>CAEMYA010000525.1:52956-96216 GCA_903131615.1 Diplodus sargus | reverse complement strand
TCAACTGTTGGTATTGTTGTCATACTGTTAATGACGAAAATATATTTTTGAAAACTAAACTTTGTGTGAGTGTGGTCGATGTTGATGTTCCATCCTGGGCTCCATGAGTGTTTTCCCTAGAATCCTGATAACTGGTCCAAACTGTGAACTGAAACTAAAAGCTAACATTAGTACTTGTAACCTCATCAGGCAAAGAGGGGTTACACAGACATGGAGCAGATGGAGGTGAGTAGCTCAGACAGCTCAGACAGGAAGGTGAAGGAGGCTTTTGGAGGGCGGTATATGAGGACAACCTGTAGCTGTGTTTGCCCAGCCAGAGAGAAGGCTGCACACTCAAATGAGGTGACATTCAGCACTGGAAGTTGTTTTACCAGGATGTTGGCTCGATGTATGACTGCCAGTCCACCACCACGACCCTTAGAGGGGGCTTCTGGATGTAAACATAGCCTGGGGGAGTGGCTTGATTCAGAGTTAAAAAGTCTTGCTCATGCTGCCATGTCTCAGTTAGGCAAAGAAAGTCAATTTTCCTGTCTGTAATGATTTCATGGATGAGTATTCCTTTGTTGTTTAGTGATCGTGTATTCAGCAGCATGAAAGCTTCAGTGTTGTTCTCAGATGCTGATGGAGGGGATGTGGAGGAGACAGCACCATTCACACAAGCCAAGGGTCTAAGATAGCTCAGTGTGCGCACCTGTGGTTGGTTTAGATGACGTTGAGCTGGTGCGATGGAGCGCCTGTCAGTCAACATGGAGGGAATAGCAGCACCGCTGTCAGCGCTGCAGGGAAAAACACTGTTTGTCATAAACTTGCGTCTGGAGGCCCTGTGCATATAGCGGGGACGACGAAGGAGACCAAAAGATTTCATCCTAGCGATGGAGTTTAGGGTGAAGTTACAGCAGAGGTTCAGGAGCTCCAGTGCTGAGTATTTAAAGACCCCGTCAGCAGCGGCGGAGCAGCGACCAACCAACATCTTCGGGGGAGACCACAGTAGCAGAGGAGAGTGATACAGGAGCCAGGCGGTGAATAATCCTGAGGTTGTAGTGGAGAGAGGACCAACGGAGTAATGTTGGATAGCCCACAGAGTATTGAGAACGCCGGTTTGGAAGTTAGCGTTGCCAACGGTTAATTAGTGGGGCTAACAGCTGAGCTAACAGCTGACCAGCGGCGCTAACAGCTGATCGACGGAGAAAGGTGAGTCCACCGGAGCCAGACATTCAGGTGTGCAGCCTTCAAAGTTTATAGCGCAGGCCTAGAGCTTGAAAAGACAGTTTGGCTTTCAAATTTTCAGCAGAAAAAGTTGTTTTGTTGTGGATGGAGAAGTGGCGATATTCACGCCAGCGCCCTCTCGCATCAGGTTGCCATGGACTAAGGTTAAGGCTTTCTCAGAGTCCTCAGATGAATGTGAGACAGGCCAGTTTGCTAAAGAGTGACCAGTCGGTAGATAAGATGTCCATTCCATATAATTTAAGAGTTTCAGAGCTAAGTTGTTGTTGTGGTTGCTGCTTATGGAATCAATGGAGATAGTGGTTTCTGCTTCACAAAAAGAAGAGGTGGGTATCAGGTGAACGAGACTGCATCCTATTGGCTCAGTCATTTTGAGTGGCAGTTTACATGTACATAGTACAACCTAATGACGTGCGGATAAATGGACAAATATAAACTATAGCAGAGTGATCAATTTTTTACCAGGTTACATGAGACCTTTAACCCCAACACCATACCTACTGTCAAGCATGGTGGGGGAAGTATTATGCTGTGGGGCTGTTTTGCTGCCAGTCTATCTGCTGCTCTAAGGAAAGTAAACAAATTCTGTTGAACTTCACCAATTCGGTCAAGAGGAGTGGTTAAAAATTCAGCCAGAGGACCACCAGAAGCTTGTGTGTGGCTGTCAAAAGCACCTTATTAAGATGACAATGGCCAAGAGACATTTCACAAAATATTAGAGTTAGTGTATGTATATTATTGACCGAGCAGATTTGGTCACAATTTCAGAAGACCAATCCTAAAATAATTATTGAACCAAACATTACGAATGTAGTGTGTTCCACTCATGCTAGCACAGAAAATTGAGAGTTACAGAAAATCAAACTCAAGACTGCCATGATATATATGTTGTATGTAAACTTTTGATGGCTATTTTATTATTTCAGTGTATCATCAAAAACCAAATTCAATTTGTACAGAAATAAGGGGATTTGTTTGTGTTTGTTCCCCAGATCTGATTCACATCGATGGTATCAGTGACTAACAAGTAAATTTAAATACATTCATTTTATATAGGTGGATATTGACAACAGATATTGACTGAGGGCATTGAGAGCACCTGAAGGTCTCTCCCTGGTTGTACTGTGTACTGTGGCTGCCTGTCAGTACTTCTTAACCCAGCTACAGTAGTTGACCCATCAAAGAAAACTGTCTCACTAAACCTCTGAAACACTGAAGACAGTTTGTGAAAAGGATTCCGGTCTACACAGATGGTGAGCCTCCTTGTTGATCTCACCTGCACAAAGACATCTGCTTCATCCCTCTGATCCTCCTTTCAGTGGGGAGTGTCAACCATTGGGACATGCGCGCACACACTTACACGCTCACGTACACACACACACACACACACACACACACACACACACACACACACACACACACACACACACACACACACATATCAAAATGGTAGTTGGCAATTGGACAACCAATAAGCGTGGAATTGTAATAAGGTACAGTGAGGGGCTTGATTTTAGTTTTTTCAAGCAAAAAACAACAACAACAACAACAACAAACAACAAACAAACAAACAAAAAACTTTAAACCTCAGGAGTTTTTAGCCTGTAGGGTGAAATTCAGTATATTTGGTCATTCCACCACTTTGGTCAGTACTGAAATATCTTGACAACTACGTGTTGGTTTGCAAGGGAATTTTGTACAGATACCAGCAGTTGTACTACAGGAACATTAGAATGCAGAGCTGTCACTTGTAGCGAAGTAGCGCAGTAAAAATGCTGATACCAAGCAGTACTCCTTTCACCTTCCACACCGATATATCTTCTATTTCACAGTGTCACAGAGAATATAGCAGACATGAGACTGCATAAATGAGCCTGGATAGTGTTCAGTGCTCAACACCATACAACGTTACATAACTTTCAAGCTTAGTCTTGATTATGCCACAGTGGAAATCATGTGTTGCTCTTTCAAGTCAGATTATGTTCATATGGTGCTGTCATTATTGTCAATAACACTTTGTTTTTAGCCATGTTAGAGGCATAACTCTTTGCCCAAATCAGTCAGTCAGTTGGTTGGTCCACTATTTAGGTATGGACTGAAATACAATAACAACTATAGAGGGTTTGCCATTCATGGTCACCAAGGGACAAATTATACTGACTTACCTCAAGTGCCATTAGAAATGTGACTTTTTCTGTCAAGGATTTCCTGACAATTATAGTATAGACTTCCATGAACTCTTGTACAGATATCCTAGGGTAAATCTTAAAATTGCCTCTTTCGTCATAATTATGCTTTTACACGAAGGTTTGACTAATATTCAATCACAAATAAAGCCTTGGTTGCTTTTGCGCGAGAGTTTCACTTTAATAGTCAAGTGACTCTTTAAGAATGACTCTTGTTCATCAGAAGCCAAGGAGGAAGTCAGGTAAACTTATAGTAGAGCAAAAAAGTCTGCAAGGGACAACATTCAGCGTTCTGAATCAGCTGTAGCTGTCTGATGGATTTTTTAGAGAGTCAAATGCAATCCAAGTCCTTCTATCCTGGATATATTCTTGGTAATTGTCTTAGTGTCACTGCTGAAATTCAGGTCTGAGTCCATGATTACACTGAGGATTCTGGCTTGGTTTGTTGTTTTCAGCATTTCAGATCAAAGCTGAGCAGAAACTTTTACTCATTCTTCCTTGGCTCCAAACACAATGATTTCTGTCTTATCTTTGTTTAGCTGAAGAAAACTCTGACCCAACCAATCACTGATTTGTTCAACGCATCTATTCACCAATTGCATGGGATTTTAGGCCCCGTCCAGACGACAACACTCTTTTGCAAAAAACGCATACGTATTGCATCATTTTGGCCGACCGTCCACACGGATCCTGAAAACGCAGCGCCTGAAAACGCACTTTTTTGAAAACGGGTCTCAAGGTGGAGAAATCAAAGAACGCAGCCCTCCCATTTTCGTGTGGACGGCGAATCTGCATACTTTCCAAAACGATGACGTCGCCCTACCCCTCGACCTCTAGCCTCCGACTTCTAAACCCTGCGACGTCTCATAACAGCAACAACAACAATGGTGGACTACATGCTTGTGTTTGTGCCGCAGAAGATATTGAGCCTTTCTTGCAACTTACATGCCTTGTAGTTGAGTGTGAGTCGCAGCAATAGTTCGACCTCATTATCGGTCCACACAAACGTTTCTGGTTTCCTTGCACTAGCCATTTTCATCTTCTTCTTGTTGCGTTCGGTTTCTCCATCTACTGTGTGTTTGTTTACAGCGTGCAAGCCTAATGCGCATGCTCCATCTCTTCTTCTCCGTTTTTGGTGAATGTCAAGCGCCACCTATAGGCCTGGAATATGATCTACAGCGTTTTCGGTCATTTTCAGTGGATCTGTGAAATATTCTTGAAACGATGCAGAGGAAGCCGGAGAAAAAAAATATTGTTTTCGCCCATCTGGATGGCCCCTCAGTCCCCTGGTGATATGGTGAATTTGAGTGTTGTCTGCATAACTATGGTAACATATTTTGTTGTTTTCCATTATCTGAGCTAGAGGGAGCATGTAAATCTTGAATAGTAGAGACCCCAGAATGGAGCCCTGTGGTACTCTGCTGGTAATTTTCATCTGCTCAGATGTGTATTTACCAATAGACACAAAGTATTCTCTATCATTTAGATTAAACCAATTTAGTGCTGTACCCGAGAATCCCACCCAGTTTTCCAGTCGGCCCAGTAGTATATTGCCGTCGACCGTGTCAACACTGAGATCCAATGATATTAACTAAAAATTAGAATTTTTTATCATTGAGGACCTTGACAAGAGTGGTCTCAGAGCAGTGATGTGGTTGATGTGGTTCAGCCATTTATTGTTAGGTAATTGTCCAGCTGTTGTAAAACATTTTTTTTTAATGATTTTACTTAATAGTGTGAGGTTCCATATGAGCCTATAATTTTTCATTATTGATGGGTCTTCATTGTTCTTCTTAAGCAGATAGAGTCATGCAGTGTGAAACTTGCTTTGAGAAATGCTGTTTGTAATATATCAAGGCAGCAGGAGGAAGATTTCACATTGTATTATGTCTTGCAGGTTTTTGTCACTGATTGGATCAAGTTGTGTCTTGCCATTAGAATTGGGTTTTAGGTGGACATATGGACAACACGGTGGCACTGAACGCTTGTCTTATTTTCTGAATTTTGGCAGTGCAGAAGAATGCAATGTAATTCCAGGCCCTGGTAGATAGAAGTTCAGGGGCAACTGGCACAGGAGGGTTTGTTAGCCTGTCATTAGTGGCAAACAGGGCACATGCATTATTATTGTTCTTGGTGATAATGTCTGAGAGAACGACTGCCTTGACTTTTTCAGTTCTAACTGAACTATCTGAAGTCTCTCTTTACAAATGTTAAAAATGAACCAGGAGATTAGTTTTTTGCCACCTCCGTCCAGCTTTTTCCACATTCCTTTAGTTCCATTTTGACCAGCGTGGCATTTCTCCGAGGAAATTTTTTCTCATTAGAGACCACCTTCACTTTAGTGAGTGCGATGGCATCAATGACATTTGTAATTTTCGAACTGAAACGATCTACAAGGTCAGTGATAGAGAACTTGGTGAGTGTAGGCGTGAAAGAGAAAGCCTGAATGAATAGGTTACTGGTGTTTTTAGGAATGTAGCATTTTGAGATGATCTCAGTTTGAACATTTGTGTACACAGATACACACTCTCAAAGGAAACAAATAAGATACCAGCACCTTAGAAATATTCAGACCCTTGGAGATAACCAGGCCTAGGATGTAGACCCTGTTGTGTGTGTGCTGCGTCACATACTGAGGGAGTCCAAAGTTATCAAGGACACAACACAGTTCTTTAAGCCCCTCTGTACTCAGGTTTGTCGACATGGATGGTTAAGTCACCAACAATTAAGAAATAATTACCAATAAATTCAGTGCAGCTAAGAGACAGCAGCTCAGCTAAGCCATCAAAAAATATGTACAGTATTTAGGTGGCCTGTAGATGTTTAGAAATATAGCCTAAAAATATGAGTTTAACTGAAGAACCACATATTCAAAAGAAGTATAATTTCCATAAAACATCTGCTTGTGTATGAGTCACTCATTAAACAGAACACTAGCACCTCCTCCTTTTTATGCATTCTAGTCTTGCTTATGAAAGAGAAGTTTGGAGGGCTTGATTCATTTTTAACAGCTGCAGTGTTGTCTTGGTCCAACCATGTTTAGAGTAAAAACATTCGATGAATATTGTTTTTGATGATAAAATCATGTATTGAAGGATTGTCCTGTCAGAGACCTGATGTTTAATAAAGCTAAATTTAGTGAGTCAAAACCAATTTTTGCCTGTCGAGGAATTGGAGCTAAATTAAATAAACTGGAAGATTTAGTCAAGCACTTGATGTTTCTTACCAGACTCACAATTTTCTATTACCTGCCAACACAGGGACTTAGGTGGCTACCTGGACTCCATAACTTTTGTTGGGGGGGGGGATATTAATGCTATCAGCTTTGTGGCCTGGATCCGGCACACATCAATTGGAGTTAGTTGTATTATCCACACAGACAAGATTTGCTGTGCTGTGGAGGAGGTGGAAGGATGCAGCGATGTTTTGGTTATGGTTGTTTCAAGTGTGGTGGTGGGAAAGGGGCTGGGATACGACTGAGATTTAGGGTATGGAATATGGGATTTGGATTTGATGTGAGTTTGATTCTGACATTGACATGCCTTCAAATCTCATCTGTGAAATCCAGGATGGAGAGGGAGGTGGAGGAGGAGAGGGAGAGGCTGACCGGTGAGGGCAGGTAGTTAGGTGGGGTTCGGGGTGTTGAAGATCAAATTCCCCTCCTGTCGGGGCTGGAGGGCACTCCTCATGGGGGGAAACTCCTCCTCCTGGCTCAGTGGACTTTTATGTTCAGAGCTTATCTCAGGCGGTAGCAGTTCTCCAGAGTGCAAACATTGTTTGTTTATGTTTGTATTACCTCTTGCAGGGAGAACTGATGTCTGATGCACAGGGTAAAGCATGTTGGAGGTTAAAAACATTACTGTGCCTTAAATTACATTGTATTTGAATTATATGCTTGTACGCTTTAGTTGCTAACGGGCTTGTGCTAATTGGGAGGCCACATTCAGAAATTAGTGAAGAGTTTTGAAAAAAATGTTGAAATAAGACAGCAGCCTACTTTATCAACAATTAATTATAGTCCCATTGGTTTCTAAATATCTAGATTCGCTGCTTGTAATACATTTTTTAAATGTAACACTGTCAAAATGAACAATCTTTCGTATTAACTTTATTAGAATTTATTAGAAACTCTGGCTTTGTTTAAATGTTACTACGACAGAGTAACTTTAGTGATTTTCAGGGCACAGTCTTTAATTTGAGTTGAAAAGCTAGCACTAGCAGTCTGTTTGGCATCAAGATACAAGATCTGGAAACATGATTCAGTGGATTACATCATTGGAATCTGGTCTGTTTGCAATAGGCAATGTGCTGTTCTGTGACTGAACTGGTCATGATTACGTCTGGTGCGGGTCCCCATTACATTATTCAATCAATTTGCAATCAATTTGCAAGTGTGTATAATTCAAGCTGAACTAAAGGGGTGGACAAAGAGGACAACACATGGCTTTACACTATGATTTTTTTAACCAATCAATCTCTACAACTTGCCCAAACATACATTTATGAACACCAATACAAGTATGTAAATATGTGATATCAGAGGTGTACTGATGTTTGCATGAGTGTACAATGAAATGTAGTGAACAAAGCAAATGAACACAGGGAAAACTTAACCAAAGCAACAAACAGCCAGGTAGAGAGAGAGAAATTGACTTAATCCACCATTTTATATAGGGGCAGTCGTCAGTAGGTGATAGTGGTGCACTTACTAATCCCCGCCTGATAGGGAAGTAGGGGTGGGCGGATCGATCAAAATATTGATAATATCGTTGGTATTGATATTGATCGATAGAAGTAAGAAGAGTAAGTAAGAATGTAATGAGATCGATACTTTAGTTTCAGTTTCTCTCCTGTATGCATTGCAGTGGTTTCATTAATGTGACGTCCTCGCTGTCTGTGTCCGCTGCTTTCAAGTGCTGCACCTCACAGTGTAGAGCAGGCACACTTTGCTCCTCCTCCCCGCTTTTGTGATTGGATGTTGTACCGTCACGCGACTCAGCAGCGCCAGGCAAAAAAGAATGCAGGCTCAGCCAGAGGCACTCAAGCAACACAGAGACGGAGCCGAAGAATGTCAGAGAAAAAGGGGAGCACCGTGTGGTTATATTTTTGGGTCGAAAATGTCAAAATAACAAACTGTATCATTTGTAAGAAGGGAATAAAATACAGTGGTAACACTGTAAATTTGTTCAAGCACATGAAAAATCATGCGAAAGAAAACAGAAATGGAGAGAGGAGGAGAGAAACTCCCCATCCTCTGACCCCGACAGACTCAGACCCCCAACCCAGAGGCAGAGGTCATGTAGATAATAGTGGTGAAAATAATATTTTAGTGATCTTTGGCATTAGTTAATATTGGTTAATTAATTTAAAGTGCAATATGACTCCTTCTGAGTCAGATTCTGGGTCAAACTGGTATGGTTGAACGACAGCATCTCAGTGAGCCATAGCGTTATATCCACCATAAACATTGGTGCACGCTAGTGCTACTGGAAGCAGGCAAGGCAGGCGTTGACAGACGGAGCTCATTAGCATTTAAAGGTGCAGGCACAGAAACAGCCTGCTCTCAGTACAGCTGAGTAGAGCGACTTTTAGACAGCTGAAATTAAGGACCACATATGGATTTGGGGCAATGCATATCGAATACAGTGTTGCTGGACCTCTGACAGCTGTGTGAAATTGATGAAAAATAGTATAATATGGGACCTTTAATACCCTAACTACTGCTGTTTCATTTGTATGCTTTTCTAAACATGTTTTCAGCCAACATAGCAGTGTCTAAGCTGAAGTGAACTTTAGCCTCATAAAACCTTTAATTCATGGTATGAAGACCAGAACAGACACATCAGATCACCCAATAAATGTAACTTTTGTTATCATTAGGTTCTGTATTGAGGGGACTACCGTCATCAGAAAAATGTATCCCATTAGGTGAAGTATTCTATTCAGTTGTGAATGTAGTTTGTTAGTATAAAGTTCAAGAGGAGAAGTTCTTCTAAATCTAAATACACGTTTTGGCAAAAGAATATTAAGTTGTTTTTATTTTTTCTCAGCTTTCTCAGCTTTTTTGTAATTGGAAGCCTTTTATACGAATGTTGCTGTAGTTTACTGGGGATAATACAAAATTGTTATTTATTTATCTCTAAATATCGTCCAAGTACAATGTATGATCAGAGGTGGGAGATAATTTTACGTAAAGGTTCCCTGTGGAGGTTTATTGTTTCTGTTTAAATGCATTGTTACTCACCAGAACAAATTGTGTGAATCTTTGAGCCTTAATTATTGATTATGTGCTGAATACATTTTCTTACTTATTAAACATCGGCATCACTGACCAGCTGGCCAGAGCTTACATTGTTTCTCACACCAATATGTGCCAATCATTTACTGTATAAATAACCACATCCTGCAACATGTAACACAAGCAAAGATACTGTGCGCTCAGTGAGTGGAAAGAGGATAATGACATACAAAGATTTACAAAGTAAGAATTTCATGAGGACTGACGCAGACATTTTGATTACCACCTCTAAATTCACGTTTGCTCCAGGAATGACTGCTGTCAAAACCGTCAAACTCTGCTCCATTAAAACACTGTGAGTGAGTGAGCCGCTGAGCCCAAAAATATACAAACATAGCTGTCATTTTAGGTTTATTTTATGACAGTGAGCAGCAGTGAATGATGTGAGCAGATTAGTTTAGCCCAGTGCTTCCCTACCTGGGGGTGGAGTGCCTCCAAAGGGTCACAAGAGAAATCTGAGGGGTCATGAGATGATAAGATGAAAGTTCTGACACACAAGCTTGTATTTACTATCTTGGCCTTTCTCTAAAAAATGTTTTTTTAAAACATATATATATATATATATATATATTAGTGTATATATACACATATACACATTTTCTGTACATATATATATATATGTATATATATATATATATATATATATATATATATATATATATATATATATATACAGTATATAACACAGAAAATTGATTGTACAACATCTATGGGCCCTTAAAATGTTATTAAAATGAAGAGAGGTTTAGAGGGGTCATTTTTCTTTGCTGGAAGTGCTAACAACTCATCAAAAAGTGACAAGGGCACAGCTAAAGGTGTCACAAGCCAAAAAGGTTGGAAGACACTGTTTCCTTCCTCAAGCGTTTTATTGTATCTAAAAACGTATCTATGCTTTTTAAAAATGAAATAAAAATCTGAAAACCAATTAGTAAACTAGTGCAATACATCCCACTCAAAATAGAATAAAGTGTAGTACACAAGAAGAGTAAAGACACTACAGAACTGTGGAAACCTTTTGATGTTACTTATCATTTTGACTACTGATGGCACAGTTTAATCGCTGTAGAAAATGACACCATCCCTATAAACCTTGCTTTATGCTGTTTGGCCTGCCCCAGCCTGGATCTTTCACAGAACAACAAAGAACAACTACAGCACAAAAGAAATTAGTCTGCCATTGGGCAGCCAAAGTAAGAAGGGGCATTGTTATCCATGCCCGCTATGCCCAGGTAACGGTGTAACAACTGGAGTAACTGTGGAAACTTTACGCTGCAAAATAAATAATTAAACAAATGCTTATGAAGACTTTTACTGGCTGACACGCCCCCCTCAGTTATCGATTGGACGCTGCAGCAGATTAGGCTGATCTGATATATCACAACATGACTGGAGTTTCATGCAGAGTGAAGACAGGTAACAGATTCAACACAAGTGTGTCAGCATCAGGTTTTGTATTTAGTTTGTTTTCTGATTCACCAGCAAGTTAAAAGGTATCAGCCTGACTGTAGGAGAAAAAAAGGACCACAAACAACTTTCTACATTTATTAGAAACATTTTTCTTTTCATGGTCTGTTTTTAAATAGTCCTGAGCCTCAACTTGTTACATCATTTCAGTTTTCCCTGAAACATTTAGCCTAACTTTAGCTTCCAATGTTAAAAAGACTAAAATAATGAATAGACATATAAGTGCATAACCCATTAAAATGGTTCATCTACCTCCAAGCAGACACAGTACACAGTTAAAATACACAGCACACAATATGAATACATAGTCCACAGCATAAATACACAGTACACAGTATAAATTAACAGTATATAGTATAAATACACAGTACACAGTATAAATTAACAGTATATAGTATAAATACACAGTACACAGTATAAATGCATAGTATAAATACACAGTCCACAGTATAAATACACAGTACACAGTATAAATATACACAGTACGTGGTATTGATAACAGAGTACACAGTATAAATACACAGTACATATTCACAGTATACATACATAGTATAGAGTATAAATCAGACTGCTGTTTGAACTTTAAGGTTGTGGGTCCACAAAAAAAAATAAATCCTGAGGAAGTTAAATGTGTTTAAATGCACGCGGTGATTCGGAGACCACAGGTAGGCCTACATCCATGGACACTGCGGGAAATCTGTGGATTGGGCGGTCCAGGTCATAAAACTAAACATTGTGATTAATATCAGTTGAGCTGCTGGTGGGTGAAATAATACATCTCATTACAGAGGGAAACATTACATTACTTGCATTATTAGAAAATGAAATAAGTGTGTCTCTCAGTTAACAGAGCCATGCGCAGTTACGCACTTGTCTACCCAGTGTCTTAACCTTGCATCTCTCCCCCAATCCTCGGTGGGCGGGACTAAGACACTAGGAAAGGAGGAAAGTGAGGGAAATGTGGAAATGTGGAAAACAATTTCGGTGAAATCAGAAGCACCCACAGTTATTTCCTGAGCTGATCCTAGCAGGTGTGTGTGTGAGTTTGACACAGGGTTGTGTGCCCATAGGCGCCAATCGCTACAAGCTCGCTCATAAAACTAACAAACTTTTGCAGTTGTCAATATGGCCAGATTTATTGTGATTTTCATCATTTTTAGGACCTTAACTGTGGTTTGTTGGCAGCCTTGTTGGTGTTGGCTGCCCCGCCACCCAACCCTAACCCTAACCCCACCCTGAACATGCTGAATAGCTGCGGTGGGCTGCCCTGCCACTGCTCTGCCGTTCAGGCTCTCTGCTGTATTTAACAAGCCAAGAGACACTGCAGTTGCAGTGAAAAGTTAAAGAGGAGAGTGGCCCCACAAGGAATAGCAGAAGACCTGGAGAAGGGCCTAAGAGATTAGTGTGTTAACCTGCACAGTTACAGCTCGCCATATTACTGATCACACAAATTGGAGACATGTACTAAATTAAATTTGGCCCATTTTTTTCATTTTCTATTATTGATCTGAGCATAACATCAAAAGTAAAAAAAAACAAAAAAAAACAAAGCATCCTTGGTTTCTTGGTATCAGATTAAAAAAACAAAAAATTTAACAATTTCTTATTGTTTTTATTTTGGATTCTTGACTATCAAGACAATATCAGATTATAAACTCCTCCTGCCATTGACATCCGTGACATGAATTTGCCTGAAACAACCCACCACCAAAATACTACTACTTCTACTACAGCTCTATTCATAGCATGTTCCACCATTAATGTGCGACTGAGGGCTGATGGCTGACCTGCTCTGTGTAGCCGATCACCCGAAAGATGGCCAGACACTTACTGATGTTTTTCAGATTTATTATAAACCTAAACCAACAATGTAAGAGCTAGAAATATAGCACACAAAACGAAAATTAAATGCAGTATATTAAAAATAGATGCTAGTGCAAAATATGCTAACAACTATTCAATGACCAAATCACTTAAAAGAAATTCTGCACTTCTAAAGAGAGACAAACTATGTGCTAGAATTACAACAAAACAACAAATACTAACCTCGTGCCTCTTCAGAGGGTTGCTAATACCTTAACTATTGTTATTTTATATAAACTTTGCCGTTTCTCAACTTTGTTTTACCTTTCGCTAAAACAGGAACTCGGAACTATATCTAGGAGTCGCTTTTAAAATAAAAGCTTGACCAAAAGTAACACCATAAGCAAACCTTACACAATAAAACCAACTTTAAGTAAATAACATAAATTGTGTTTTGTTAGTGTCCTCAACTCCTTTACTTTTAATTTACGGTTATGGACAATTTGCACATATTGTCTCATCTGTTCTCAGATTAGTAAACTGGACCACTGAAGCTCCCTTGTCGCCAAAAGGGCTTGGACAAACAGTGGCTTAAATTCGGCATGCCAGATTGGTGGAATCAACTCAGATTTATGATGAATGTGTGTGAGAATGAGCACTGGTCCCATTCCAGCAGCCAAAGTTGGCCCATGTGCTGTTTACTGAGCCTGACTGTCAGCCTAAATTGGCCAGGTCCAGATTGCCAAAATCTAGTCAAATTTGACCTGGAAACCAAATATGGGTCAAAACCAATTCATATATTTGGACCTACAATTGGGTACTCAAACAAGTCACAATCAATTTGACTCAGATGGTCAATTGGGTGGAAATACAGTGAAGTTATGATCAATGATCGCTCAGTTGCATATCAGATAGTCTGTGCTGTCATCAGACATAACAGAGATAACTTGAGATATTAGATGTAGGTTTTATGGAGGATGTGATCAAATATATATCCAAAGGTATGGATAAGGTATTGTAAAATCACTCAAAACACATGAGATGAAAGACACATATAATCTTTGGAATCCTTCGCTATGTTAAAACTGCCCTAATTAACATCTTTCACTCAGCTCTATGGAAAATCTATAAAGTCATTGTTTTGGTTCAACTCTTCTGTAACTTTACTGCATTGGTTCACCCTCAACACTCATATTAATTTTCAGCTACAAACAGAATGCTCAGCACCAAACAGCTGGACATGTACTCATGTATGTCAACTGTAGTTAAAACAAATTCAAGTCGGCACCCTGGAAATATGCCACCAATCAAAGAAGTAGCAAGCTACGTGTAACTAAATTGTTTGCCTATTCTACATTCTAAACTTTAAAACTATACAAAGTATTTTTGTCATATAAAGATAGGGCATAGTGACTGTATGTTGATTTTTTACGATGTCAGTGTGATAATGTGATGAGAAGATACACTATATTGCCAAAAGTATTCACTCACCCATCCAAATAATTTAAATCAGGTGTTCCAATAATTTCCATGGCCACAGGTGCATAAAAGCAAGCACCTAGGCAGACTGTTTCTACAAGTGAAAGAATGGGTCGCTCTCAGGAGCTCAGTGAATTCCAGTGTGGTACTGTAATAGGATGCCACCTGTGCAACAAGTCCAGTTGTGAAATTTCCTTGAAGTCAACTGTCATTGGTATTATAACAAAGTGGAAGCTATTAGGAACGACAGCAACTCAGCCAGGAAGTGGTAGGCCACGTAAAATGACAGAGCGGGGTCAGCGGATGCTGAGGCGCATAGTGCGCAGAGGTCGCCAACTTTCTGCAGAGTCAATTGCTGCAGACCTTCAATATATATTCAATACTATAGAGAAGTGGAGACGCGTTCTCTGAAATGACGCATTGCGCTTCTCCATCTGGGATTCTGATGGATGAGTCTGGGTTTGGGTTGCCAGGAGAACAGTACTTGTCTGACTGCATTGTGCCAAGTGTAAAGTTTGGTGGAGGGGATTATGGTGTGGGGTTGATATTCAGGAGCTGGGCTGGGCCCCTTAGTTCCAGTGAAAGGAACTCTGAGTGCTTCAGCATACAAGAGATGTTCAGGCATGAAAACGGGTCAGGGGTTAAAAAGGGGAGATGGATAAGACCCCTCTCGTGGGAAAATTTTTGAACATTTCATATTTAAAAGCATCAATCTTATGCATTTTGAGAGAAAAATCTTTCACACAGAAAGCCGGCGCTGCGGCTCCTAAAGAGGCGTGATGGTACACGTCATGATGATGACGTCAGTGTGTTTTCAAGGTGTTTCCCAGGTGTCCCAGCTGTCAATCTAAACCCGCGGACAGTTTGTAATCATATGGATGCCGTTTGTTTGCTCATGTAACATTGCTTTGTGGGAAGTTTCTATGTATTAAGTTGAGCGAAGGACCTGTGTAGTTAACTGACAGTCCGACCGACACGCCGTCGCTCCACGCCGCCGGCTTATCCGTTAACACTAGTTCGGTTCAGCAATAATGCGGCCCTGATACTACCTCTAGAGGCGGATCAGCGCCGGAGCAAAATTTCACCCCTTGCTGCATCTGAAACTTTCACACAGAGGAGGATGTGGAGAATTGGCACAGGATCCCCGCATGCAAACGGCAGTGTGAATGGGGCTTGTCTTTTGGTCTGCTGATCACTGCCAGATGCTTGGAAGCCATACTTGCTCTGCTGCTGGTGCTATTCTTTCTGATTCATCTTCTGCTGGCGTTTGTATATGGCTGCTGCAGAGTTGATGTTTCTGCATAGTGTTCGATCCACCACGATGAACTTCACATCCTCCCTTCTGAAGAGCTGCGTGGCTGTCTTCTCCCTGGACTGCAGGGTGTACTTGAAAGTCTGTATTGCATTAATTATTAATTTTAGAAAAGTTGTTTTTATCGAATTCAAGGCTCCCTTCAGGCGCGCACATGTTCGCAGTTCACTGATAATCTCTGGTATACCTCCATGTCCCATCCCCTCCATATTTTCTCATCAGATCTACACAATTCACATAGGCCACCTATGTTGGTTTCAAAACGGCGAATTTCGTCAAAAGGTGAGTGATTTTCATGCCTGGATGTTGGACAATTCCATGCTCCCAATTTTGAGGGAAGAGTTTAGGGATGGCCCCTTCCTGTTCCAACATGACTGTGCACCAGTGCACAAAGTAAGGTCCATAAAGACATGGAGGAGAGAGTTTGGTGTGGATGAACTTGACTATCCTGCATAGAGTCTTGACCTCAACCCATAGAATACCTTTGGGATTAATTAGAGTGGAGACTGAGAGCCAGACCTTCCCGTCCAACATCAGTGTGTGACCTCACAAATTCGCTTGTGAGGTGAAGAATGGTCAAAAATTGCCATAAACCTGGTGGAAAGCCTTCCCAGAAGAGTTCAAGCTGTTATAGCTGCCAAGGGTGGACTGATGTCATACTAAAACCTATGGATTAAGAATTAGATGTCACTTAAGTTCATATGCGAGTCAAGGCGGTTGAGCGAATACTTCTGGCAATATAGTGTATGATATAGCTGGTCATTTAGTTACACAATTTGTCAAGACTGACAGCTGAGCACATCTGAGCTGAGTGTGTATCAAGCCTTTCAAAGTAAAAAAAAAAAAAAAGCTGCAGTAAGTAGACAAAAGTGAAAAAAGAACAAGAAGAGAAGTAGCTAAGCTCCCTAAATTACATTCCTTTGGTTTTTCTGATACACAGTCTGCAGATGACCCCTGAGCCCCTTCCTAGCAGAATTGCAGCAGTTGGCTGGCATCAGCAGTCAGTGGTGTGTCAACAGCAATGCAGCAGGTAATGTTAGTATAGCATGCTAAATACAACACTAGTCCTAAATAATTTGAATGTTCCTTAGGTTGTTTTATTAGATATACATTTCAAGGCAAATTATAAATTCATTGAGGTAGGCTGACATGGCAACAAGTTTGGTAAACTACAGTCGCTAGCAAGTGGATCGCCAGCCTATCAAATATTATGGTATAGCCTCACAATATGTGCGTTTCGTAAACTAATAACGAGCGCGCACAAGGCCCGTCATAACTTCCATGTTAACAAACAAACAAACATATACTTGTGGCCCTGAAGTGCCTAAACAAAAAGAAAAAAAGAAATATCCAGTGTAAAAGAGCACTTCAGCTGCTTCTCCTGAGTCCCTAAAAATGTGCGATCACATAAACTGTCAAAAGTCCAAACTTAAGTAAAACTTGTCAACTTGTTTTATATAAACCTGGAACATTACAGAGTTTACCGTCTTGCTTTACATAAACCTAGGCACATTTCAATTTTTCCTCACATATGCAGGTTATTCTTCAGGAATAGCAACGGATCAGCATGCTCAGTGGTGATTGCATTTCTCTGAGCAGTGATTAGCACGGGTATGAGTCTCGTGCATCCCCCTTTTCCCGCTTGTTATCAATAAAATGGGCAGTGATTGTCATGCAGGACTCTGTGACCCATGAAGTCCATCCAAAACTAGCAATGGACAACAAAAATTAAAGTGAAAATATAGATGTTTGGTGTTAGCGTATAGATATTTGTATCGCACAAGGAAGTATGACGATATATGGCCATATCGAAATTTTGTCCCACCCCTATTAGACAATGATTAAAAGAATGGTCATACACCAAGATAAGGTGACTTTTCGTCACTTGAACAGCACTGGGATCCTAGAACCACCTCAGTTCCTTATCATTGTAAATGGTAAATAGACTGTATTTATTTAGACTCCGGCTAGAGTTTTTCTAGCCGGAGTGATCACACCAGAGCTTTACAACACAAGTAAGCATCCACCAATGTATCAAACATTTATACGCTAGTGGCAGAGACTACCATGCAAGGCACCACCTGCACATCAGGAGTGATAACCAATCTCACACACTAATGGTACACAATCAAACACTAATGGAAGAGCCACTGGGAGCAATTTGGGGTTTAGTATCTTTCCCAAGTATACTATAACATGTCCACTGCAGGGGCCAGGAATTGAAACACCAACTTTCCAATCACTGGACAACTGCCCTACCTCCTGAGCCACAGCCACCATTGTGTCATGGTTAGCCTCGCCTTGGCGTGAGAGTTTCACACGTATGGTGTGCAGTACCAGCAGGAGGCAATGATGACGGGTGTGAGGGACAGACGTACGAATGAGCCAGTCAGCATTGGGAAGAGGTTGCGGTAGACGGATTGCTCAGTAACTCTTTTGCCCAGAGGACCGGGGTTTGAATTTCATATGAAGCCAACAGTCAATGATGATTGTTTTAAGGAAGTAGTTATTTTAAGCCAAACCGTGATCTTTTGTTTAAACTTAACAAAGTAGTTGTGGTGGCAAAATGTGTAAGCAGCTGTTGCATATTGATTGACTTGTTAGCATGACCACCAAATAGGATTCTTGTTTTTTTCACAGGTAGGCAAGACCAAATCTGACAGTGACATGATGGACCAGCAGGTCTGTTGCACAATTTGGCATGATACTGAGTGATTTAGCACTTCAACTCCCTAGTAAAGAACCATGTTGGTCAAACTCTACAGGCCCAGTTCGTAGAGGCAGTTTTGTTATTAAATGGACTTGCATTCAAATGTTTTCGCTCCTTTAAGCCTGTTCTCACACCCAACGTATCAAATACAGCAGGACAGGATGTTACAAATGACGTATTATTACTTGACTGTGGATCCATTCACATGCAAAACTGACATGGGGAATAGACATGTGTTGAAGCTCAAGGTCAATGACCTGTTTTTGTTAAGTAGGGAGTGAGAATGTGTAACTCCATTCCAAGAGGCATTAAACTAGGTAATTTCTCAGAGCGACACAGCATATTTTTCACAGGCTGAGTGAAACTCGCTATGACTTAAATTTACTTTGACATGTGAAATTGGCAGAGTGCACCTTTACACGTGCCTTTTCAGTTTATCTACTGTTAATCCATTAATGACTATTTAGTTGTGTAATAACAGGTCCCACAAATGCAAATGATAACACTAAAAGAAAAGACAGCAGTTTTCCACTTGACCCTGGCCCCGATCAGCTTCTCAACCACTCTGCAGTTGTCAGGCTGTAAGAAATGGTGTGAGAAATGCAACTTCTTGTGGTGGCATAGTACATTTTCCTTAGCTAACAAAGTTGATTCTGTTCTCACATCAGCTAGGTCCCCCTGCTCATCCGGCTCTGCAGGAAACAAATGGACTTTCAGTGATCTGTTGATAGTGTCATTCTCAGTGTGAACACACTTTTACTGCCTTGTGTATCATTTTATTTGCTCAGACTATGAATAGCATAATTAAAAGCTGATGGGGAGAAGATTCATGATGATGTAGATAATTGTTGCTAACACTGAATATTCTGCCTGTCTCAGTTGCTGTTTGGCGATCCGACGACATTGGGGGAATAATTAGTGGAGATATTGAATTTTTAATTTGCTGTGCCCTGAGAGTAGAGTGACCTGCTATGTGTTGGAGTTATTGGGAGTAATTCCAGTCCCATTAAGAATTCTCCTGGTATGTTAATGGAGGTTGATGAAGTGACTATGAATCCAAAGTCATTTAGCAGAGGAGGGTAAAAAAAAAAATATCCACTGTTTCTCCACTGAGCAGAGATGAGGGTTTTCTACTGAAAAGATAAATGCAGTATGTGAAATAAGCGATCAGGTTAAAAAAATCAGAAATATCCCAAAATGAACTCGATAAATGTTCTGTCTATTCCCATAAGTGCAAGGAAAGTGCGAGTGAAAGAGCTTCAAAGCGTCGGCTCTGTTTAGCAGTCTGCAGGTAGCCAGGCACTCACATTATTGCACCAAACTGCTTTTTTTCTGAGTGTTGTCTGCCTCCCAGTGCAACTTAAACAGCTCAGGAAGTTTTATGTTTATCTCAGCTGTTCGTCTTGATATGTGTCTCTAGGTGCTTTGAAGTGGGTTCTTACCTCCTGAAAGCCGCAGCCCATTCTCATCTTAATGAACAAATCACCTAGTAAAATATGTGAGGCACCCTATTGATGGAGTGGAAATGAAAATGCTGACCCAGCAGCATTGTTCAAGCACTGACACAAATTAACAATTTAGGCCCCATGTCTTTCTTATCAGTACAGCCACAATGATAACTCACTAGACTAATTAAATTTCATTTAGCACTTTTCTTTGTTGAAATATTCCTGACATTATTTCACTTTAAAAGTTTTATAAAAGCATTTATGGGAGCATGCTCGGAAGAAAACATTTATCAATGACAAAATCAACAAGTTTTATAATATCACCAATTCATGCATATTCAAAGCATATTCAGAACTATCTATCTATCTATCTATCTATCTATCTATCTATCTATCTATCTATCTTCAGACACTTTTAAAATCATGAATAAATGAATAGTATAAAAACATGAATCACAGAGTGGATATTTGACTGCTCATGGGGGTAGGAGACTGTTTGGAAATCATAATGATGATTTTATACAGAAGGTCGAATAGATCTTTGGTGTTTTTGTAATGATTTGCTGTCTCAGTATCACACTTCTGTGATGTCGACCTCACAATGTTTGTTTTCTTGTGATCACAACATAACTGGACTTGACATTGCAGACTATTCAAACATCATCAAATCATTATCATGGAGACAGGCATGACTGATTTAAAGCTTTTTCAGAAAATGTTGACACTATAAGGCTGTTTTCAGTCCTGGTCCAATACTTTTTTTCTGCCTAAACCAAGGAAGATGTGTTTCACCATGCTGCAATGGTCATATTGTTTTGGAACAGTAATATATGACATTTTGGGACCAACTGATAATCAAACTATTCAGTCATTTAAGATGTGCTGTTTGAATGTATTTCTTGATACTACTACTTTTCAAGTGTGGTATCCATCTTCTCTTCTAACTATTTGCAAGAAATCAAATTTCCCAATGTTACTATTCCTTCAAAACCAGTGTTTTTGGTCAGAGCTGTTGCTGTATGGATAAAGAAATAAGATAATCCATACTTAAAAAATAATTGCACCAAGGGATCCGTGGAAGTCTTTAGTTGCAAGCAAGTCATTAAAACATCTCAATCCCACTTGACCACCTAGCAGACAAATTATGAAAATGCATGTTTTGTATAGGTGGCAAAGCTTTGTTAATACATACATACACAGCTTTTTATGGACATCTAGCTGTTGGTTTCCGATATCTAATGTGAACAGTTCACAGTTGGTTGAATCTTTTGGGAACTTGAGTAAGCAATTTCAGTACACTTATTTCATTTGATATTTTATAAGTAAAAATAGATTTGGGGCTAATGGTCGTACTGGAAGTCAAGATCAGATGGGAATGAAACTGTAGACATGTTCCTTTGGGAAACATGTGTATCCACAGCAAATTTCAAGCAATTTTACATGTAGAAAGATATCCTGCTCCCAATCCATGGGTGGGAAAATGGTTACAAGAGATCTATGGGTTGATTTTGGCTGATCTATTTAAGCAACACTTTCATCTGAGGAGCAGTTTCATTTGGAAGACCTTTTTGGTAATTAATTCAACTGCCTACAAACTCCTGTGAGACACACTGTGCTCAGAGTCAGAGTGAAAATCAAGTTTAATTGACCTTTAGACTGATATTTTATATTTGCCAGATTGCAACACTGGCGTTTGAGGAGCTCTTACCCTGTTGCTTTCTGTCAGTTTGAGTTGCCATAAATAACCAACACAGACTACAAAACTGGCAGCCACTCTCAATCACGTGCTTTAGATAATTGGTCGTGCCATGTTCTATGCAGCCAGCTGTATAAAAGCCAATCTCACTCTTGGTCTCCAGTTTTTGGAGGGAACAATTCTCAATGCCAAATAGCATCATGAAATCTAAGTTTCCGTTCACAGTGAAGCATCTCAGTCTGGTCGGATACTGCCAGATGAGCTTTCTGTACTTGAAGTCATAAAAAACTTAAACATTTTTAAAAAATGCTAAATATCAGACACAGCTGAAAATGAGAAGAAAAAAAATCTTCCCATTTGGCACCCAAATCACAGCCTCCATCCTTTCAGCGAGGCACAAGGCATCAAGGACAAGCACCAATTTCCCAGGGAGTGAAGAAATACACCAGGTTGCCTTTTTATATGCAATTCCAGATGCCTCATTAGGGTCTGACGTCTTTCATCATTATTCTTTCATGTAATTCTGCAGCACACAGCATCTGTACTCTCTTCACAGTGTTTGTTATTTATGTAAATCATTTTCATCAAAAAGCAAATAAACATTGATGAAAAAAAAATGAAATTGAAAATCACAAGGTGAGGAGACAACACTGGCCCAATCCTGAGGAGTTTATAACTTACGCAATCAAAAAATGGAAACACCTGCTGTCTTTTCCAATTTACCAACTCAAGCAGGTCTGACTTTCCATTTCCACCAGATTTGGAGCCCCCTTAACTACAATTTATTTGGTTTGAATCCTTCTCTCAGTCACCTTTTAAACTTATCAACACATAAGAGTTACATTCTAAATGATTCCTGTGGAAAAAAAACAAAAAAAAACTATTCCAGATTTTGAGTTTCCATGGATACATTTATGTGTAGAAATCACATCACTTGATTCTTGCTTCCAAGTTATTTTTCAAAGGGATCAAAGAGAATTAAAAATACTGGCATTTACTAGGGTTGCTCAAAGCCTCAAGATTGGATGAAAGAACGTTATATAACATATATATAACACAATAACATTTCATGTTCTTAAAACAGCCTGGCATGCACAGAATCATATATGTCTACAGTGTGACAATGACGGTGATCAACACTGCATGATTCTGCAAGTCAGATGGCCTCTAGGATTGTCACTCCCACGAGGTCTGAGGCTAAAATGTAACATTTTTCATGTTCAATTTAGTTTTCTATTAGGTCAGTAAATCAGTCTGAAGGCTCTGATGAATGAATGCGGAGCGGTAATCATCAGACATACAGGAGCATCCTGCTCTCTACACTTCCACAAGCAGACAGGACTGCCTCTTTATTGAGGTCTTTGTCCTGATTGGATTAAGTGGGCAGGGATACTAGGACATTTATTTTCTCTTTTACTGCATGAGCAGGGAGAGGTTAGACATGGGTTAATGACCAAACACTCAATAAAAGTAATCACTGTTATTGAGTGTTCAGTCATCTTAGCTATTACACACTTATTTTAATGGAAAATATATCGCTTATAGCAACTTTAACAACAAAAAATATCACCTAATCTTTGTGTAGTTGTAAGAGGATGGTGAGTTTCATCATCTTGTTTTTATGTGTTTACAGTCACCACGCATTTGTTTTTTGTAAGGGGAAAGAATATTCTTCCCTTTCCTGCTATGAGAGCGTGTCTCACTCTTGCCAGATTAATAACCACTCTCGGCCCACTTCTGCAGTTCTTCCGTTAAAACTTTGTATTACTCTAAGCACCTTCAGAAGTTAAAATGGGATTGCTCGCTTAGCACAAGTGCGACACTAGTTGTCGGTATCGTATGTGTAAAGCTATTACCAGCGTTTTGAGTCTAATTGTTCTTATTTTATACACATTTAATTATTTACTCTCTTTAAAGGTGCAGTTTTTTCATATTTGCTAAAACTGTCACTTTGTACAGACAGCATTACATGAAACAGGCTTATTTAGTCCCGCCTACTGCTCCTACTGCAAATTGCCAGAATCCGCGACCGAACAAAAAGAACCAATCAGAGCCAGGATGGTGTCTGATGGAGTGTCTGACAGCTGTCAATCACTGCTCACGCACACACTGCGGACAGCTCCCGCCCCCTTCCTCCTCAGCTCATGCTAGCACTCGGTCAAGCTCATACTCGAGAGCGGCTTCAGGAGCTTAGAGAATGTAATAGCAACAACCATCAGCGAGAAAAATGCCTCAAGATACCTCAGTTAACAACACAGCATACACGGACGAGTATAAAAAGGAAGCCAGAAGAAAATAAAGCACAAAAGAAAGAATTAGACAGAGCCCGGGATAAAACCAGAGTAAACACCGGAGTGGCTTTTCAGAGGTGGAGAGATCTGCGTGATCTGGAAGGATTCAAAACCGAGGCAGATGGGCGACATTTCTAATTAGGGTTAGGGCAGGGTCAGCGGCTTTAAGGATCGTATGCTGGGTGCAGAGTAATCCAATTATTCACTCATACATACTAGCTGTAACTTACAGCTGATTTTGGCTGTTACATCTTTGCACTGTTTGTGTTTACAGGTATGGGCTGATTACAACATATATGTTTTCAACTTTTAGTGGTCACTCCATACAGGATAGCCTGCATTTCTAAGTTCAAATCCTTATGTTCCTGTTGTTGTTCTGCTTTAGGACATGTGGATTGGCCTCCTGCACCATGTCACAGGAGAGCATGAGTGGTCCCTCGATGCCTGTCAACATGGTCCCTTGGAGGAAGACGGAGAAGAGGAGTGGATAGGGAAGATGTCTGCTGCCCATGAAGTTTTGTCTGAAATCATTCTCAGTGAACGCTGGCTGAAGGAGGTTCACAAGTTCTTGCATTTCAGGTATGATTATGCAGTTTAATTTCCCTTTTGTGTCGCTTTTCAAAGATTATTCAATGTTTCTATTTATACAAGTACACTTAGAGTACAGTTCAGAAAGAAATTATAATCTGATATTTTCCATTGAATTTGTAGGTCAACTGCAGAGCTGGAGTCCTTCCATAATCACATCCTGATGTATACTAGTAAGCGTTTCAGTTTCAGCCCTCCAGTCTATGAAGCCTGAATCTTACTGCCTGGCCTGGACTACAACCACCATGTCCACAGACCAGCCAAGAGAAGACCTGACGGCTCCATAGAGTATGGTATAAGCATAATACATGTTATTAAGTCCATCTTAATTTCTCACCATCTCAGCCATTATGTTCTGTACCAACAAAGAATGTTCAGAAACCTGGATCAGGTTTTTGCATGCAACAGTATCCTGATTTCTCAAAACTGGGATAACATGTTTACATGTGCAAAACATAACCAGGATCCTCCAGAAACACGATTATAATCAGGGTGCTAGTTAGCTGTTATTATTCAGACTGTGGCCAGTTGTGTTCAAGGTGTCACAGCTAGATACTGCCTCCCTGATGGTCAGTGAAAACTATAAAAGGCACAATAATGTATTTAAAAACAAGTCAGGCCTCATCTGGCAAGGCCAAACTCAACATTTCACACTAGAACAACCAAGGCATCATTTTGACTGTTTCAAATGTTCACTGTAATAACTTTGTTGAAATAAAACCCATGTAACTACAGGACCATGACTCTTCCTAAATGTGTGTATATATTACATCCAGTTCTTTATTCTCTTTCCACAGTTCAGAGATTGCCACAGACATAGAGGCATGCTGTTGCACTTTAAAGAATAAAGAATCTTCCAGCAAAAAAAAAAGTTCATGTTGACCGTGACTGACAACTAACTGTGCATCTTTACTCTGCACACAACCTACATTGTTATATTACTTGGAAAAATAAAGCTTGACAATATTTATAGAGTTATAACTTGTTTTTGATAAGCATATTTGCTTTTGAGACATGCATGCCTAGACCCAGACACAGTGATTCAAATGTCTTATACTGAAGGTTATTTTTTTAAAGTAGTCCGAAGGGTATTTCAATAAAATAAAGTGCTATGTTTGTTTTTACATTCATGCAATTAGAAACAAATCACTCTATAAATAAACTGTATTGGATAAATAATGAAATCACAATTATTTTGTACATTTTGAACAACATAAAAAAAAGACAAATCTATGTACAGTATCGCACAACACTCGGACATGCAAATGCACATCTCAGGCTGTTGGTTGCAGCATTTCTTCTCCACAACTGTGGGCATTTCCCTGCATCTCTGGCAGATGCACCATGAGGGCTGGACTTGGACAGGAGATGCTGTTGGAGCAGCAGCAGGGGCTGAGTGGCTGATGACATCACAGATGAGGCTGGGGTCCCATGCTTAGGTGTGCTCCAATATGTGGCGTGCCTGATGTACATTCAAGCGTTTCATTTGCGCCTGGTAATTACAAGATAAAGTATATATTAGTAAAAATGATGTTTACTGAGGCTCATAACATCCACAGCTAACAACTATTACCTTACCACGTTTAAATGTGATCCTCTGCAATCTCAAATGTTCGACTCGAGCAATGTCATCTGTACGGAGGTCATTGTATGTTTGGCCCACACGTTGCCTTCTGCAAATTTTGCATTTTGCAATGCGACAAATGTAAATAAGCTGCTAATTCACTGCCATGACTGAAGTAACGTTAATGTGCCAAGCTAAATACTACACTTTCCAAACGTTATTTTTTATCACAAAATTAGACTATTTGTTGCTGAATAAACATGTAATGAATTGAGGAACAAGTTTCTAGGTAAGGTCTAGCCATGTGAAAGTCACTGTAAAGTGTTTTATATCTAGCTGTGTGGAGTGTAGTTCATGTGACGTTATTACTGATTCATGTGCCATGTTGTTTACCTGGCCTCTTCAATCGTGTGCAGGTCACGTGCGTCGCGTGCACGCCAGCCTCCTCTTGGGGAGGGACTTTGGAGGCAGGGCAGGAGAGCAGCGGAGAGGGAGGGGGAGGGATCTGAAAGTTGTACTTGTTCAAATGTAATGCTAAGTCCTCTCTCTCCTCCAAGTTACCAACTGCACCTTTAAAGGGTGCCATTTAGCTCAGTTGGTAGAGCAGCGTCCCATGTACAGAGGTTTTGTTCTCGCTGCAGCAGCCTGGGTTCAAGTCCTTTACTGCATGTCGCTCCCCTTCTCTCTCTCATCCTGTTTCCTGTCATCTCTTGAGCTGTTCTATGAATGATGCCATATAAAAGCCCAACAAAACAAAAAAAAAGTAAATAAATACATTTATTCTCTTTAAGTTTCAGCTGCTGTAACACTGTAAAAATCCTCTCTCGGGGATCAATACAGAATTACCTTATCTTCATTTCTGAAGATTACAAGAAGAAACAATGTGACTCAAAGAATTTAACCATAACACTAACTTACATCTTTGTTGTGTAAGAAGCAATTGAGCAACATGGATTTAAAGTTCCAGTGTGAAGGAATTAGGGGATCTATTGCATAAATTATATTCATATTCATTCATATCCTTTTATTTCTACAGCAGTAGCAGGTCAGCAGGTGATTTTTGTCACCAGTCTGGTTTAAATGGCTGTGCTGCTGCTTTCATGTAATTAAAGAAAGGTTCAATTGAATTCTTGAATCAATTTGTTACGGTTGGGGTTAGCGTTGCTCCAACACTGAGACAGTACTGTTGTATTAGGTCTGGCTTTGTGAGAGTGGACAGTAAGTATTACACCTCTGGCTTTATTTTCGTAGCCTTTGTGGCTTTGTGGCATCATAACTGTTACACCAGTTATGATGCCACTGTAGACACAAAAGTAATTGCTGATACCTTGGAACACAGGAATGTTGATTAAAAAGTCTCATTGGTCAAACACATTGTGAGGGTCAAGGAGAGTGGCAAAATATCTATTAAAAACAGCCATCGGTTAACAAATCAGCTTCATGGTATAAGGGAAATTGTCCTTGTTGAGGTAGGGAGTTGCTAATTATCTGGAAAAATGTAGACTCTATGTGATGAATAACACTTATTTAACAGGTGCAGTATGGAGAGAAGAATCACAGTGTTCTCTGCAGTAGCTCCAGATGTTTCTGACTTAAAACAACAGAATAGTGGTTACATACTATGACAGTTGTTAATCACTTCTTCCCCAAAACAATGCCCCCCTGATGTTTGTGTTGATCATGCCTTTCCCAGGGCAGTGACCCTTGGATGTTTTCCTGGACAGTAAATGTCATCCTGTTAACACCTCAGACGAAGAGAACTGCCCCTCATATGACTTTCTGATCTGTTCTAACACTGACAACTTCCCACACCTGAGGCGAAAGGGAATCTCCATCTCCTCTTACATCCTGATGTGTTCTCTCCATACATTGATTTCTAAATATAAAACTGTTTAATTCCAACAATGGTTCCACTTTAAGCACAATGTTTCACCCTCTAAATAAATATTCCACAAAAAGAGCCACACAGTAATGTTAAAATGTTTTTGACAAACTGTTAAACATCAGTGAACTGGGTCTCTTTCATGTACTGCTATGCAGAGTGTGCACTGGTGGGTGTAACCTTATTTCAAGGTTTTTCTCTCTGCAGAGTTGCATACTTTCAAAAAAGCCAAACTCAACTTTTTTTTGATTGTTGTTGCTACCTCTAAACTCAAAGTTTATGGGAAAATAAATAAACCTGATGGCACGTTGTGTTTATCCTAGCTGAATGGGATTAAAATGTATTTCACATTGGAAATCAACCCTTGCTGCACTGTCTCCAGCTTGTTGACAACACAAAGTCAAGCAAAAGCCAATCTTTAAATCATTCTGGGAAAATAAAGGATTCATATTTCAAAATAACTTGGTAATGCATCTGCATGCAAGCAACGAGGTGGCAAGGATGAAACCCAAGTTGCAGTGTAAAGAGCTGAAAGATCTGCATACAAAGTGACACAATAGCTTCAGACAGTCTCCATATGGGCCTTTGGAGCCGGTAAAATTGAAAATGAAAGCACAGATGCTGTCGCAATACATCGGGGGATCACAATTCAACAAAGAGCCTTAGAACTGTCAAGATGTGGCAACAGGACTCGTGACTTGTGTTGCTGAAGAGAGGCTTCGTCTGACAGCTTCACTTAGTGCATCATCGCTGTTTTTATGGGAGACAAATTATCATATTTCATATGTCAGTCTGAAATGAAACGATGGCTGCTATCCGCTGTCTAAGGCAACAGAGTGAAGTGTTTTTCACTTTCAGATCTTTAATCTTCTGTGTGAAGTATTTTTTGATTAAAGACTTTAATAAGTTTCAATCCATTTAGCCCTCTTAAAAGTAATCAAACTCAGCAAATGCCTCAGTATCCCTTATACTTATCTTTTAATGGGTTATTTTAATGGGTAGTGCTAATCCAAATATCTAAATTATTATCAAGATAGAGGAATCATATTGATGTTAGACTCTCATCTGAAATATCTGCCTCATCTATCTCAGCAGCCATGCTCAACCCTCTAATTGGCCTGTGTGACCTTCTTTTCATAGCACAGGGTCCAGCTCTGATGCTGCGGCTGTTAGCTGAAACTAATTATTTGAAAAAGACATTTTTATGACATCTTAAGCTTACTGGTTTTTATCATCTTGTACCTATTTGGTTTTAATCTAGGTGTCAGAATCATACATTTTCTGCGCAGATGATAATGATTGGCTGTGAGGCTTGACACTGCAGCGGTTTTACTTTTGTGCACTAATAAATCTAGCAAGATATCAGCTCGTGGGAATCATTAAAGTAGTCACTTACTGCTTGAGGCATATTTACAATTGCAAATGAGTTGTTCATGAAAATCACAATATTAATTTGCAGACAATTACATGGGTTGCAAGGTAGCTACTCTATACCATCAGATGATATTTACTGTTTGTTAACCATATGCAATGTTACTAACTTTGAATTGTGCTGGCATGATGTTAGCTTCCTGGCTAAAAGGTGAGGCAAAGTATGCTGAGGATCTGCTGTTGCTTCGTCCTGTTTATTGGAGTAATGAACAATGTTTCCATTGCATATAAGTGTTATAAATAAACAGAATTTCAATTACATGTCGATCAGAAATGTATAGACAATGTGGTGGCCTACTTAATTACTTTCCTTACTTTTACTTTCACTAGAAACACAATTTACAAAATGAACATCATGGTGTATTAAAGAAGACTTGAGACGTGATCAAGTGAGATGTAGGGTTATTTTTTCATTTGCCTACATAAGCTGTACATACTTCTTTTTGCAACTGGTGGATTCCCAGACGTATGTGTATATATATACACACACAACGCATGTGCTCGTGTGTGTGTGAGTGTCTAAAACCTTCAGTTTATGTTAGTGGAAATACGCATGTGTGGGCTGTCCCACTTCAGTCAACCACTCATATCACAGCTGTGAACTGCACCCTGAGAAAGCGTTATCCTTGATGCTTTCGTACCAGATTAAAGTGACAGTCACAATACTAGGAGTTTTTATTTACTTTTTGTTTTTTTTTTGTTTTGGCACAGCTCAGTAGAGAACAATGATAAATATTCTAGCTTTGAATTAATGACAAATAGCCCTGGGCTAGCAGTTCCAAGTGATCAAAAATGCCGGCCTCTCTAACAGCTCTGACATGAGGTAGGTGATACATATTTATGATTCCCATCTGCGAGTATAAAATCATAAATACCTTTTCGTCAGTGAGTTTATTCACCCTGTCTTCATGGGGATCTTACCAGTTTTGTGGGGGGCAGAGATCACACTCAATGCATATTGTCAAGAGTTGTGAATAATGATTACTTAATTGCATGAATAAATAAGAGAGAACATCGTAATTTGTTTGGCAAGGGATCATTGCTCATATGTTATTCATATGGCAACTGATGCAGAGGGAGGCAAAGTTTCTTCTCTGTGAAGCCCAGCTTGGTTAATTGGGTATGAAGCCTGTTTTTGTGACAACATTACAAAGGTCAGCGTTCTTGCAGTTTGCCTCACTGGCAGTGCTGTTTGAGCTGCTGTATATGGAAAGAGCTTTAGATATTTTTTAAAGGTAAATAACACCGACAAATTAATGTTTTAGTCGTACTTTTATTATCCTACCAACAAAATGTCCAAAAATAAATAATCCTATTAATATTAAAGATCTTACTAATCCTAAAGATGTCCAAAAATAAAACAATGATGCTGTCCGATCATGTACCAAACTAACATGATCTACAATTACCCATTATAGATCTGCAACATACAACAGTTAATGTAGAACCACAATGTACTATATTATTATTTGCATTGTTATATTTAAATGAATGATTGTGAAAAACAATTGTGACTGAGCCATTTAGACAATTCATACATAGCCTCTTTTATAAACACATAGGCTTACAGACATAGCATAGCACACTGGCTTCAGCGCCCTAGTACTTGCTGGTTGCAAGTTATATAATGACAGGTAATTCTCAACATCAAGTTGGGTTTTGAAATGCAAAGTTTGGAAAGTCTACTTGTATTCCAGAACACACTGACAAGGAAATGTGTTAAACGCATCAATATGTATTAAATAGTAAGCTAATACGAACATGTCAGTCAGTGGGGTTATTTGTAAGCACAAGCTTATTTTAACCCAAGACATAGCCATAGCCATAGCCTATAATTAATTAAATGTCACTCTTACCGCTTCCGTGTGCTCCTCCAAATCAACACTGCTTGCCAGCTGTGGATCATGATGGCCAAACAGTTGGTAGAATATTTTTGTATTGGCAGCCTGAGCCTCTAATGCCTGCTTCCTTTTCTCTCTAAGCTGACATTGATCTGATCTCGCTGCTGTTGGCGCACATCTGAAGATTGTTACACCAGGGGCCAAGCAAGGCTATTGGTCAAACACATTTCCAACCAAGCTGTCCTTCGAAACTTTTAGGAAGAAAACCATCAAATTAAATAAATGGTGGAAGCCATACATATATTTTTTTATTTGTAATAAAACACTTTTCGGACATTACCATAGCCTAAGGCAAAATGAAAATAGATAGAACATAGGTTGTAACTACTCAAAACAGCTATAATAGTGAAGTACAATCAGGGGAAGTGTTAGCTTAGTGCTAGCTTGACACACATGCTAAAGGGTGTTACATTTGGAACTTTCAACCCTGTTAATTACAAACCCGTAAACCAAAGTGTATGACCAGCCCAACAATGTGACAAACTGCTAGGATTTGTGCTGGTGTGCCAGATGGCCAGTCCACCACTGAATGTGTTATACCTTCTTTGTAATGTTGTCAGATCTGTCACCCTAAATAGGTGTAATAAGTTAATGGTGATTTTGCGCTCCTCCAAATAATAAGTTCAAACTACCTGGAAACTAAAGTGTCACCAGCGGTTTAAATGCCACAGATTTAGTTTATCTGACCATAATGATTTTAGGTATTTGATAAAAAAATAGAACCTTTTAATAAGGCATTGTCAAAATAAATAACACTGTTGTTCATACCTAAACAACCATTAAATTAAATTTAAAAATGGGAAATGATTGCTATTTATTATATTGAAATCACCGAATGACTGTATTACTGTACCTGCAGCTTTAAGAATGTGTTATGCATAGCACTTCAACTGACGTAACTTGAATATAATTACCAACAGAATGTGAAGAAGCCACAGTGATGACATTATGTCAAAGACGTCTATCCTGTGTTGCAGAGATATCTACTAAATTTAGCATGCTAACCAGCTACTTTTGGCGATAGTCTGGAAGCCCCTGTACTTTTACAAACTTGTCAGAAACAAATACAACTCACCAAAACAGTCTCAGTTTGACTTTTTACAAAATATACATCAATTCACATACTAAGAAGTGAATATTTTCAGGCTCTACACGCCGTTTTCATACACTGCTGATACCCAACTCTCTCTTGTCCCCACCTGCTGTGTCTTCTGGTCTCTGCAGTCAGTCATGATTGCAGCTGCTGTAAACCACCTCCGTACTGTATCCTCTGTCTTCAAACTGAAATCTGTCAGGCTGCGTTCAGTCCCAGTCTTCACAGGAAGGCAGCTGAGCCCCATCTTGCTGAGCCCCGTTGCCTGTAGTGACCCTTCACCAGTTATCCAGTGATGTGGTGCGGGCAGACTCCTTATAGCTAAAAAGGCTATTTAAATATAGAGCTCACTAAGCTACTTGCTAACAGCAGTTAGCTGCTACAGCCAAAGACAGCTACAGTGATAGTGAACGGAAGTTTGTGGTAATGTGGCATCCTATAGTTTTATAGCTCTCTTCACATTCTGGCCATTTCTTATCAATTACACATTTACAGATAAAACTCAAGTTCAACTATACTTTCCCTCTACTAACAGAAAACATAACATCTGTTGATTCCAAATGTCAAAGAAATGTTGCAGAAAAAAACATTGTTTAAAAACATTAACTAAACATGAACATTTTGAGCAAATAGCAATTTGAGAAGGCTTTTGCAATTTGGTAAATTTGTTGACAATGGCATTTGTGCAGATAATGTCTAAAACTAGGACAACATTCCTCTTTAGGTGTGGGACACATGATAAAAAGAGGTGAAAAGCAGTTTGCAAGCATTCTCCTCTTCAGGTAAGTATTATTTTCATCATTGGTTTTTCATATAATTTATATTTTGAGACACACAAGGAGACTTACAATATCAAATGGTTTATCACAAATTAGTGTGAGCAAAAAACAATTGGAATCCAAGCTATTTCTAAAATCAGCTTGTGAAGCTGAATATATCCTGATCGGGCTCCCTTTCTATAGTAAAATGTAATAAAACTCAACAGTGCAGAAACTAATACAGTGGACTCCAACCTTTACTTGTTTTATCCACAGAAATTGTGTTCAGTGCCTCTGTCCTCCACCTGACATGCAAGTCTATCAGTAACCTGCACCAAGGGTTAGAGTATGTGTTCAGGATTCTAAGAGCCCTGTAATACATTGTACCGGGCTCCCAAGGTGAAAGGGAGAGACAGGGGCCCAAGATTAATTCAAGCCCCAGTATAATGAGGCTGCTCACAGACGTCCCTAGTGAATAAAGACAAATGGCTTTTGTTTGTGCCAGCTTTTCCATCTTGCATTGATAACTCCTATAATTCCATTTCATGTTCAAGTCTCATCTGCCACAGCTGGAGAAAACAGCAAAAACACTAAAATAAACTGTAATTGAGGGGGGCTTTTATTAAGTGACAGGGTATTTTCATACTCTGTGGAAAATAATCCTATGGGGGTGGGCGGAAGCAGGGAGAGTGGAGGATGGTGAATTGGAGATGACAAAGCTGTCCTCTCTCTGGATCCTTTTTATTGGGCACAACACAAATCTCGCTTCCAATCACTTTGCTCTTGGCTGAATGAACATTTGCATGCAAGATTCTTATGTAGGTGGTATCAAATCAAAGCTTTTATTTGTCAGAGTCAAGAGATATAAGCATATAAGACTACCATATCATTATCACTGTGGTGATAATGAAAGCCCTGATCAATTAATATAAGGTCAGAACCATCACACATCGGCAGGATCTTTCATGTCTACATTTGGTACTGAGCCTGACCCTAACCCCTTGTAGTGCAGTGATCAGCCGATTGTTGCAAAGCATGAGAGGAGAGGCGAGATGCTGTTCAAGACATGACAGATGATCAATATTTAAAGGCCTTCAACACATATTTACTTATCTGCTTCTAACTAGGGCACATTGGGGGCCTAGATAAATGCATAATATTCTAACATAAGCTAGTATACCACTGTTGACAGAAATATCAAATGTCTCCTTTAAATATCTTTTTTAACCCTATGCTTTTGTGTTCTTTGTCACTGCAATGCATTACTACTGCAATTTGTTGCACAACACTAATCTCCCTTTTGTTTACATCTGCTTCCCCATGAGATCACTTAAGAGTGATCACATGTCAGCCCCGCTACAGAGCCATGAAGCCGGAGTGCTGAAGCCACACACCACTAATACGACGTTCCTGGAGGCTACACCTTCCGGGCCGCAGTTTCAAGATGACAGTTTCAGAACCCTTGTTTAATATTTGTTGTTATAGTTTTGAAGGTTTATTCCACCAAAATAATACCGTGATTTATGTTGTATAGTTTTAAAAGTTGATTCCATCCAAATACTACTTTCTTCTAAGTACTTATGGTTTTAACGACTTATTCTGTGTTAGAGTGGGGGTGTATTTGTAGGACCCAAACGCAGACAACTCACAGGAGGCAGGATTGGGGAAACAAAAAGGGAGCTTTAACAAACCAAAAATGTGTCACAAGGAACAAATACAAAGTTGCAATTAAAAAGCTTAAACAAAGTGCAACAAAAAGCAAAGTTCAAATCAAACAAGAAGAAGTAACCAAAATCAGAAACATACCAAACAGGAGGAAACACTGGGGCAGAATTAGGGATGTCCCAATCAGGTTTTATTTTACCCCTATCCGAGTCCTTTAATATTTAGTATCTGCCGATATCGAGTCCCGATCCGATACCCAGCCGAACTAATATTCTCCTGGATAATACAGCTGCATTAAGGAAAAAGTACCTGCATTCCTTAATATTTTGTATTTTATTTTGTTGAAACAAAGTATATACTTTCATATGGCTCTTCCTTATTCTGCATCTGCTATTCCAACATTGGCTTACCACCTTCCTTGTGTTAGCAGGTGAGCCTGTGACGCTGCACTGTGACAGCAGACCCTCGTGTACAGCCATCTGAAGTGTGTGAGACGCAGCCCACGCTTGGTACCTCCATATCATCCACTGCTTTTTACATATTCCTTATGTTGTCATGTAAAATGACATGGACGTGTTGCTTGTCTATATCACACGCATTCAGCATCTCCTTGGTTGCCTGTTTTACATGCTCTGCTGTATGAGACCCATGAAAGTAGCGCACATACCGGCACGTTGTAACTAGAAAGTGGAGTAAATGTAATGTAATGCCGAGATGGTAGGGCACACCATATATCTCTGTAATATATTTGGCCATGTCGCAGTCTTGAGGATATTTCTCTCGTATTGCAGATGTTACATGTCGCCGTTGGACTATTTTGCTTTCTAATTTAAGTTATTTCCATCGGCTCCCTGATTGGAATGTAACGTCCAATTCCGATCGAGTCTGAAACCACGTGATTGGCCCCGATTTCCGATCACGTGATCGGATCGGGATATCCCTCGGCAGAATGCTGATTTAACTTGATCGACACACGATTCTGAGAGCAATGTCGAAGTGGAGAGATTGTCTCTTCACCCAGGGAATCATGGTTACAACATAACCTACAGTTCTCTATTATATTGATACTATCTCTTCACCCAGCTACATATTCCATATGTACAGGAACTCTCTAAGACACCTTGGGAAGAACCAGAGCAGTCTCAGAACCCAACGCTCATCACAGGTGCTCAACCCACACAAGCCGATGGGCTTAGGCCCGTGCTTCAAATGAACTATGTCAAATGTGTACAAACCCCTGAGCTGGTAGGACAGCCAGACTTTGTCTGCTGCTGTCTGCACAGGTGGAGGATGCTATCTAAAGCCTCACTGGCCCCACAAGATGCCAAGGCCAGTGACTACAGGGGAGAATTGGCCGCTCAGGCTAGCGTATGCAAGGCTAACTGGCTGATTTTAAGTGGGGAAGGGTTAGGGTTAGGGTTAACCAGGGAAACCATAGGCAGTATCTACTACTGGCCAGCCCACAAAACCAACTCCTCGAAGGGAGTGCTTACAGTCATGTTCAGTCAGTAGAATCGAGTGAACGGCTGAGCAGATTTCTGCGAGAGATGCTCCTTTCCACAGTGCCCAGGAGGTTGCAACTCTGCAGGTTAAGTGCAGCACTGGCACTTCTGCTTCCCTGTATGCTTGCTGGAACACATCCATGATCAAGTGAGAAAGTCTAGCCTTTAACAATAGTTTACTCAGACACTAATGCTCGAAGCCTGGTTAGAACAGCCAGGTTGGGCATACCATCATCCAGCCTAAAACTGCATAGGCCCGCATGGACTGATATGTATCCATGTATCTCTACTACTCCCTTTGCAGACCTACCTGTTAGCAGAAATGCTGTCTTGAGTGACAACCATTTCAGAATCACCGACTCAAGCGGGTCATGCTGCAGAGCCTCCAGGATCAACCCCACGTCCCAAGGGCTCTTACACAGCTACTACAGTCCTCCGAAAGCTTGCAACGCCTCACATGGGCTGCTTTTATGGCAGCCACCACACCAGTTAGGGATTCTTACCCCTGTCTAACTGCTCCTGCAGACAAAACAGGATTGCCTGAGATCAAAGATCGTCTACTTATCCCATACCATAACTCAAGTAACCTCCAACAGTATTAGCATACCTGAATGTGCTAGTTTAGCTCATTTAGCTCAGGTCTCTTGGGACCGTTTCTGAACGACTGGAGTGGAAATGACAGGCCTTTACCTTTAAACAAGAGGCACCTTGCCTCTCTGATATGACTTTGCTGGCATGATAAGGCAATTCAGGGAGTAGGCAGGGTCTTCATGGGCTGTCATGGCCTGGCTGCTGAGGCAAGACACACATTCATAAAGGTGCTATAGAAATAAAGTGCATTATTATTATTATTATTATTATTATTATTATTATTATTATTGTTATTCATCCTGCAGGCATGTGCACACCCCAGCCTGCACATGGGTGACATTTTACCATTTCTTTTTTCTTTTATTTATCATTTAAGATATAGGCAATGTGTATTTCATATACACATATCCTTACACTGTTACACTGCTCATCCTGTATGCCTTTCTTTTTCTCTCTTTTATTTATTTAGTGAGGAGATGCACACTGTGGCTCTCTGCCACAGGTATAAAGACACAGAAGCAGGCACAGCCATGCAATACATCAGTGCACACCTGTTCTTTGGAGGTGAGGGGACATAAACTTGGTGGCTTCCACCAAACAGCGCTGGTCTCTGCCAAGGAGCGATGGACATGGAAGCGGCCCCAACCACGCAATACATCTGTATGGAACACAGTGGAGAGAAGGACAGTATTTGACTTCCACCAAACAACCCCACTTTCTGCCACAAATTTAGCTTAGGATGCTGAAGTGGGCACGGCCGTGCAATACGTTTATATGGTGCACACATGTCCATAAGAGGGTGAGGAGACACGCTCGCTGACTTACACCTAACAACTCCAGTTTCTAACAATTAAGCCTAGGACACAGAAGCAAACACAGTTGTGCAATACATCCATAAGGAGAACTCTTATCACCCCTGACAGGCTCAGCATGTTCCACTGCTTCACACTGACAGCGTTGAATTCCACAATAGAGCCTGACGCATCAGCGGGAACACAACACTACAGAAACTGCCAGAAAACCCTTGGAAAACCTACAACCAAGAAGTGACAGGAATCCAGAAAGGAGCCCCTTTTATTACGTCATCTTTCAGGTGGGGACATTCCCCATACATGAGGAATATGTAGCTGGGTGGAGAGATCAAGAGCCTCAATACGATAGAGAAATCATCGGACAGAACTAATACAATCCAAGAGCAAAATGGAAAATATGTGGCCCTGGACAGAGAGTACACTGTAGCAGCCTACTTGACAAGAGTACCTGACCCTAAAATAGGGAGAGCATTGGCTAAATAGAGATTAAGCAAAACCTGGCAGTGGAGGAAGGCCAACAGAGACCAGTGTTGCCACACCTCTACAACATACCGCCTGACCAACTTCTTCAACTCTCCCCCACTTATTTGTTTTGCACCGAAGTCCAACTTTTGTTGTTTGGGTGGTTTGGGACCTCCTGCTGAAGTTGAGGCTGTGGCTTTGCATGCAGATAACTCGTTACTGAAAAAAGTGGTCAGATTAGTTACTAAGTAACCCGTCACTAGCATCACTGACAGAGACAGACCTGGCTGCCAAGATAGGAGAGGTCGTGTTCTCACATTGACCAGAGAGGAGTGGATACACTTTCCAACTTACTGCAACCCATAGAATGCCACTGCAAAAAATAACTTCAGAATTAAATGGAATCAACTTATCTTTTCCAATTAACTCAGTGTTAAAATGCGAGTTTTAGTTGTTTCAAGTAGATTTGTAGTTTTTATTTTAGATCAAATTGATGAAATTAGACATCTTACTGCAAGTGTGTAAATCAGAAACATCTATTAACATCTAACATTTATGGTTCATTGTTTCTTTTAAGGTGCTGTATTTGTGACATGATATTTTATTGACTAACATCTTCCAAGCTGCCAAGTTTCTATTTAACGGCACTTGCTTAAAACGCATGTAAATTGCCATTTCTCATTTTTCCTAGCTGTCAACATAACATGGTCCAGTCTGTCAACATACACTAAAGACTTCCATCAAAATTAAGTAACTTAATAAAAGGACACGTGCCTGTTGTTTTCTTCCTTGACTCAGCAAGAGGTGTTATACCAATAGTACAGAAGTTGTCAAACAACTTGCAAGACTGCACAATGCTCACACAGAAATGGTTCATTCATGAGTAAAATTGGTTGAGGGACTGTTGTGTGCACATTTAAACCGATAATCTCTCTCCTACTGTTTTTTTCTCTCTCACCATTTTTCTTTCAGTTTTGGACAACGTTTCAATTGTTTCTGACACTTACCTTTCAAAGTTCAGTAATTGTTTAGCAATGGGAACACAACAGAATGGCTTAAAAACAGCAGTCTGATAATTAGACTGGTTGGAAACAAGTTAACGGTTAAGCAGCATTGTCAAACAGCATTGAGGATGATGCAGAAAATGAACACGCCCAAACTGTTGGTAGTAATCACTCATTGTTTAGGATAATTGTGCACAGATAACTAAGAAAACAAGCCTGGAATAATTGTTGTGGTCGTTGGTGGCTAATTTTTTCCCCAGGTCAAAGCCAATCAACCAATCAGAGCTTTGTAGGTATGATCAAAAAATGGGTGGTTATCTTTAAGGAGCTTGAAAGATACAGTATATACATTCATGACAATCAGAAAAAGAAAAAGCCACTAAAATGGCATCAGGCATGGATGCTAACATCAGGGCTTAATTTGTGCTGGATCCTGCTGTAACAGGATGTTGTAGTTGATCCCAGCTGACACTGGGCAAGTCGCCAGTTCAAAATAAATGCTGTATGATGTTTAATGTTATCTATCCTGTCCTTGCATTTCCCACTATAACTTGTCTGTTTTGCAGTCATTTCTGAGTGGTCATGTCACACAGTGATGCCAGTAATTTAATTAGAGCTCTGCATTTTGTGCATGAAACGCAAGCTAAGATGGCATGGGATTTATGCATTAGAAAATGTTTTGCCATATTATCGCTGTAAACCTCACAAGTATGTGGGTGTTTGTGTTCAAGATGTGAGTGTGTACTGTCAAAAGTACTGAAATGTATCTGAAGCAATTGATCAGACAGACAGACAGAAAGAACATATCACCTCATTTGGTTTCTTAGCCTGCTGTTTTTGTAGTTGTTTGTAGATGTTTTGGCCCTAATTGCATTTCCCACCATTGTAGAGGTCCACAAACAGAGGGGAGATGAGTTGACAGGGGGTGAAGGAACAGTCAAGAAGACAGAGAGAGAAAAAGAGAGAACATGTGCAAACAATAATGTTAATCAGCTGTAGGCTGCAGGCATTGTGGATTTTTTATGTGTTTCCTCCTGCACCCAGCGCCCTGTCTGTATTTCGGGACTTTTTCATTTACACATTAAGCACTGACTAACATGATAGCAACAGGTTGATGAAGGTCAACTTATAGAAATGACTAATGTTACATTTGCATGTCATCATCAGTTGGCACCATCTGTTGGTCAGTCACTCCTGATTCACAAAGGCAAAAACTAGTTTAGTCTGATTATCAGGCTGCAGCAACAGCAACACCATAAACAGTAACAGCAACAACTTACTGGTAGCTTGTGTGAGCCTGTGCTGGACATGTATTGTCAAAGCCCAACCATACCATGTCTTTATTGCCACCTGCAAAAATGTAAGGTTTCTGGCAGTGGGTAATGCACACATTTACACCTGTACATGTCATCAGCATCAACAAGTGCCTATATTTACATAGACATTCTTGCTATATGGGTTGCGGACTACACGGGCGCATAGGGCCCCCGCACCACTAGGGGGCCCCCTCAAGTTGCAAGTCCGGTCTCAATATCTGAGGAGTGACCCGACGGAAAAGCGAGGAGAGGCGAGGCGAGTTACGTTGAGCCGCCGGTACTGGTCATTTCCGGCATTGCGAAATTATTCATCTAGTTCAGAAAAAAGAAGAAACTAGATGAAGAAAAACACTCACAGGATAAAGGTAACGTTTGTTTTCATGATGTTGGGTGGAGGGAGAGCTAATGCCGCATCTGTAGCTAGCTTAAGTGTTTGCTTTAGGAAAGTGCTAATTATAGCAGGTCCAGCGCATTGGCATTACATTTGGGAGGGAGGGTGTGTTGTTAGGCAGATGTCTGTCATGTCTGTATCCTCCTCCAGAGGGAACTGCTGGTCTGTCATAGACCTCCTCTGCTGTTAAATATTTGGCACGTAACATTACTTTAGGATTATTTTATGATTAATTTATCAATTTTTGTGTTCTCAGTTGATAGGTCTCTAATGTGAAGTGTGCTAAACAACACAGATATACATATAAGGCCTATAGTGGATTATTATGGACTATTATGGCCGTGGATTATTGCTCTGAATGGTTTATTGTTAATTTAGTTGCGTCTTTCTTTACTACATTTATTAGAATATTTAATATGAACACTTCTTTTGGACATATTTGCCTACATTCCTACAGTTTAGATATGTTTTTGATGTATTACTTTGTTTTATTTAAAATAATCACAATAACACAAATTAAAGTCAATTTAAACTAAACTATACTATATTTGATTCTGCCCACAGAATATAGCTTAAGACCATATCATCAGTTAGGCACAAGTAGTCCACTATGTAATACCCTGTGAAATATACACAAAGATATGCCTTCAGTATCACATAGTGCTCATCAGTCATTTATCTTAGTTTATTACTCTAACAAGTACAATGTGTTGAAAACTGAGTGAAAGTAATGATTTTGAAATTGGGTGCATGCTTTACAGGGACACTGTGCTGTATATTGCAAAGTTTAATATATAAACAGATTATGTTCATCATTAGTGTAACATAAGTCAATTATATAGTATGAATATTTGCTTAGGATCTATTTTGCTTGGTGATCCTGAGGAGTTTTGTCTTTGCAGGAGCAATTCTAAAATATTTTGGAGCCGCGGACCAGGAAGCAGCACAGCCATCCTCATCACCACTGGACCAGGATGTTTAAGTTTAGAAATGTTTCATATACATCCATTCATCCATTTTCTTCTGCGTATCCGGGCTGGGTTGCGGGGGTAGCTGTCTGAGCAGTGGACACTTCCTGTAGCTCTTTCGAGAGGATCCATGGGTCATGTTAGGAACACCTCCCGAGGAAGCCACCTCAGCTGGCTCCTCTCAATGTGGAGGAGCAGTGCCTCTACTGCGAGCTCCTCCCAAGTGACAGAGCTTCTCACCCTATCTCTAAGGGAGCGGCCTGCCACCCTGTGGAGGAAACTCATTTCGACGCTTGTATCCGGAATCTTATTCTTTCGGTCACAGCCTAAAGTTCATGACCATAGGTGAGGGTCGGAACGTAGATTGACCGGTAAATAGAGAGCTTCGCCTTTCGGCTCAGCTCTCTCTTCACCATGACAGACCGATACAACGATCGCATTACTGCGGCCGCTGCACCGATCCACCTGTCAATCTCGTGCTCCATAATTCCCTCACTAGTGAACAAGACCCCAAGAGCAAGCCACCTATTTCAGGTCGAGAACCATGGCCTCAGACTTGGAGGTGCTGATTCTCATCCCAGCTGCTTCACACTCGGATGCAAACCGCTCCACGACATGCTGGAGGTCCTGGCTCGAAGGAACCAACAAGACAACATCATCTACGAAAAGCAGAAATGAAATCCAGTGGCTCCCGAACCAGACCCCCTCCAGCCCCTGGCTGTGCCTAGAAAGTCCTGAACCGGTGACAAAGGGCAGCCCTGCCGGAGTCCAACATGCACCGGGAACAGGTCTGACTTACTGCCGGCAATGCGAACCAGGCTTCTGCTCCGGTCGTACAGGGACTGTACAGCCCTTAGCAGAGGGCCTCCGACCCCGTACTCCCAAAGTACCTCCCACAGAATGCCACGGGGGACACGGTCGAATGCCTTTTCCAAGTCCATAAAACACATGTGGACTGGTTGGGCAAACTCCCATAAACCCTCGAGCACCCTGTGGAGGGTATAGAGCTGGTCTAGTGTTCCACTGCAGGACGAAAACAGCATTCTTCCTCCTGAATCCGAGGTTGGACTATCAGCCGAATTCTCCTCTCCAGTACCCTGGAATGGACTTTTCCAGGGAGGCTGAGGAGTGTGATCCCCCGATAGATGGAACACATCCCCTGGTCCCCCTTTTTGAATAGAGGGACCATCAGCCCGGTCTGCCAGTCCAGAGGCACTGTCCCCAACTGCCACGCGATGCTGCAGGGATGTGTCAGCCAAGACAGCCCCACAACATCCAAAGACTTGAGGTACTCAGGGCGGATCTCATCCAACCCCTGGCCTTGCCACTGAGGAGCTTCCGAACTACCTCACACTGCATGAAAAGTGGGATTTTCTTCAGTATGCGGCACTGTAAATTGTCGTGGAATTTCAGGTTTGCGA
>CAEMYA010000525.1:38233-52741 GCA_903131615.1 Diplodus sargus | reverse complement strand
AGGCAACACCGAAAACTGACGTAAATTGTCGGAAATTGACGTGAGCCTTGCTTGGCAGTTGTCCCCCCATGACCCCCCTCCCCCCGATTCTAGGGGAGGCTTTAACATGTAAATGAAAATGCTGTGAGCTATACAAATGCAAATCAGGGTAGCAGGGAGAGTTTTACCCCAGGTGACCTTTTTCTAAAAGGTATTAACTTCATTTTAAGAAAATCTCTGGTATAAATAGATCAGGCCCAGTATAGCCTAATTATAGACTCTTAAATTTTAGCTTGAATTGATTTATTTATTTAAAATATGCTAGATTAATTACTGTGTATGTCATTATGGCCAATGTTATGCAAAAAGATTATTTATTCTTTTTTTTTATCTCTCCTGAGACCAAGTTAAAGATAAAGCGCCAGTTGTCAAGTTAAAATTTGCATGACATATTTTGAGATAAATAAGATATTGAAATGTATAAATAATTTTTGTTTAAAATGTGTGACATTAAAATATAATTTCATGGGTTCTGAATGTTTAAAAGAAGTTAAAGTAATTCTTATTACGTGTGAGAGTTCATGACCTGTAAGAGTTTATACACTTCCAGGTTGACCGTCAGTGACGAAGAAGAAGGTGCAGAGATTTAATGGCGTCAAGCAGCTAACAGTTGACTGTTTGTGTCTGTCAGTGTCGTGTTTTATCACTAACGGACAGTGAACTGTTGTCGGACGATGTGCTGTGAGTGTGTGAGTTGGATTCTCCATCGCAGTCGAAGTATTTGTTTTATTGGACACGAAGCAGGTTCGGCTAAGCTAGTTAGCCGGAGCTAAGCTAGGCTAGCAGGAGCTAGGTTAGTGGCCCGGCCATTGTTGAGAGAAGGCCTGCGCTGACGGGAGGAGCTTTGTCGGGTCGCCACGGAGAGTGTCGCCAAAGAAGGTCGCTTCGCTGCCGCAGAGGGACACGGAGGTTCATCTTTGCGAGCATTTTGTTTTCACAGACTAACCTTGCATCACAACGAGACAGTGACCTCCTATTAGCTCGGAGCTATGTCTGCAAGTCCAGATTTACATGATGCCGATAATGACGCCATCGTGTGTAAGTAACGTTTACTGTTTTCTCCTTCCTTGCTTAATTTTACTGTGACTTAGGTTTTCTCTATTCATACCACTCTCATTTAATTGTTTTCCAGCTGCCTGTAAGATAGTACGAGATAATACGCAGGAGCTTCAGGTACAAACAACCAGATCTTCCATCGCAGGCTGAAGCTGTGAGGAGTTCAGCTCGGAGTCGATCGAGAACAAAGAGGGTAAGATTTGTTAGATTAGATCCGTTTTTGGTCAATGTGACTATTATTCGGTCGCATTAATAGATTTGTTGTGTCCATACGCAGTGTATTGCGCAGTACTGATTGTCTTTATTGATTGTTTTTACAGCTGCTGGAAGCGAGACAGAGTGCTAGCTGAGGATGAGGTGGACCTTTGGAAGTGCGCCGCCATGGACCTGATGTCTGAGGAGGAAGACGGCGGGGTGTCTGGATGGAGCCGGCAGCTCACCGAGCTCTGTGCCGTGCTGCAGTCAAGATTTTAGAGGTGATTCCGAAGTACAGAGCAACGCACCACAGATGTCTGCAAAATGGACCGAATTCAGACAGAAGGCCGGCAGTTACCTCCAGCTCTGAGGCGGCAGACAGACACTTCACGGTGCTGCATGATTTTGGGCTTCTAGTGAGCTTCCCGTTGCATTCTCTGGCCAGGCGTGGTTTCGCTGCTATTCATATGCAAATTAGAGCCGTTCGCACCTCCGGGAGCTCCACATACATCATGGTTCGTTTCCGACAATTTGTGGCACAGTGAACGCAGCGTTTGCAGGCTGTAAATTGTCGTTAACTGCCGAAAATTAGGGAGATTTTCGGGCGTTTACGGGGACGAAAATCCCACTTTTCATGCAGTGTCAGTGACTTTGGCTTGATTGATGAATGAATCAACCTCTGAGTCCCCAGCTTCTGCTTCCTCTATGGAAGAGAAGTCAGTGGGATTGAGGAGATCCTCAAAGTATTCCTTCCACCGCTCGACGATATCCCCAGTCTCCTCCACCTCCACCGTAAACAGTGTTGGTGGAGGACTGCTTCCCCTTCCTGAGGCGCTGATGGTTTGCCAGAATTTCCTCGAGGCCGACCGGTAGTCCTCCTCGATGGCCTCTCCAAACTTTTCCCAGACCCGAGCTTTTGCTTCTGCAACCGCCCGTGCTGCCGCATGCTTAGCCTGACGGTACCAGTCAGCTGCCTCAGGAGTCCCCTGAGCCAACCAGGCTCGATAGGACTCCTCCTTCAGCTTGACAGCATCCCTTACCTCCGGTGTCCACCAACGGGTTCAGGGATTGCTGCCACGACAGGCACCGGAGACCTTATGGCCACATGGAAGTGGAGAGCATGGTCCATTCGGACTCAATGTCCCCAGCCTCCCTCGGGATCTTGTCAAAGCTCTCCCGGAGGTGGGAGTTGAAGACCTCCTCGACAGAGGGTTCTGCCAGACGTTCCCAGCAGACCCTCACAATACGTTTGGGTCTGGCAAGATTGTCCAGCTTCCTCGCTTGTCAGCGGATTCAACTCACCACCAGGTGGTGATTAGTTGACAGCTCAGCCCCTCTCTTCACCCAAGTGTCTAAGACATACGGCTGGAGGTCAGATGACACGACCACAAAGTCCATCATTGACCTCCGACTTAGGGTGTCCTGGTGCCACGTGCAATGATGGACACCCTTATACTTAAACATGGTGTTTGTTGTGAGAAAACTGTGACTAGCACAGAAGTCCAGCAACAGAACACCACTCGGGTTCAGATCGGGGAGGCCGTTCCTCCCAATCACACTCCTCCAGGTAAAACTGTTGCTGCCCATGTGAGCGTTGAAGTCCCCCAGTAGAACGACAGAGTCCCCGGTTGGAGCACTTTCCAGTACCCCTCCCAGGGCCTCCAAGAAGGCCAGGTACTCTACACTGCTGTTCGGCCCGTAAGCCTTGTGAGAGACCAGTGAGCAGTGAGAGACCTATCCCTGACCCGAATGCGCACGGAGATGACCCTCTCGTTCACCGGGGAAAACTCCAACACATGGCGGCTGAGTAGGGGAGCTATGAGCAAGCCCACACCAGCTCGCTGCCTCTCACTGCGGGCAACTCCAGAGTAGAAGAGAGTCCAGCCTCTCCCAAGGAGTTGGGTTCCAGAGCCCAGACTGTGCGTGGAGGTGAGCCCAACTATCTCTCGCCAGTACTGCTCAACCTCCCACACTAGCTCAGGCTCTTTCCCCCACAGCGAGGTGACATTTCATGTTCCCATGACCAGAGCCACCATCTGGGAGATTGGGTCATCGGGGCCCCCACCCACAACCGCCACCCAAATCGCATAGTACTGGCCCCTTCTGGACCGTCCTGTGGGTGGTGAACCTACTGGAGGGCGGGCCCACGTCGCTCTTACGGGCTGTGCCCGGTCGGGTCCCGTGGGCAAATACCCGGCCACTAGGCGCTCGCCTGCGCGCCCCAACCCCATTTTAAATGTTTTATAATTTAAAATCAATATTTTTGAGGAACACTGCATCAGTTTCATTTATTGACCTATAGAGGATCCCCATTATTTACCTTGTGTTATCATTTTCCATCAGTTAAACTTACTTGGTTCGGTCAATTTAAGATGTTTGATTTTAATTTTGAGAGATTTTCATAACTCTAGCCTGTTTTCCTCTTAAAATGTAATAGGTTGTTGCATCTTTGTGGATCACCTAAAAGGGATAGGAATATATCCATCGTAGTTTGACAAAATAGGGGCCCCCAAACAGACAGAAGCGGTCCTGAGATACACTATATGCACAAGCTCCTCCTTCAGATGTATTCATTAGAATAAGACATTAGCCTTTGCCCACAGTCCCACAAAAAAGGACTTTAACTTTAACTATGACCTTTTTTGTTAAACTACTGTAAGTCTACAGTACCTGATACTGTTCAAGTGAGAGCTGATGGCACAATGGCACTGTGTTTTGGTTGCACCAGATAGTCTAAGAGGAGGTGCAGGAAGACATGAACAGTGTTGGAACTTTTCCAACCTCTTTGCCTTCTTATATACAGTAGATTGGTTTATTAAGTCATCAGAGGAGCAGTGCAATTTGCAGAGAGCGTCATCTTCTTTTCACCCTTCAGTTCACAGGAATATCATCACCCAGAGAACAAATGTGCTGATGTACAAAAATACATTTATTTGAAACAATTTCAAAATGACAGTTTCTTTACCGTAGAAATATCGAAATAAAGATGAAACAGGACATTACTGATGATGCATGCATTGTAGATTTGTGTGCACTGAAAAACATTACAACTCTTTTGCCTTCTGAAATCTCATGAAAGCAAGAATCTTTTTTTCATTTTTCAAGTATGCATTCACCCCGGGGATCTGGGTCTTATATTATAATGTGGCATTTAACATATCAGATGAGACAGCAATTTCCAGTGATCAAAGTGGTGACTGAATGATCAATGAGGACATAAACAGAAGGAAAATACCAAATGATGAGTTTTTCTCCCGGTGAAGTTCCATTTTGTCCGTGTAGATATAAAGCAGGACATTTTTAGTAGCTGTTCTTTACTCTTTACAGACTTTAACGGAATGTGTAATTTTTACCCCACAACAGCTGCTACTGAGCATTATAGCCTGGTTACGCACCAGATTAGTCATTGTAGATCCTTTACTATTTCAAGAGGAAAAAAGGAAACAAAACACAACAAAAGTATGATCCGTGTTGTGCTCAGCACAAACTTTTTCATTATTCATTTCTGTTTCTCCCAATTCTGTTTTGCTAATACCCACCCAAACAAAATCAAGGCAGGCAAACAACCCTTTGCTCATGACATGTGTTGAACACAACAAAGACATAAAACAGTCTTTGTTCCCTGTGTGTTTTGTCTCTAGTAACAAGTCTTGGCTGTTGGGTTTAAGATGAGACTGCTCTGTTTGAGGTAATGCATATGTGATGTGACACCCTATATGTCTGTGCAGTGTTCCCTGGCCCCTCTTGCTACTCCTGCAAGTGCTGTTTACTTAAGCTGAGCATTATGGGTAAGCTCTGCATGGCACATCTTCTGCTTGATTTTCCAGTTCTCTCTGATTAGCGTCACGCTGTATACCATGAGGTTGACAGTAGCCAACCCGAGGATACTCCACTTTTATAGAGCTGGACAACACAGCGTTGGTGGAGAGTTGCATGCTGGGAGGTCACTGCTCACTCATTTAGTACTAAACGCAAAGCAGTGCGTCAAGTGTTGGGTTGTAAACGGAGCGCTACCAGGAAGAGTGAATTAATTACGTTAACACAGCTTGATGGCGCTCTGTGTGCCCTGCACACACATTTTTCCTGTCTTCATATTTTGGGAGAATAATCTGCTTCTATCAAATGGCAAGAAAGAGAGCGTATTTTAGCTGTGTAGAGTCAGCAGTAGAGGGTACAGAGTGAGCAAATAATCCTGTGACAACCAACAAATATAAAACACTTCTACGACTGCATGGAGCAGACACCCCAAAACCCTGAGCAAAAGACCAAGTAAGAAACACTGCACCAAAGGGGCTCATTCTAACTTTACTGGAGAAATTTGCTTATAAGAGCTCTTTGATATTCTTTATTCAAAATAAAATAAGCAATGTTATGTCCTTTAAAATATCTTCATTCAATAGGACAACTTAGGTTTTGATATCATTAGGTGTAAATGTGTGCAACTACATTCATATATAACTAAAACTCAAATATTCAATTTAGATTTGTAACTACATTATGTTAGCTGTGCTGGCAGAAACAGAAACTACTCAATCCAAAGACTGGAGGTCCCAATTAATAGTTATATGAATAACGATCATAAAGTTTAACAGTAAAAGCAGCTTATTACAACCAGTGTCACATGTTTAGATGTTAGATGTCACCGCTAGTGCTGTGAGGAAGTAGCAGCATAGCAGCTTCACTCAGTCTATTCATAACATTAAAATCAGGCCACAGTACATTTAGACCGATCCGAAGGTCTGCGAATTGGCGCAGTCGTATCTTTAACTTGAAAACCAATTTCCAATTTGTAATGGTTACTTTGTACACTCCTAATACATAATGTACCGTACACGTGTTTGCGACTGAAGGAAGTTATTTTAACTCAAACCACAATGTTTTCCAAAGCTTAAACCAAGTAGTTCTCTGGCCTAAACCAAACCAAACTGTGACAGTACCATGAAGGCCTGGTCCAACTCTTGTTGGTACACTGCAACGGTCGTGTACTGGGAACAGTGGTATAGTTAGTTTTGGGAGTCACTGGCAGTTAAGATGTTAAGTCTACTTAGGTATGAGGATGTGATTAACAGACAGACATTTCTTTTATCTCACACATGCTCCTGTCAGGATATCATTGGAGCCGCTTTTACTTTCCATCTTTTCATTTGTCTAAGACTTATGACTATAATTAATCAATGCATAAATAAATGTATTCCCCTTAGCCTCAGCTGTACTTGCAGACAACAGGATGCACATCTGCAATGGTAACAACTCCTCTTCCCTCATTAATGTTATCAAGTTTTGACTGAGTTCACTCATATTTGCCAAACAGGAGCTTTTGCTTCTTGCTTTGCCAACGAATCATCCACCATTGTCTTGTTAGAGAGCTCTCCTGACTCTCTCCACACTAAAAGTAAATGTGACTCCTGTTACTCTGTGCTGCCACTCTGCTGCTGGCCCTACTGCTGCAAGGAGTTAATGCCTCTGCACCTCTGTCACTTTGTAAACCTAGTGTTTGTTGTCTGACCATTGATTTTTTTAAAATGCATAATGGTGGTGTGGCAGTGGTCGGGTAATGTTACTGCCGTAAACGCGACCACAGTGTAATCAGGAACACAGACTATCACAGCAAGCCTAATTCAAAGTGTAAGTAAGTAATATATTAGGAAAAAAGAGTTGCACACGTTTGTCAAAAACTAATGTGCATACAGATGAATACTTCTGTATACATATATTTGGTTAAATATATAGGGAAATATGAGCAGGAGTGCTGCAAAGTATCTAGCAAAAAAAAACTAAAAAAAACTGCAATTGTAATTAATCTGTTAGTTCAGTTCAAGGTTTCAGTAAGTTATTTAAGAGTAGGGTAAAGAAGATTTGCAGTAACCTTTAAAAACATATACAAATGCCAGTTTGCATTTTGTACGTTAATAATAAAGTACAAAACTACATTTTCAGAAATATTGCGCTTTCTTGTTGTACATAAACGCTGTAGTGGCCCTCTTACGTGATGACAATGCCAACAGTGGCCCCTAGATAATTTGAGTTTAAGACCCCCGAGTTATCAGAACCCAAACATACATCTACTGTTATTTAAGAAGATGCATACATGAACTGTAATTTCACATTTCATATTTTGAACTGAATGTCATCATATTTCTCCAAACAAGTGAATATTCTGAATTTGATCAGTGGTTGCCACATCATAATATTCATTATAACTGATTTAGATTTTGTTGTGTGGCTAAATCAGAGCTTTCAGAGGCAGAATGTAATCCATCTATGCCAACGGCAAAACATTTTTAAAGTCTGTCGTATATGTAAAACTGTCTAGAATATCTATTGGATATGTCTAATGAAAATATAAATATATTGAACATGATCTTGTTCACGTTGATCTATTTTATTTCATTTCCAGGGAAATGGAGGGAAGTTAAACCTGTAACATACCAACACAGCTCTATCTGCATTAACAGATAAACCCTTTCTACTAGATACATATCGCCCAACAGTAACGAAAAAATGAGACCAAAAGAGAAGTCTGAACAAAATTGACTGGGCTTCTTTTTTTTTTTTGTTGAATGAATAGAAAAAAACTATTTACAACACTTGCTTATCTACAACACAGAAATCGTGTCCTCAATAAGAACATGCACAAGTCAAGGACCTAAGCAAAACAAAGTTGATGTCTTTAAGTAATGTTTGACTTTTTCATACACTTTCAAAAACAGACCATTGTCAGATCTTCTGTCATTGCCATGGTACTCAGACTACGAGCATGTAGAAATGAATGATATATACATTTAACAGAACAGATGATAATATTATACATTTCAATAATATTCCCTGTTTGACTGAAGACTCAGACGTTATAGTCTATATATAGGCGGAAATGATTTTCAAAGCAAATTCCTTAGGAAATTTACAGAACTCTTCATAGGTTTTGACGAACGATATTTCACTCTGCAAATGAATGTCGTTATGTAGCTTATACATCCACAAAACTGATAAGTTTTGCCAGTAATTACAATGATCTCATTGAGTAGATTGACAATTGCTTCATGGATGTTGCAGAACGAGGCATCCGTGCAACCGTGCTGTATAAATGAGGTCCCTTAGAAAACTATTAACATCAGTTGTGTTGAGAATTACAAAACAGAACAGAGAACCCCGACATTGTAACACTTCGCTCTGTACATGAACTGTTGCTCTCCAGCTTTACACGCTAGTACAGTTTGGAATCTCCCTTGTGCTCTCGCAGGCATTACCGACTCCCCCTGAGAAGAAATAAATGAAAGAAAACAAGAAGAAAACAAGCAAGAACAAAGACAGTTAATTCAGCATCAGCACTTAAATGCCTGTGAAGCAAACAACTTATTTGGCATTGAAACCTGTCAGAAAAGTTGAGACCCATTTACTCCTCTCTAAAAGATACCAGTATGAGCATACGCACAAACAGCCAAATACAAGACACACACACACACAGACACCATGTTAAAAAGATAAGTTGAGACACATATGCTCCTGCCAGACACCAGACAACATACATAGTCCTGAACTGATTCTGAAATATATCAAAGCTTTGCCTGCAGCATTACGTTTGCCATACATTTATTTAAAAAAGTGTTAAAATCATTAACAAAAGCAAACTTTTGTAGGTTTAGGGATTGAACCCTTTATAACGGAGAGCTGGTCGAGTACCTCCTGGACAGGGGTAAAGCTCAGGATTTAACAAACCTCATGCTAATTACTCTGAGGCTGTTCAATAGCATAGGGATTATAAAATGACCTGATGTCTCTTCTTTATTATGATACAGAATGACTGTTTAAACACTGAAGGTTTCGGGTTTGAAATGTATGATTGCTTTGTTGTATGTCACCAAGATACAGGAGAGCAGCAATTAATATATGGCCCCATAGTACTCTCTAATGAATGCTATTCAGATAATGCATAATAGTGCAATCACTTCACAAATGAAAGGGGAACTTCACTGATTTAAAGGTCAGTTTATTGGTCTACAGTATTACATAACCAATGAAAAACATGGTGTCTGAAGTGTCTCAGGAGAAGTCTCAAAAAGTAACCCTAGTGCAGTCCTCCAAGGTTGATGATGTCTTCAGGGTTATCTTGGCTCAAATTTCGGTACTACAAATATGCGATCAAAGCTCACATGACTGATGGTGGCAAAGATGAGGCCTTTAACCAAGCAGGGAGGGTCTGATGAAAGGGTTAGGGAAAAAAGAGCTCCTGCATATCATTGAATTATATGTGTCTTCTGCACTGATTTTGACCATTCCTTTTAAAATCTCTATAAATTCTAAATCACTGGAGTCGACCTTAATGCAATATGCCTATTTGGGCGGCAAGTAATTATTATTTTAATCATTAAATTTTTTTGCCTTGATTTGTAAGTTAATAATTTGGCCTATAAAATCTCAGAAAATGGAGAACAAAAACACACCATGATTTAATTAATACCATGTTGACATTTTCAAATTTTGAGTTTTAAGATGTGTATGTCCTCTCATATAGGATATGTCCTTTCCTCTTTTCTATTTTGACCCTCATTGTCATTTTTATCTGCCATTGCTGGGTTTTGTTGTTGCTTTGCAATGCACTTTTTAACTTTGTTAAGAAAATGGCTATATAATAAGGTTTCTTATTCTTATTCAATGTTGATGCTTAAAGCTTCAGAGAATATTCTGTGTATGTTTGGGTTAAAAACATACCTCACTGACACATTTTTTTCTGTGTAACATAAGATCATACAAACAAAACAGGGTCCTACTCATGAAAACATTGCTCTGCTATTGACAGATGAAGATGCAGTACAGACGTGGTTTTTCTTGCACCCTGGGAAGGAGTCAGTAAATTGCACCGCTAACTTATCTGCATGGGTTGCCAAGCTCACAGTATCTGTCCATAAGTAAAACGCCATAAAGCACCTCGGTACTGTAACTGGCCTTCATAGTTTGTGAAGTGTATGTATGGCCCTGCTGCGGATGTGTCCATTGGAAGGCTGCTGGTAAGCAGCATTTAGCAGTTACTTTAAGAATAAGTTAAGCTATTTGCTAGTTAAGGCAGGCCAGCCAGAGGACTGCAGAAAATACATTCTCCATAAAATATGATCGAGCTGCAGCCAAATCTTTAAATGTAGCTTTAATGAAGCATATTTATCCAAATTATAAAGTTGTACTTTTGTGCAATAATCAGTGTGGCCAGGCCACTGCTCTGGTAGCATCCATCTTTCTATACACATGATGAAAATTAAGAAAATGTTTATTTGACTCAGAAATGCACTGAGTGCAGGGTTAATCATCAATAACTTGTGTTGCTTTCCAGGAAGTTGCTAAATCCAAAATACCATTAAGAATGCCATCAAAGCAAAGTTTGCCATTGTTGGGCCTGATAATGTAGTACACATGAGGTGTATGCGATATAAACACTTCACTATAGAGCTGGACCTTTGAACCTTCTGTGTGATTAAATATGTCAATGTAATTGCATTATTTGTTCTGTTCCATTCCATCTAATAACTATAATTATAGAAGTGTGGAATTCATTTGTATCCAGAGTATTTTATATGTTTCAGTGTGGCACTATGGTCAGCATTTATCATATTTTAATGCTCAGTATGTCTCACAACCAACATCAAATCAAGCAGCTGTACAATTTTATGACTCCTTTCCTCATCTCTGAATACTTAAACGTGCTAGAAGGAGATGCCAATACTCTATTTAAAAAAAAAAGAAAATCAAATTCAATAGCCAATGTATGCCTGAGGGGTAAATCTGTCCTGATTTATCACATCTTTTACCATGATGCTTCAAAACCATCTGCGAAAACTGAGAAAAATAAACAAACAAACAAAAAAACACCATACTAAAATACCTCTTGAGGGAAGGTCTAAAATTGTCAGTCAAGAAATAACCATTCATACTTATACATGCATCATTTAACCTTATTGTAAAAAGTCTTCACTTACGTTTGACTCTGGCATCCAGTTCCTTCTCCATGAGTTCTTTGGATGTGGAGAACTCGCTCAGAGTGATTTTAGGTGTGCTGTCACCCTGGCCCACCGAGCCAATCATCTCCTGCTCTTTCTCCTGGTTCACCTCAGCGTATATGTTGATCCAAGGTATTTTTCTAGTGATTTGCAAAAAGAAGAGTTTGACAAGTGATCCTCGGAACGATCTTAGAAAACTTGTGGAAACAACTTTTAGTGGAAAAGTTCCTATTTCTATTAGAGCGAAAGCTAATAAGTCATTCATAACTCTGAAGGAAATATCTCTGAGAAGACAAACTTTATCTCCACCCACATATAACTCACCTCAAAGAAAGTAGTTCTGTCAGTTCTGTTTCCTAGTGCTATGGGTATGCCAACTTTCAAAGTCCTTGTGACTATAATTACACCTCAGTAAGTAATTTATAGGCCAATTACACTAACACTGCTATCTTTTCCCATCTGCATTCATAACACAATATACATCTTTATTTAGTCACTATCCAATTTATTTGCAATTACTATTCATTTTGGTTATTAATTGCTCTGTTTTGTCAACTGTGAGATTTTGTGAAAAATGCATCCTCTTTAGACTAATGGGAAAAAATTCATATCCATAATTAATGACAGCTTTTCCATTTCCCTCCAACTTTTCAAGAGAATCATTTTGAGTATGAATAATTTATTCAGCAAATAACAGCCGAGGCACAGCAACTGCATATTAAACCATTTACTGGTCATTTTCTCTGCATTTTATCGCTGATTGGTGCATGGGCCTCATGCATCTGTAACACGCTAGAAGGATTTACAGTCCTGAGGGAGACTTGTCAAATATAATTTCCCAACACGACTGTGATTGATTTGTCCAGACGGCGCCAATCTGGTATCATCAATAATGGGTAATGGATAATGGTAATAGATATATACCAGGGTTTTATATGATCATGCTGTATGTGCAGCAGGTGGAAGAACTACAAAGATGCGTACCTCTTGAATTTGTAGATGAGGAACACCGCCAGGCCCAGGAACACCACTGATAAGAGCATTAGCATGGCTGAGCTGCTGTGTCTGGGGTTAGAGTCCACCAAGGGTGCTGTGTGGAGAGAGGACACCAAACAACTTAGCACACTGACACACTGATGATAGTTAATGTAAACTATCCCTGAAATACTGATTGCACAGTGTGATGGCTTTAGAACAATTACATCATCTGCATATAGATCGGTTCCCTACAAACCTCACTATGCTACTCAGTCTGCCATTCAAATTACGGCACACAGACACAAACACTTCTGCAAATGTATAACCACAACAGGCAAGGGGCACTGAAGCTCCAGCTAATGTTGGAATAAATGTAACAATTTAAATAAAATAGCTGTTAAAAGAGGGTGTTAAGTCTGTTCCCCCATAGGTATTTGTTTCTCCTCATCAGCGGGACACGAGACAGTTCACAAACAGCATTCTTTCTACTGAATCATTAAGTAGCACAATTTCTTATCAATACAAGCGTTTTACTTTTCATAGCACTGATATATAGATTTCTAGATCATATTGGGAAATCTAACAGTTGTTTTTTTTGCTTTGGATAGCCATTCTGCTTGCGCTTGCCATGCTTCTAATACTGCATTTGCAACCACAAACATGAACAGGGGATGTTTCAGTAAGAGGGGGTAAAGTTAAAAGGTTTCTCGAGGTAAACAAAAAACAAAAACAGATTATCTTATCTGGCCACTTTGGAGTTGTTGGGACCTCACCACATGGTCCTAAAAATAGAAAGGCCTGCATGAACTAAAAGCCTAACATGCAGCCTCCATGCACCAGCAACGCCTTCAAACAAAGAAAAGTGTGCCAGTGGTACAGTAAATTCCATCTGGTTATGAGATCTAAAACTCTCATCCATCACTGGCTGAGGTGCACCTGAATGCACCACACTTATGCAGAGCTCTTATGAGTCAGAGAGTTTAGAACTGCAACCGCAGTATGTTGCTTTTCCATTGTAGTGCGTTGCAGACAGAACCCGTGGCTTTCTCATGTACAGCAGTTATTAAAAGGGAGCAACCAGAAACATTTGGATTTGATCTTCACTTCGGCCACAGTCTTCAACTCAACGCAGAATCAGTAACAGCTGAAGTGAAGAAATATCCTCAGAGAGAAACAGACCCCTGCTGATCCCTGTTTTCTTCGCCCGAGTCGAAGCCAAGAAAAGCCACTGTCAGCCCACTTGTGCTGTGTTCAGACCAAACATGTCTCAAGTTATTTGCGTGACTAGATTACACACAGAGTCAGTGACAAGATGTGATATATACTCTGGGCGGCTCAAATCGCTTGAAGATTGTGTCACGTTGTTGGTGTGTGTTGAATATATTGAACTCGCACAGAATTTTCGCATGGCGCTGTATTGCTAAAGCGACGTTAACTTTGCAGATGTCCGGACATTCATGAACAACAATGGAGGACAGGATAATGATCACTTATGGTGGCCATTTGCGGACATCCAGAGCTATCCCATGAGAAATGTACAACAAATTAGGGTGTTGTGGGAGGGAAGTGAGCCAGAAGGTCAGACTTTCCTGGTAAGTTTTGGAAATGCGTCTCAGCACAGCACAGCAAAGCTCTAATTGATCTGAACTCCATTCAGGGAACAAACATTTTAAAAGTGATGAAACATTAATTCAGGCTTTTTACAAGACTGCATTATGATGCTGTTAATTCAGCATCATTTTGATCCATTTCTTACAGTCATATCACCAAGAAATATCTTCGTTTTTTTGGTTTCTACCAATGTGGTTCATGGCTATTTTCATTCAAACCACTCTGCATTTCTATCAAGGTACAAAATCCAGGGGAAGGTGATCATGTCCAACATCTTCCGAGTGATAGAAAAGCAAATGTTGTGTCTCCCCACGGTCGTTATCTTCTTGCTGTGCTCAGAGCAACAGCTTGTCTAACTTTTATCCCTCTCGATGTCTCCTCTCTACTAACCCTGTATGTATGTACACACTCCCACACACATCCAAGCACACACTCTGATGAACAAATCGCTTGAAGTTTACTGTGCCTCCATGCCACTGTTCTCTCAGACACCTGTGTCAAGGCAGCGCACACACCAAACTCAGAAAACAGGGTTCAACTCTGTCGATGCCACCCTGAGATTTTAAAGGTACACCTTGTTCCAGCCTCTCGGTCGCCTCTACTGACCAGCCCCTGCATGACGTATATGTCCAAGTCCACCATC
>CAEMYA010000525.1:3309-38080 GCA_903131615.1 Diplodus sargus | reverse complement strand
GCCACCCTGAGATTTTAAAGGTACACCTTGTTCCAGCCTCTCGGTCGCCTACTGACCAGCCCCTGTATGACGTATGTGTCCAAGTCCACCATCTTGCCCCCTTCATCTCTCCCTCTGGCTCTCTCCTTCTGACTCAAACACACACACACACACACACACACACACACACACACACACACACACAGTGCAGTGTTACTGCACCACCGTGTCTAGTTTTAGTTGCTGCATTTATAATTTTTTACAAAGATGTGGACATCACAGGCATTGTGACTTGTTGTGATGACTTGCAACTTGACTTGGAAGTTAAAAACTCGTGACTTGACTTGAGACATGAGGACTTGAATGAAGTGGTTGTGTTCATTTTATGTTTTCAGTTTTAGAACTAAATTTAAAATGAAATGCATGTTGTCAATGTACACAACACAAGTGTCTCCAGTCTGATAAGTGAGCGCATACTGGGAATGGCTTTGTTGTCATGATTTGGATGACTACCCTGTCAATTAAGCTCCTCGCTACCTGACTTTTTTTCAACACCCCCACACTCTAGACGACACACACACAAAGTATAACAGATCATGTCAACCAATTGTGTGCTGAGAGTCATCACTTTCAGACCGAAATGTTTCATATGTGAAGGAAAAAGGTGAACTGCTGAATGTGAGACCTGCTCATCAAAGATTTCTGACAGCCAGACTACAACTTCATACATTGTTTGTCATTTGAAGACACATTTGGATCGTGAGGTTTCTGTGTTCTATGAGGGGCTGAAGGCAGATGTTAGCTAATGTTAGCCAGATACAATCTGTTCTTTCACAACTCCTAAGCTAGCTAAAGCTAGCCTGTTATGACAATCTGTTTTCTTAAAACTTGCTGGTGGCTGGTGCTGAGACCAACTGACACAACTGTCTCTCAGAAGCTGTAGCTGGCTGAAGTTAGATGACATAAGACAGTGGTAATAATATCAGTAACTGTAACACAAATTCAGGTTAGATAAATTGGCCAATGATATTATTATTAAAAAGTGTTACTTGACTTGACTTGCCCATGAAAAAATGACCTGGGACTTGCTTGAGACTTAGACCAAATGACTTGAGTCGCATGTATGTAGTTTGAATATAGGTATTTGTTTCTTGAAATAAACTCTATTTTACTGTGCAGTTGTGAATCATTATTTGTCCATATGTGTTGTAGTTGGTTGTGACAGTCAGTGCTCAGATTAATTTCCTTAACTGTTCCTTTAATGTTACATTTTTGATAACTATGTACATTTTAAAGTGAATATCCCTTTTGAGACTATTTTCTCATTTTGTCCCTGATTCCAGGATGGTGTCACATTATTATTAATTCATATTTTATATTGTATTCCTGTATTGTATATGACATGTTTTTGGTTTGCACTTAATGGGCAATTTTCATATCCATATTCATAATTAATTAATAGCAATATACTGCCACACTGTTTATTTGTGCACATATTATGTATATACAAGTCTATTTCTATTTCTCACCTTTTTGTTATATATATATATTTTTTTACTATTATTATTGTTTATTGTGCAATTGAACTGTTCTTTGGCTGCTGTGACACACACATTTCCCTGTTTGCAGGAAGAAATTCTGATTGTTATTATCTTAATACATACTATTAGTCATCTGTCAGTTGCTAATAACCAATCCTGCCTGACCTGTGTACCAACAGAGTAGCATTAATAAACTCTAAGCACAACAATGACACGTCACACACATCACCTTTTACACCGATGTGGTGAACTTGATAGTAAACAGATTGGAGTCATGTTTGTCCCATATTGTTAATCTTTTAGCTCTGTTTTTGGTCTCTACCAATGACTGGGAAATATCTGCCTCTTAAGTTGCTAAATGCTACACTATGTCCACGAGCTAGTCTCCGACTGTGTCTGTCTTCTGTTTGGTGCTGAGCAGGCAGTGTACAGTAAGTTTTAAAGCTTCGTACACTGAAAACAGCTGCCGTCAAACAGAGAGCTGTTGTTTGTTCTGGTTCCCTCAAGCTGCAAACTGTGTGCATCTCACTTTCTACTCCCTCTTTCCTTCACTCTCAATAGCTTTCTCTTTCTTATCCTATATTCTCACTCCAGCTGCTCTCTGCTGGACCACTGGCAGCCCAGGAATCTCTCTCTCAGTATCGTCGCCACCTTGGGGGCTTTTATGAATCATGTATCATGTATGTCTTGTAGTCTACATGTAAATGTTTTTTTTGTTGTTGTCGTTTTTCCTTCCTTGAAGTAATGGTCTAAGGCCAAGGTGTGGCGGACATTGTACAGATTATAAATTATCCTGAGGGGAATGTGATTTGGGACTTGGCTTTATAAATGAAACTCACAGTTTGACTGACAGTGTATAAATGTGTGTGTGAATGGGTGAATGTGACAAGTGTTGTAAAATCGCTTTGAGCAGTCAGTAGATTGGAAAGTGCTATACAAATGCAACTCAATTTAACATACAAATTGAAATCTACCTTTTTCCTGACTGCACATTCACATCAACAACTCTGCCTCTGAAACCATGCTTATTGGCCAGTAAATTAATTTCAATGTTGATTATGAGTGGTAGCGTGAAATTGCTGTTTCTATATCTGGGCAAAGAAGGTGACAGAAGTAGTAATTCATATATTTGAGGAGGATTTGAAATGGTTAAATGCACTTACATTTCACACAAGAACCCGAACAAAGAAAGTAGGTATTATGATTATTGTATCGTACGTGGCTTTGCCCATAAGACCACCTTGAATTTGTCTAATAAATTTGAAGCATGCATTTATGTCTGCCATTGCAGGGAAATCAGATTGCAGTTGCCAATGTTACTGTGCAGCTCCCAAACCTTTCAGCTCAGAGTCGGTGACGCGTGTGCTGTTGACCTTTCTCAAGCAGCTTGAAGGCTTTTTAGACCTTTTCTTGGGAGGTGAAATATGAGGAGGGATCCAGCTGGATATACCTCCGATGTCATTAGAGTGCAGCACACCACAGAACGCCACAGAGCAACACATGCCAGGCTGTTAATACCTGGCACTTTGAGCTACAGACAACTCGTGGCTGTGTGTCTCCTGAGGCCGTGTGCCTAATGAAACCAGCCATGCAATCAGTACACTGGAGTTTTCCAGTCCAGCCTTTTTATTTACAATCACTGTACCTCCATGAATCCAGGATTGATTTGATACTTATAATAGCAATTTGGTTTTTGGCAGAGGTGTATTTAGAATTTCTCATATGTCAACCAGCCTCCCCCTTTCCAGCAGCTAAGAACTAAACAGTGCTGTTGACTCCTCAAGCTTTTCTGATTTCTGCTTCTGCCCTTAAATTGTACAGTGCTCTTTCTCAAGGACTAAATAATCAACATAATTATACTCAGTGTAACAGTAATTTTGTGGTTGGATGGCCATAAAAGAAATAGAACAGATGTTCAGCCTTTGATGGTAGGCATAAAAGATCCCTCATCTCAAGGAGCGCCACTTAAAATCACACCCCATCCATACTCCCCTGTGCTCTTTTGCCTGGGATGGAGGCAGACTGACAGGAATTTTAATTGGTGGACCAAAGAAAAGATCTTGGTGTCAAAACATGGTTGCTACACTTCTTTTTCTTGGTACTTCAAAATGAAAATTAGAGAATGCTAGGGTGTTATTAAATTACAAGTTAACATTACGGTTGATAACTTAATGACAATACTGGAAGCAGTGAGAGCAAATGTTTCTTACCTAGTGTTAACTGTGTGTTGTACACGATCACCCTCACACCAGGCTTGAGCTCAAACTCCACCAAATTTTGGTTCAGCGCGCTGACAATTTTATCAGATACCTGTTGACCACATAGAACATTGTGTTTTACACTTTAAGAGCAGTTGCAATCAACATTTGTTAAATATCAAGGAATCTATTTGATAGGCTTCCAACAACAACAGCAACAACGGCATATGAAATCCTGCAAAATAGTCGCCCACACCTGCACTAGCTCCTCCTCACTCCTTTTCTTGCCCTCTGATTGGTTCTTGTTAGGTAACAGGAAGAGCTCAGCAGCTGTTGGAACACCTGGGAACATGGCTACCAAGAGCTGCTCCTCAGGAAAGTCAGACACCTGTGATAAAGCAGAAATAATCTTTATTAGCTATCACACTGTGACAGTGATTATTTTTTTCAACAGTAAAAAACATGTGACTATGTCATGTGTCTATGAGATCATACAATCACAGTTTAATCAGCCAACTGTCATGGAATGGATGATTTTAAAAATATAATGTAAAGAACAGTATGTCCTTTTGTTGTGGAGCGACAAGGTCTGAGCCTGGCCACTCCTCACATAGAAGCACCAGACAAACAAGCATATAGGTCAACTATGAAAGCATCTGATTACAACTATACATATACTGTAGCTTAGACAGCAACCTCTAGGGGCTGTAGTAATTTGCATCAATGAAGCAAAGGAGGATGTCAGGTGAAGACGTATGAAGAGCAAAAAAGTCCAAATATGTAGAAAGTTGTGATGGACGGTTACATAGTCTTCACTAAGTCATTCAGGTATGAGGATGCGTTGGAAGCCTGACCTCAGCACAGGTGTGATGATAATGACTTCCCTGCTTCAGGAACGTATACCGGAATACACTGTTGTAGGCAAATATGTTGCAGTGAGCTGAGTATGACATGGAGGTGTAAATAAACAGATCTAGCTCTTAGGCTTCACTTCAATGTGTGTGGTTGTTGTAGTCACTTCCCGCCGTGACAAAAGGGTAGTTAGGCTACGTTCACACTGCAGGTCTTAATGCACAATTCCGATGTATTGCTCAAATCCGATTTTTTGTTTGGCTGTTCACATTACCTCTGCGGCCTGTCTACTGATTGCTGTGTGAACAGCTCACGCTCCTGAAGTGACCCGCATGCGCAGTTGATCATTGAAGACACGGACGTAATTTAGGGGGGGGACACAGGGAACATGTCCCCTGCAGTTTTTACCATCCAAAAACAATGTTACGCTATATTTAACAGAGACATGTCAAGCACTAGGACCAAGCGGAAAACGGCCGCTCAAGCTGAAGCCTGTTTCCCTGAGTTTAGACCCGCCCACAAGCTCCTCGATTGGCTCTGCCGTTTCTTGTGTGATTGGCCGTCCCCGCTGTCACTCCATCTTGCTTGCACACCGGTCTGCTAGTTGCCCAGGAGTCCTTATTAATCTGCCACTGTAAATGAGGCTTTTGTTCTGCCTGGGTCACGTCAGCTAGAAGGATTGTAATATCAGAGGTTTCATTTATATTAACGTTTGAATCGGTGTCCATGTGCGTATGATTTGCGAACAATTCAGCCAACAGCACTCGCGGCAAACTCCTCATCTCTGCTGTCACTCACGGTGGCGGACATTTGTTTCGCCATCACCCTGATCATTTTGCGGGACCCTCTCTCGTAGCGTGCCCGTTTGTTGATAACTCATCCCCGCATGTTTATCTCAGGCTCCTCGCTGGCCTTCTTCCTCCCTCCACCAGGCAGCCTGGCCCTGCTGCTGTCCTCCTTGGACAGACGCTGAAGCTCACTTTGATTTTTTCACCATTCTCTCACTCTCTTGGGGTCGACAGAGAAACGTCTAGCAGCTGCTTCTACTGAGTTTTCCTCTGCATATTTTACGACGGAAATTTTAAATTACAAGTCGTACTTTTTATTGTTTCGCTGCATCGGAGCCATGGCGATCATCAATGTGATACTGACTGACAGAAAGCAGCACAATACGTGAACAAGGCGAATAAGAAAAACATGCAGTGTCAGTGGTCCATCTTCTTCCTTGATTTAAAAAAAATAAATACATTAGACTCTGCATTTATTTGGAACAAGCGGTTATTTATCAAAATATACACCTGCATCCAGCGTTTAAAGGGACCCTGCGGCTAATTACAACCCGACTATTATTTGGTAATTTACTGTACTCAAAGAAATGCGTTGCTGATAAATAAAATGTATTATTATTATATCTGTAGAGCTTCAACAATGCAAAGATTTTTAAAAATCTTATATTTAATGCCAAAGAGATACACTTATCTGTATGTATTATTTTTATGTTGAAAGGCAGCAACTGCTTAAAAAAACACCAACAATGAAAGATTTAGGGAAAAATACAATAAAACCTCAGATTACAAATGTGATTTTATACATCCAAACTCTTGAGAATTGTGAAACTACGTTTTTTCCTCTATAAAATGAGGTCTGTTTAACATATATTCCAAAAATAAGTGTATTGGTGGTACTGAGTTGGAGTGAAGTTGACTAACAAGGTGAAACACAGAATCGGGTGATAATGTTTTGCTGCATGCTTCACAAACAGTCAAACCAAAAAAGGGAACAGTAAACTTCAAAGTAGCAATAGAAAACTAGAAGAACTACTAGAAAACACAGTGAACTGAAAGAATTTTATTGAAAATACTTCTGTCCCCCCACCTCTGAAATCAAAATTTCGTCCTTGGGTATAAAGTAGCACAAAACAAAAATACTAGTACTACTACTTATGTGGTAGCAGGAGCATGTGGGCGGTGACCGTGTCAATGAGCCCTTTAGTAAGAAATTTGACGTCATACTGAGCAAATATTGTTCATTTGTTCATGACTGAAACAAATAACTCTTAAAGGAGTTTGAGAAAAGGGAAACTTTTACTTTTGTGCATGTGTGATATTCTGTTATTGTTTATTGAGTACAGGTCTGATAATGAAAATCTGTGTACAGGGTAGAAGCAGACAGCGCTGCATGTTACATTACCACAGTGTAGAAATACTCTGTTACAAGTAAAAGTCCAGCATTCAAAAGTTGACTTAAGTAAAAGTACATTCATCACTTGTTGTAGCTGGTAAAGAGTTAACTTTCAATACTTAATGCCAGTTTAGTTTAATTATATTTTGTTTCAACTATCAGAATCTGCAGAGTAACTAATGTTTACAAGTAGATGTAGTGGAGTAAAAAGTACAATAGTTCACTCTGAATGTGTGAAACCAACATTTTGACCAAAACTCATTTGAATCCAATTTGTTCGAGCAGAAAGAGACATAAACGGAGAGAGAGATAAACTGATTTCTTGTAAATGGAGATGGGAGGAGCAACAGGTGATACATGAGAACAGGGAAGGAACCTGAAAGTGAAAGTTTTCAGTCTTTCTGTCGAACTCCATTTTGAGTGACAGAACAACAAGAAGACGAGGAGGAAAGCTGAAGTCAGAGACGAGGTGAGTGCTGAATAAACAACTTTATTATTTACCTCTCAAAGTGTCTGAGTCAGTTTTCTCCTCTTGGACTGTTTTAATTCACTGTGTGTGTGTGTGTGTGTGTGTGTGCGTGTGTGCGTGTGTGCGTGTGTGCGCGCGCATCGAACTCTTTGTTCTTGTGCTCTGATCTCACAGTCAGTGTTACTGCGTTGCTTTTCAGACTGACTTCAGACCAGAAGATGAGTGGTTGTGTGGAGAAGGAGGACAGAGCAGAGTCTTCTGTATCCAGCTGTCTGTCTCTGAAGAGTGACCAGTCCAAAGATCCACTTCTATACTTCAGCAATGAACCTGGACCCTTAGACACAAAGTAAGAGAACTGATACCAACCCTTTAGTGTTTATTGTTGATGTGTTGCATTAGCTGATTGTAGAGTAACATTAGTCTTCAGGATTGAAGAGATGCTCTGACAAATCATTGCAATGTAGCACAAGCTGCAACCAGATCCCACATCCTGATGTACAGATGGCCCACAAGTGTCACTGTGCATCAGAAAATCTACCAAGGATTTATGTGATACAATTAAAAACATGTTGTTGTTTGCAGGGTCCATTACAACAGACATGAAGCAGAGTCTTCAGTATCCAGCTGTCTGTCTATGAAGAGTGACCGGTCCAAAAATCCACTTCTATACTCCAGTAATGAACCTGGACCCTCAGACACAAAGTAAGACATTGTGTTTACTGTGAACTGATCTGATGGAAGATAATACATGGAATAGTTTTTTTTTTCTTAATTTACTTATCAAAGCACCTGGGAACCTCCATTTCAGAATTTAAACTTTAAGAATATATTTGTATCTTTGCTCTTACGTTGAAGTCACTCTAAAAATATGTAACTTTCAGAAATTTTAAAGAATCTTCTTCAAGATTGTACAGAATATATCCATCTAGAATTGCTGATCTGTTGCTGACCTCAGCAGGTCTCTGTCCCCTCGGTGATTCAGTAAAAATGTTGTTTTACTCATTCACTTCCCCCCGGCTCTTGGTATAATTTAACAGCAGATGTCACCCATCGGCCAGTTGGAGATTGAGTCTAGCTCAAGTCTGTCAGGTCACACCTGGCTGCAACAAGCGTCTTGTGTGATACATTTGTGTTCAGATCTCACTTCCCAGCTCATATGCAAAAAACTTGTACATCATAGGGACAAACAAACACACTTTAGACACTGAGCCAACGGGCTGATACAGCGCTGCCACGACAATCTGACACAATGTTTCAGATGAGGAAAGAAACTATAATCATTAAGTCTGAAAGACATTTAATGCTAAATGGAAAAAAATGGCACAAATAATCAAGAATCTGCTGTAGCAGCTTTGCAATGTTGATAAAGTTTCTCATTCAACTCTCAAAATTGTGCAGCTTTTAATCCTCTGTGTCAGGAACAGTTGTGGCTGAGACATTATGTTTTCAGATTGTTTGTCTATCTGTCAAATTGTCAGAAACGCCTGATATTCATTTCATTTACGTCTTTATTACCGCCTTTAACCTCAGTTCAAACCTGTCTACATCGAGCTGAGCTGCCCTTAGTGTCTGAGAAACAGCGAAGGACATAATGAGCTCTCTGACTTTTACTGTGAAGACGCTCAAAGTTTTTAATGACAACATGCAGGCAGCTCATTTAATGTTTAATTAGACATTCAGATTACAGACAAGTAACTGTATTACTGTTCTTTGTAATCATCTGAGCTTTTTGACAGTTTCAGCCAAATTCTGATATATTTCACCAACAATCAATGACTCATTTTAGTAAAAAAGAAGTATCTTCACAGAGAGAGGAAGAGGAGTCATGTTTCTGTGGAGGAGCAGCTGTCCACCTTTGTTTTGTGTGAGGACCTCCTGAAGGATCCAGTCTCAACCAGCTGTGGACACTGGTTCTGTAGACAGTGTTTCACCTCTTACTTGGACCAATCTGCTTCACCAGGAGACTCCTCCTGTCCCCAGTGTGGAAAAAGATCCGGAACAAGAGCTGCATCGCAGACTGTCAGTCAGTGCAGCACTATACAAGGTAAGACTGTAAATCTTAAAAAAACGAAATCTATCGTAGAGACAATAAGTATATTTAACACAGTGAATACAACCTAAAAGATGTCATTTTTTTGCAAAGGTTTTGCGAGATCCCGGAAAAGCTGTTACACTTTGCTGGTCGTTGGGAAAAGTTGGAAAGATATTCACAGATTCAAACTTCCGGGATCAATTAATCTGAAGTGAAACGTTTTTCAAACACAAATGATGACTCTGTCCCACCATAATAGCATAGACTACGAGCTACAAGGACCAAAACCCCGATTTTTTACTAAAATAAGCCATCCTCCTAGCTTGCCGGACAACATTGATCTCTATGCGCAGCCGGCAGCCGGGCGAGTGTGCAGCGACCGTCTGCAAATTGCAAGACAAGAGTAAGATGCTGCAAATAAAAATCAATAACTCCACTGTTATACAGTATAGACACTCCAAAATCACTACACACATCAAGGGTTTCGTCATGGTCATACTACAACAGCTGCCTTGAAAAAATGTGCCTTTTCATAATTTTGGTGAATTCTTTTATTGCGATTAATCATAAATATGTACCAATATTAATCAATAACTCCACTGTTACACAGTACAGAGACTCCAAAATCCCTACACACACCAAGGGTCTCCTCATGGTCCGACTACAACAGCTGTTTCAGAAAAATATATATCTCCATGGTCCAAATTTCTCATCGGATAACATAGGTTATTATTATTATTATTATTATTATTAGGAGTGAATGTTAGAGAGAGAAAGATTAGACAGAAATGAAAATAACAAAACCGACAGGCTACATGTCCAAGACACATCCTAGTATATGGTTATATACGTTTTAAAAAAAAAAAAATATATCAATTGATTATTAATTGTGGTAATTTGATTAGAATGCTGTTGAAGCATTAATTTATCCCTTTTCTTTGTGTGTGTGTGTGTGTGTGTGTGTGTGTGTGTCTGTGTGTCTGTGGGGGGTATTTGTGCTCTGACGTCATGTCCAAACATTTCAGGTCATAAACAAATTTACCTTGTGTGTGTTTTCCCCTGACAACAATAACAACACCCCTGCCCCCCTGTACAAAGAAGCTGTGTGGACCTGAGTGCTGTTTCTTCTGAGGTCTGTGAGTGCAGGAATGAGTCACTGTGAGTGTAAAGCCTGATTTATGCTTCTGCGTCGCTGCGACGGCGTAGCTACGTCGTCGACGCAGACCCCTACGCGGACCCTACGCCGTAGCCTGACGTGCGCCTCCAAAAAATCCTGACTACGCGTCACGTCGACGCGTCGAGACGCGAACAGCAAGGACTGTGATTGGTCCGCTCAGCAGTTTTTCCGGTCAACAGTATAACAACACCGCCAATTTTAACGTTTTTGTGGTACGAGCGGCAACCACTTGAAAACCTGTCGTGTGCTCAAGTTCTGTCCATTCAAACTTAATCTGTCAAACAGCAGCTTGGATAAGCGACACGCAAACGTCAACACGCAACAATCAGAGACACACAAACAGACACACAAAGCTGCGGACTGGTTCGCACAGACAGTTACAGACAGCGTGAATGTCATTTAATTCAACTAACAGCGAAGTAAAGTGAGAAACTTCTCGGTCAGACTGACAGACAGCTGTTAGCTCCGTTAGCACCGCCGCCTGTCTGACTACGAGTTGTTAGCCTGTTAGCATAACAAACCTGAATCACTGACGTTGATGACGTCCCCCGACACCAACGCGTTCCCTCGACGCAGAACTTCGAATGCTCAATGACGGCGTAGGGTCGACGACGTAGCTACGCCGTCGCCGCGACGCAGAAGCATAAACCAGGCTTAAGGGATGCAACGGTACAGTTTTCCCACGGTTCGGTATGCATAACGGTTTTTGGGCCACGGTAACGGTACGGTTTCAATATCTTAATATAAAACTACTCAGACTAGCAAAGGCAATATTGCATTGTAAAAATAATAGCACAATTCTTTGTGCATTGTCTGTAGCTTCCATTCAGTAACTGCATGCACTAGTTCTTCAGCCAGGCGTTCACTTGTGTGGCTCTCAAAGTGGATGGGTCTGCAGCACAAAGCCCCTCATTTCCCAATCAAGTATCAGGGTTCTCCCCAGAAGTTTTTAGTGTAGTGGCGCACCGTCAGCCGGCAGAGGGGAGAGAGGGGAGAGACGGTCGCTATCGCCGTCAGCGGAGGTGACGAGCGTCCGTCCGTTCCCGGGCTCCTCATCGTCAGCTGGGGGACAGACAGACGAACGGACGCTCGTCACCGTCAGCCGGGGGCCGCTTTTTTTAACGAGAAGACCGCGGCAGCCCACAAGCACCCGCTATAAAGCAGATAACATTGAAAATGTGTATAGCGGCGCAGCGCTGTTCACGGGAGGTCCAGCTATCCGTGGAGAGAGCAAGGTGAGGTGCTTGCCTCAGTTCGTTTTCAATATCCCCCCGGCATACTTCATAAAGTTCTGGGATCACTTTACTACTACAATGGGTGGGAGGTGAGCCGAAACAATGTGCTGCTCTCATGCCTCTGTTCCTGAGGGGATCACACAGCATGTGCGGCTGCACAGAGTTTTGAAAAAGTTCTGTGACGGGGAAACGTACCGAAAATGCCGTTGATTGCTGTTGTGCATTGAACCGAACGGGGCGTATTGAACGGTTCGGTAAAATACCGAATATTGTTGCATCCCTAGTGAGTGTCTTATCAAGGCCTTGATGAGTGGCTGTTTGAAGAGATCACTTGATCAATTGTGTATTCCTAAGTAGACCTACCTGAGAGGCTTAACTATAGTTTCTGTTGTTTTTGTGTTAGTCTACATCTAATTTATTCTAATTGTTCTACAGTTCTAAGTTTTTACTTCCACTGACAGTTTTGCTTGTTGCTTGATCTGACCAAGCTCTTCTGATCTTGAATTTAAGTTTCTTGTCTGACATTAATCTTATTTGTCTCACTCTTTCAGTTAAATTAAATAGTTTCCTGCAACATCTACTAGCCCGTCTCTGGTGTCATGCTTTTGGGTTTGTTCAGTCTGCATTGCACAAAACAGCTGTTGTCAAATGACCATAAGGAGACCCTTGGTGTGTGTAGTGATTTTGGAGTCTCTGTACTGTGTAACAGTGGAGTTACTGATTAATATTGGAAGATATTTATGATAAATCGCTCTGCCCGGCTGCTGGCTGCGCATAGAGATCAATGTTGTCCGTCAAACTCGGAGGACGGCTTATTTTAGTAAAAAATCAGGGTTTTGGTCCTTGTAGCTCGTAGTCTATGCTATTATGGTGGGACAGAGGCATCATTTGTGTTTGAAAAAAGTTTCACTTCGGATTTATTGATCCCGGAATATCTTTCCAACTTTACCGAACGGCCAGCAAAGTGATACTGCTTTTGCGGTATCCTGCAAAACGTTTGCGAGATCCCGCAAAAATTACATGTTTTTTTTTCACCCATCAGTTTTTTTTTGCCCCATGTCCCTTAAGGGGCTCCGTAGTGGTGCACGCAGTGTTCAGAAGAAAAAAAAAGCAGCCAGCCTGTGGTAAAAAGCTGAAGCCAACTCAACTTTAGAGAAAAACAGCTTGACATCATGTTGTGGTGGCCAATCACATAAGCTCAGCATGAATGACTGAAACCACAGTGGATTGTAACATCTTTTGTTCACTCAGTTTTGTATAATGCACCAGTTTAAAAATATCTTTAATTCTGTGGCTGCTGACGATCACTGTAGGACCAGCATGCTAGTAACATAACAACATCGCATAACATTTGCTGCACCATCTAATTTGGTCTGAATGTAGTTGTACAACAAAGGTGTGACCCCCTGAGCTCAAGTTTTGACCAGTCTCTCTGGGGGAGTCTCTCTGGGGCATTTCTGGATCAGCTGGAGGACTTTCTCAAGATCTTTGAAAGAGAGAAACGGCTTGATTTTGGCAAAAGTGTAAAATTGGAAAAAGCTTTGATGTAAAAAAACCAACTTCTTTTTACTTCTTTATATATATTTACATATATTGATAGTTTTTTTTATTGATAATGAATATAGTCAGTCTTTGTTGTGTCTCAAACTTGTGTCTCTTTTTCAGTGAATGTTGATCTGCAGGAGGTTTTAGATGAACATAAGATCAGTCTGAGGAGAAGATGTGAACATGTGACTGAAGGAAGTGATGAAACAAGAAGTGGAACCCTCCTCAACAGGATCTACACTGAGCTCTACATCACAGAGGGACAGAGTGAAGAGGTTAATACCCAACATGAGGTGAGGCAGCTTGAGACAGTTTACAAAAAGAAGACCTTCAGTGAATCTCCAATCAGGTGCTGCGACATCTTTAAAGCCTCACCTGGCCAACAGAGACGTATCAGAGTTGTTCTGACCAACGGCGTTGCTGGAGTTGGAAAAACCTTCTCGGTGCAGAAGTTCACTCTGGACTGGGCAGAGGGCTCCGAAAACCAAGATGTCAGTCTGCTGGTTCTGCTGTCGTTCAGGGAGCTGAACCTGATCAGAGATGAGCAGTACAGTCTTCTCAGGCTGCTCCATGTTTTCCATCCAACATTACAGAAGGTGACAGCAGAGAAGCTCGCTGTCTGTAAACTTCTCTTCATCTTTGACGGCCTGGATGAAAGCAGACTTTCACTGGATTTCAAGAACCATGAGATCGTGTCTGATGTCACACAGAAGTCATCAGTCAGTGTGCTGCTGACAAACCTCATCCAGGGGAAGCTGCTTCCCTCGGCTCTCGTCTGGATAACTTCCCGACCTGCAGCAGCCAATCAGATCCCTCCTTCACATGTTGACAGGGTAACAGAAGTACGAGGTTTCACTGACGTCCAGAAGGAGGAGTACTTCAGGAGGAGGTTCAGTGATGAAGATCTGTCCAGCAAAGTCATCTCACACATCAAGACCTCCAGGACCCTCCACATCATGTGTCTGATTCCAGTCTTCTGCTGGATCATTGCTACAGTTCTGGAGCACATGTTGACTACAGACCAGAGACGAGAGCTGCCCAAGACCCTGACTGACTTGTACTCACACTTCCTGCTGGTTCAGACAAAGAAGAAGAAACAGAAGTACAATTATGAACAGGAGGCGAGTCCACAGAAGCTGACGGAGGCTGACAGGGAAGTTCTTCTGAAGCTGGGGAGGCTGGCGTTTGAACATCTGGAGAAAGGAAACATCATGTTCTACCAAGAAGACCTGGAGCGGTGTGGTCTTGATGTCACAGAGGCCTCGGTGTACTCAGGAGTTTGTACAGAGATCTTCAGAAGAGAGAGTGTGATCTTCCAGAAAACAGTCTACTGCTTTGTTCATCTGAGCGTTCAGGAGTTTCTGGCTGCAGTCTACATGTTTCACTGTTTTACCAACAGGAAAAGGGATTGTAACACAAATGTGTTGAATGAGTTCCTGCCAGACTGGGATCATATCAGGAAATATGATTATATTGTCAATGAACACTTCCTGAATTTTTTTCTCACAAGCGCCATGAAGAAATCCCTTGAAAGTGAAAATGGACACCTGGACCTGTTTGTTCGCTTCCTTCATGGCCTCTCTCTGGACTCCAACCACAGACTCTTAGGAGGTCTGCTGGGTCAGACAGACAACAGGCCAGAAATCATCCAGAGAGCCATCAAAGGCCTGAAGGAGATGAACACAGATTATATCTCTCGTCACAGAAGCATCAACAGGTCCCACTGTCTGACAGAGATGAAAGACCACTCAGTGCATCAGGAGATCAGAGAGCCCCTGAAGATCAAGTCAAAGAAGGAACTCTTTAAATATTCTAGTACAAATTTAAGGTACTTAACTTAAAGTATTTTCTTTTCACACTACTTCATTCTCCTAAAATATTGTACTTCTTACGACATTGCACTCCTTGTACATAAAGGTATTGAAGGATTTCCTGCCAGACTGGAAGCAGTATAACTAGATCTTTCTTTATAGTGCCATGATGACAATAACCAATCCCTGAATGTCTTTCTCAGAAGCGCCATGAGGAAATCTCTTGAAAGTAAAAGCGAAAAACTGGACCTGGGGTGGTCTCTTCATGACCTCTCTCTGACGTCCAACCAGAGACCCTTAGGAGGTCAGACAGACAACTGTCCAGAAACCATCCAGAGAGCATTTGGCTACCTGAACAAGATGAACAGTGATGATATCTCCCCTGACAGAAGCATCAACATCTTCCACTGTCTGACAGAGATGAAAGACCACTCAGTTCAGCAGGAGATCCAAGAGCTCCTGAAGTCAGAGAACAAATCAAAGAAGGAACTCTCTGAGATCCACTGCTCAGCTCTGGCCTACATACTGCAGATGTCAGAGGAGGTTCTGGATGAGCTGGACCTGCAGAAATACAACACATCAGACCAGGGACGAAAGAGACTGATTCCAGCTGTGAGGAACTGCAGAAAGGCTCGGTGAGTCCAGACGTGATTGATGTTATAAAACTGAAGCCTTCAGTACTAAAGATAAACACTTACACAATTTAAAATTTTCACACTATCAAACATTTTTTCAACTAGAATTAATCCTGCTTGTTGAAATAATTGTTCATATCAGGCCCGGACTGGACATAGGGAGAACCGGGAGTATTCCCGAAGCGCCGGCCTATGATTGGCCTGCTGGCCTGCGTCTCTCTCTCTCTCTCTTTTTTTGTTTAACAGGCTGCCGGTCAGCCGGCGTCGCGGCTATCTGAGTCAGAGAGGCAGGCCAGGCCAATCAGAGGCCACTCAGGCCAGTAGCATGTGAGGAGGACAAGACGATTGGTTTGTTTCGATTAACACCCGCCCCGTGTGTGTGTGTGTGTGTCCGTGTCCATGCAGGTGTGGGCAAGGCCAGGGTGGCCTGGTTACATGACTGACTCCTGGCCTGAAAAAGCCTCCCAGTCCAGCCCTGGTTCATATGTTAAACTACAAATGTCTACAAACATTTTTTGTGTTTGTAGCCTTCAAGTCAGTTAACACAAGTTATCCTCTAAAATCTTCTGTTTGTATTTTGATGATAGGGCTCGAAACCAATCCAGCAGCAAAACTTAAATACTGCAGAGTTTGTGTTGAAAATGTTCTGACAGTGATCTTCTTATTACAATAGACTCTAACAGTGTCTATAATCTATTTATTGTATGTTTCTGACTCACAGACATGTAATATCTGTAATCTGCTGGGACTAACATCACACAGTTTAGTTTTTTTAATTTCAGGTTCCGTTAAATTATTGCTTTTACAATTAGTTTTTCCAGTTTCTTATTTATTTTATGTTATGACCAATTTCATAATTCATACACTATAATTGCTGATTTGAGAGGATGTGATCGGAGCCCCAAACATCACCCTGTCCTTCGTCATTAAGGGCACGACATGGAGTTTATAACAGTCTCAGTTTAGTACTGAAGCTTTAATATGACCGTCATAAGCAAACAAGACCGTCAGAGAGAAGATTTCTGTATAATAATAAGGTACTTGTATTTCATTTGAGTATTTTATTTTCACGCTACTTACTGCTTCATCCTACTAAAATATTCTACTTCTTACTCAACTACACTGGCTCCTTGTAGCGGCTTTAAATGAATTTGTGATTTTACATAGTCTAATTCCAACAACGAATATCTTTTCATATGTTTTGCTGCACAAGGAATTATTCTGATTCATTTTTAAATTAACAGTAAGGAAGCTCTCTGTGTGATTGTTTCCATGGAATAGCTCATAAACTGATATATTTCAAAGCTACTTTTTGGTTTTGTAAAGCTTGTCCCATTATCGTCTTGTGTCTTGTCACCCTTTGTAAGAAATGCAAATTCAAACTGTCAGTCAATGCGTTTCCCTTCTGCACCATTTCACAACAGTAGCACTAAAGGCAAGATATGAAAAAAAAAAACAACAGCAAAGATTGTCTTTGTGGTATTCATTAAATTTGCAGCCACAGTCTTTGTTTTCAGCAGCTGATTTCCTCAAACAGCAGCTCATGACACAGTCAGCTCTTGAGACGACCTCTAGGTTCATTCTAAGGGGCGGATTTAGTCATTTGGGGGCCCAAGGCAAACCCAGTCATTGGGGCCCTCCATGTCCTCGTACTGCACTAACAAAAGTTTTATTCTTACCCCAACACAAGGTCTTCAATGCGGGCAGCAGCAAGTAGATTCAGCCTGGATATTGTTGTATCTTGTGTTACTACTTAAGTAAGTAGTAAGTTAAGTACTTTAGTTGAGCTAGAGCAGGGGTCACCAACACGGTGCCCACAGGCACCAGGTTGCCACATGAGTCCCCTCAGGCCTGTTCTAAAAATGAAAATTAAATATTGATATTATCTGTTTCCCACCTTGTTTAGTCATTGTTGATAATTATTGTGAGAAATAATTAACATGATCAGTGTCTTCACATAGATGAGTATCATTAATAATCATATATAACTAAAGGCAAACTGAGCAAATTTGTTATTTCAGAAGAGTGTATCAAACTGGTAGCCCTTCGTATGACTCAGTACCATGAAGTAGCCCTCAGTTTCAAAAAGGCTGGTGACCCCTGAGCTAGATAGTCCTTAGAAGAGATGGAATTCCAACACTACTAGAATGGCTGCAAGTCATTTTGACCGCTAGATTTCAAACTCTATAATCTTTCATGTAAATACCCAACTGAGAGATGAATGCATTCATTGTGTCATGATATATTAAAAAAAAAAAAATGATAATAATACCAAAATGTACATTTTAATACGTTTAATTACACATTTATCAATATTCATATCATCGCACATGGTAAACCGTAATTATTTATACAAGATTTTAATAGAGAAAAATTAACTATTAAAAGTAACTTATTGATTATGAAACATTTTATTTTAACACTTAATATACTGTATAATAAAATGAATAATAATAATTGATCACTGGTCACAGATTACCTTCGCTCTCCTCGCACAGTTAACACACACGGGCTTGTGGCATTTCAAGTGTCCGGTGTTTGGTTCCGTTTGCAGCAGTACGCCCTCGCCATCTGGTCCAGGTCGTCCACGCCGTACTTCGTGTTTTTGGAGTAAATCACAGACTCTGGCTTTGCCTTCGCCCCACTAAAGGTGCCCACAGCTGTGTGCACGGTGCTCAGGATGCAGACATTCTTCCACGGCTTTCACTGGTTTACAGTCAGAGTCGCAGCAGCTCCGGTTGCTTTTATGTTTGCCATGGTGCCAACCAGGCTGTATAATACAACTATATAATAATTAACTTACAAGTAAATTCGCAAAGAAGTGCACCTGGAGACCGCTAACAAAGTTGAAGACTAGAGAGACAATTAAAGCAGCAAACCGCGAGAAATGATGTGAGAAATGATCAATATGACCGCTTATGGCTGAAATGGGTAAATCATATCATATTTTCTTTGCGTTTTGCGTAATTTATATAAAAATTCTTCTAAATTCATACAGGCACTTTTAGGAAAAGTCAGGTAAGTTAACAGCAGTCAACAAAGTTATTGCACATATAAACATACATTTGAAAACGGCCAATGACCGTCTCGGCCATTCTAGTGTTAAAATCCTTCTTGAGGATTATTATCTTTCAAGTGAATCATCTCAACGCTTTTACTGTAATTGATAAGAACATTAATCAATATTTAATATAGTTTACCATTTCGACCGCTTTAATACTCACATCTTTGTGATGAAAAGTGTCACTCATGTCTCTCCACTTCATCTCCTCCTCACTGACGCTGACAGCAGCTTCTGGCTCTTGCTGTTGTCGAGTATCTACGGCTACATTAGGTGTCACTCGATAAAAGGTTGACACTTTTGGAAGTTTTGATAAAAAACTGTTTTCTTTCCTCCTCTTCTCCGCTCCACTAGCGTAACTCCGCTTCATTTGTCTCAACTCAAAACCTCTCAAAACCGCGTCAACTAGTTTGTTTTGCTACCGTCTTCCTGAATCAAGCCTGCACATGCGCAGTAACATGGAATAATCTATTGCATAGGAAGGGAGGGGGGAGCAGTCGAAACAATCATGATAGATTAAGCATTTTTATGTATTTTTAAGCGCACAAATTAAGACAAAAACAGTAGTAATTGCTTTCAATCGAAGACAACTTTACTAAATCAGTTTTTATGAGATAATGAGTTTAAGAGATTATGAGTTTATGAGTTTGGGGCCCCTGGAAATCTCGGGGCCCCAGGCAATTTCCCGTGTTTTCCTAATGGTAAGTCCGCCCCTGTTCATTCTGCCAGTCAAGGAGAGCTCAGTAGGTTCAGTTCAGTGGAGTATTTTTATCAGTGCTCAGAAGAAATTATGTTATTTAACTCTACTTGAAGAAATACTAATTATACTTTTAATGCACCATAAGTTGTTAAATCAATTACCTCCACCAAGGAGGTTATGATATCACCTGTGTCCGTTTGTGTGCTTGTAGGTTTGTCAACAGGATTACACAAATACTGCTGAAAAGGTTTTCACAAAATTTGGATGGAGGATGGGTCTCAGCCCAAAATAGACCTCATTAACTCTTTGTGCAGTTCCAGATAAAAGTGTGAATCCAGGACATTTTCACGATTTTTTCTCAGGGAAGAATGCATTGATCTTGATAAAGAAAATCTGAGGGGTGTTTTGCGAAGCCAGTTTAGTGGGTTAGCGAGGTATGTTGAGTCTAAAGCCAGGCTTCCCTGTACTACGAAGGTGGCTCTCTTTTAACCCGGCTAGATCACCATAGTAACTCATGCTTAGCTCATAACCTGGTCGGGACCAGGTTTTGTTCAGAGTTTCAGCTTAAAAGTGCCACTGGTTCACTGTGTAAGTCATTCGGAGATGGCATCACCATTCATTGAGAACCCGGTGGACCTGGGAACAAGAATAATTCGGGCAGCACTACGACGTGAGCGGCTTCTTCAAGATCGCACTGATCCGCTGGCATTTCCTGATGAATTTCTCTATGAGTGATATAGATTTTCAGCCGAGGAACACGGTACATTTGCTCACTTATTGAGCCGAGTGTCAGGAATGCCACTCGAAGAAGCCATGCGCTCACTGTCGGGCAAACTACTTACATTCAGTGGGTGATGCAGAAAATCTGAGCAAGAACACTGCGTGTTGCGCCATCCGCAAAGTGGTTCTCACTCTTACTGAGAATCTGCAATCTTAAGATAGTGATGATATTAAAATAAAATGGGATACAGTAGATTATCCATACACTTGCTGCCATGTCCGACTGCTGCTTCCACATCTTAATAACATGAAATATGAAGTATTAATTAGGCCAACATAGTATTTATTTGTCACAGATAATGAGTAAAGTTAATTAATTCTTTGATGTGGCCATGAATAAACTGATGAACTGATCAATGTTTCACCGGTTGTAGGGCAGTGTACGCCCAAACACAAATCTTCAAATCTCAGGCTTGAGCTATTTTCACTGTCAAAAAGGTCTTTATTGTCATTGTACAGGGACAGTAGCTACATTTGCTTATTCATCCCGACACAGTAATACAAAAAAACAAAAAACAAAACACTGAACATTTATAGCCTACGCACACTCAGCCTCGCTTTCAATAAAACACACAGGCGCATTCTATAACTTAGATCAGTAAAATGTGAAAACAATATAGACATCATTCACAAATGAAAAGAGATAGTTGTTGCTTCAGTTTATTTCTTAAGTGGATGAGGGTTAATATGTAAAAGTTGCACAATGCTGAGCTTAAAACACTAAGGGCTTAATATAATATTGATCATAATATTAATCGTTGTTAACTTACACATTTACACGGTCAGCAGTTTTCTGCCAGCAGCCCTCCCTCGCTCTGTTGGCGGTGACAGTGTTGCTTTTTGCATGATAAGAATCTGCTCATCTTGAGTAAAATATGTGGCCCGGGATCGATCCATTTTCGCACGGGAGTAGAATAATATGGCGTCAAACAGGCCCTTTTATGTGAATGTGCGCAGAGCACAAAGCAGAGAGCCGGACTTAACAAATTAAGTTGATAACCACCGTCGCAGAACCGTTTAACTCTGTTTGGGGACTTGGGGCTTTGTTGAGCTGCATCATGAGCACAAAGCCTGGCTATGTTGAGCCCCCTTCGCAGAACAGGCCCCAGGTGTATTCACATGGCTGTTATCTGTCACTGATTACAATTTGCAGCTCATGTAAATGTGCTTTGTGATGTAAAATGCATAAACATTAGACTGAAAGATTATATTATATTTTAGTTGTTAAATTATCTTTATTGATCTGTATTCACAGACTTTCTAACTGTGGACTCTCAGAGACTCACTGTGAAGTCGTGGCCTCAGCTCTGAAGTCCAACCCCTCCCACCTGAAAGAGTTGGACCTGAGCCTTAACAACCTGAAGGACTCAGAAGTGAAGCTACTGTCTGGTGGTTTGGAGAGTTCACACTGTAGACTGGAGACTCTGAGGTTAGTTCATGTGTTTTGCTTGTGTAAATCTATCAAATTTAAACAGGAGCATCTGTAACACTTTGTAAGGGGAGTTTTGAGGTTACATTTAAGATTAAGAGAACAGGATGTCACTGCACATTTGATACAGTGGTGAAGATGTTAGAGGATGAAGCTCCTAGTCAGCTGTTTGTTCATGGAGATGACAGAAGTGACAAGGGTAGTCCATTGACTACAAAAAACAACAACAGAGCCAACGTGATGTCACCCACAGGTTTCTGAAGGGCCAGAATAAAGCTCAAAGTGGGTGGTACCGGCTGTCGCCATCTTGGCAGTGCTTGACTCCTCCTAACTCCCAGCTAATCAAAAATGGGCAAACTCTATTTTCCTCCAGAGCTTGCTAGCCCCAGCAGCTTTCTATTGGTTAGTGCTAACAGACTTGCTCATTTATCCAAAACACTTGCCTCTGTTCACTCCAATTAAATGCAAAAAAAGTGTGTGAAGTTTTGACTGGACCCAAATGCAGACGAGAAACAGGCATTGGTATAAAGTAAAACTGTGTATAAAAAAAATGAGGGAATTAGATTAAAGACAAAGGCAGGTTGGTGAGCTTGTTGAGATGAGAGCCAGTGGTAGAGTGATTCAACGGGGTTTCCAGAAAGGTGTAGGATACACAGGTGAACGGGAGAAGGCAATGGAGCCAAGAGCTGAGCAGAAAGTGGTATAAACAAAGACATGAAAGAGTTACACACGAGAGCAAGAACACAATATACTATGCTATACTTGATAAACATGTTGGAGAGTCACTGGACAATGTGGTGGAGAGATCAGGGATATGTAAAGGCAGTTGATGAGCTAATGAATGTCAGGTGCTCTACTGCAGCAGGAACCAGCAAGCTACGTCCACAAACCTACATACTTTGGGAAGAAGCAGGTGAGGGGAAAAGGGGAGAAAACAGGTATGGAAAAAACAAATGACACAGGACAAAACAAAACCAACATTCAACACACCATGACAACATATGTATTTTAATGTCTAAATGTATTGAAATTCTCCAAAAGGCACCAACAACACAAATGCAGCAGAGAGATCAATTTCAGTGACTGTAATGGGCCAATTTAAACCTTTTGGATCCGGCCTCAAGTAGAATAGTCTAAACTGTTCTGAAATGACAGCATCAGAAGTGCTAGGACATTCTAGAAAGGGTGGTAAAATATTAACCACATTTGTATTAATTCGATAAAGTCTCAATAATTTCATTTTTGCCATATAGGAATTTTATAGAAAAACATAAAAAACTTAATAGTTTTCATTATAAACAAATGATTGTCATGAATCAGAAGAAGCAGAAGAGAATTAAATTAAACCAAAGTCTTTTAATGTGTAATTTGAGACTATCTGAGATCAGCAGCACATTTGTAATCTGTGTTTGTAATCTGTGTTGAACTGTTGTATGAATGCTGTGTTGACATTTTGATGATATTTGTTGAAGGCTGACATGACAGTGATCCACAATAACACAATGACAAAGTCACTCATTTTAGAGAAAAGCTCATTGATGGAGACATAGTAATGTTGATCTGCACATCTAAAACTTTTACACAGCTGATTGGATTATAAATGGATATTTATCGTCATTGTTTCTTTATTCAGTTTGTGGAGCTGCAATTTGTCAGAGATCAGCTGTGCTTCACTGGCCTCAGCTCTGAAGTCCAACCCCTCCCATCTGAGAGAGCTGGATCTGAGGAGCAACAAGCTGCAGGATTCAGGAGTGAAGCTGCTGTGTGATTTTCTGCAGAGTCCACACTGTAGACTAGAGATTTTGAGGTGAGTTCACTGATCTTAAATGTTTGCTTACCACATGAACCTTATTTATGTTGATAGATAACTTATATCCATAAAGCTGGTAGTTCTTTTGTTCATATTTTCATGGTTGTGAACTAAATTTAGTCTGCTATCACAAATATTCACATTTGGTAAATTGTCACATCTGTCCACACTGTAGACTGGAGACTCTGAGGTCAGCTCACTGACTCTCTGTTACTACTGTAGATCTTAAATTATTACTTAACAATCAAACCTAATTTATGTCCATACATCACTTAAAACCTTTTGTTCACATTTGTGTACTATAATTATCCCACAGTCACTGTAGAAAACATGTTTCAGTAAATTAATAAGTTAAGTAGTAAGTCACATCTGTTAACAGAACGTCCTCTGAACTCAGATTTGTTTTAAATTGATTAAGTTCTAATGATAAGGATGAATCTGTTTTGAGATTAACAGATGTATGGTTATTGTGCTGACATCTGGATAATGCTCATCAGTGATGTTGCTAGTTACATGTCCTGCATCTCTGACATATTGAATCCAAGAGGACAAAGTGAACTTACTATCCATTCGTCCAGGGAGCCATATTTTATCCCTAATAATGCTACATTGTGAACAACAAATCCATATTTGAGCAATTATGAAAGGAAACTTGGTGTATATATAAACAACTTAACATTTTCTGCTGGAACAAACAAATCTTTGACACAGATTTCAACAATCAAAGCTACAAACTAGATATTAACCAGCTGTGTGACTGTCGAGGCTAATCAGCTCTGATTGATTCCGTTTTCTCTTGTGACAGTGATTACAGATGATGCTTTTCCATTCAGGAAATGCGCAGTGTTCCACCACAATAGACAAGTGTATCAGGATGATGTGATGGGGTTTTAGGCCACTTGATTTAGGATTTCATCAGTTGAATCTGATTTATTTAAATTCAATTCTCTGATAGATATCGGTTAAAAGAAGTTAAAAAGTTATTCCAATTACGTGTGACAGTTCATGACCTTTGAGAGATTTGCACTTCTGAGTCGACCGGAGCATGAGGAAGAGAGCCGAGTGCTAATGGCATGGAGCAGATAACAGAGGACTGTGTGTCGTCAGTGTCGCGTTTTATCAGTGACGTACTATGAACTGTTGTCGGACGATGTACTGTGAGTGTGTGAGTTGGACTCTCGATCGCAGTCGCAGTGTTTAGGTTTTATTGGACACGAAGCAAGGTCAGCTAAGCTAGCTGGCAGGAGCTAGGCTAGCGACATGGTTATTGTCGAGAGGAGACTTGCACTGACTTTACCGGGTCACCACTGAGAATGTCATCGTCAATTCATCAGCTGCGGCCTGGTCCTGATAACTTCACCGACACGGAGGTACGGTTATCAAAAGTTTTCCATCGTGAGCTCCAACTTAAGTGTTACGTTTGAGTTTGCAAGGACCCAGATGCAGAGACCAGAGACAGAGCTGGCGAGGTGAAAATGGCTTATTTTGAGGAGTTGTGAAGGTGATTGGTAGGTGCGGGGTCCAGCTGTAGTCGGGACTTTTTTTAGTTGCCAATCATGGCTGTCATACCCTGGGTGGGTATTTAGTTACAAACAGGTTTCAATTGATAACTTCGTCACAAGAAAAGCCCCTTATTATTTAGTCATTTAAACGCTTTTATTTTGAAGCAGCATAACAGGAAATATTGTGTTTTCACCAGCAGTAACTAAACAGTAAACATGACAAAACAGTTAAACACAGTAGATGTCTGAAAGTTAAAACAAGAGAAACAAAAGAGATCCAGTTAGAAGCTTCAAAAGTACTGAAAGACTGAATACACTGTCTTTAAAAGATGTCTTTCTGTCAGGTTTCCTGCGCAGACATGAGTTAAGTATTGATTTGAGGGGGAGACAGTGCTTGTTACAGGTCGGTCACAATCATGAATTAGAGGTGGAACGTGCCCAGCTTTGCTCTTCTCCTGAGCAGGTTATTCATGATATTTATGTCACATAATGTTATGTAGGCTATGTAATTAATGTGCATTTCAGTTTTCCTTACTGTATGCTACTCTTGCATTGCTCCTTGGGAGATATTTGGAATGCTGTGTTGATTGAAAGGACTAAGTAAAAGCATGTTGTTGACGGAATAAGAAACCAACCAGATTGACTTTGTGGTTTTTCATATTGTAGTCAGTCACACAGCATTTATAGCCTGGTCACATGCCACCTGGTGGAGACCCCAATACACTACAAAGCATTCAGACTAACTAATCTATTATCCTTCTATACAAGCTGCTATAACAAAACATAAAAACAATCGGTAAAGGCCGTACATTGGCTGATGTGGCTCAAAGATGATCGGTATTGGTGGCAAAAAACGTGAACTCGGCATCTCTACTTATTTGTTTAATTTCCAGATACATTTTCATTAAACATATAACCATGATTATAACCACAACCAATGTCACAAGTTTAACAATTTGTCAGAAATCACACATTTTATGGGGCAACCACTCAAATTGCCACCTGTGGGTCCCAGGTACTCGAAAACCTAGCAACATCACTGGTCTGTAGAAGGCTGACATTATCCACAATAACACAATCAGTGCGTTTACATGCACAGTTTAGTCGGATTACAGCCATAGTTCGACTATGCTACTCAGTCAGACAACTGCAATTTTCCGAGAAAATCGGATTATTGGGCTGGAGCATGTCATACCCCGGTACGCTAGGCGGCGCTGTGCCCATTTCAACTAGTGGTAACAGAAACACCTTCGGCTGACCTCTTTACATCACCAGCTGCCTCGGCATTCAAGAAAGGTGGCGTACGAAGAGCGAGACGAAGCTACATCTTTGTACACTTCGTATATGGTGTACATGATAATTAGACAGACTAGGTGCACAATGGCGCTCTTTCTTGCGGTGATTTCGAAGGAAAGATGCCGCCGTCCGACTACTTCCGGCTCACGGCCCCGGGGAAAAATCTCGCCCCTGCGCAGAATGCTTTATTTCGACTACGAGAAATCCGATCCGGTCCGATATTAGTCAGACTAAGGTGTATACATGCATCTTAAAGATACGATCATAGTCAGACTAAGCCAGTAATTCGGTTTTCTTGAGTGTCATGTAAACGCACTGAATGACAAAGTCATTCAAACCATTTCAGAGAGAAGCTCATCGCGTAGGACATAGTAGTCGTGGACTGTACATGTAAAAGCTGAAGACATCTGATTGGATTATAAATGATTTTTATGTACATAATTTCCTCTTTATCCAGATTGAATTACTGCAGTTTGTCAGAGATTAGCTGGGCTTCTCTGGCCTCAGCTCTGAAGTCCAACTCCTCCTGTCTGAGAGAGCTGGAGCTGAGTTACAACAAGCTGCAGGATTCAGGAGTGAAGCTGCTATCTGATTTTCTGCGGTGCCCACACTGTAGACTGGAGACTCTGAGGTCAGACACCATTTTTTACTTCTTTGCTCAGATTATTATGATGTGAAATTTGTGGTCAGACTAAACAGCAGACATCAGGTTGGTATTCTACTGATCCACCCTAAGTATCTTAATGCTGAAGTCTATTTTCTTCTTTAGAGGATTAATACATTGACTGTGGCAGAGCAATGTTGAGCTGCACATTCAAAACTTTATAAAAACAAAACCTACACTGAATAATTCACTGGCGAGATGAAAGAGGTGAAGTAACTAAGTCTTAGAGAAGTAACAGCAAGTTGTCATTACTATTAATGAGAGCTCTTTATCACTTTTTGTATTTGACAGGTTTGGTCATGCATCCTGTTGGATTCAGATGTTTGGATTTTCCCTTTTCTATAGTTCTGCATTTTAAATCTTCTTGAGCTCTCAACCAATCATTAAACATTAACACTGTCTTCTAAAGTTAGATAATTTATTCTTTGCTTAGATTGTGGAACTGCAATTTGTTGGAGATCAGCTGTGCTTCTTTGGCCTCAGCTCTAAAGTCCAACCCCTCCCATCTGAGAGAGCTGGATTTGAATGAAAACAAATTGCAGGATTCAGGAGTGAAGCTGCTGTGTGATTTTCTGCAATATCCACACTGCAGACTGGAGACTCTGAGGTCAGTTCATTGACTCTCTGTTACTATTGTAGATCTTAAATGTGTACTTACCAATTGAACTTTCTATATGTTGATAGATAACTTGCATCCACAATGCTGGTAGTTCTCTTGTTCATATTTGAATGTCTGTTTACTTAAGTATGCAGTGACAAAAGATTAACTAAACTTCTAGTTGTTTATGTAAATGTTTTTAATTTTTTGTAAATGGTCACATCTGAAGATCTGCTGAATGTTATATTTGCTTTAATTTGATATTGTGTTGATGATAAAGCTACATAGAGCTACATATTTAAAACCTGAACACATCTAATTGGATTAGAAATACATTTTTATCATATATTCTCTATTCAGATTGAGGAACTGCAGTTTGTCAGAGATCAGCTGTGCTTCTCTGGCCTCAGCTCTGAAGTCCAATCCCTCCTATCTGAGAGAGCTGGATCTGAGGAATAACAAGCTGCAGGATTCAGGAGTGAAGCTACTGTGTGATCGTCGGCAGAGTCCACACTGTAGACTGGAGACTGTGAGGTCAGTAGAGTCCATATTAGTTTCTGGAAGTACTATAGTAAACACAGTTACTAACAAATGCAAATATTCAGTATTTCTTGTTTTCCTTGGTGGAGCTGTGACAAGAGAAAGAGACAGGCTTCAAAATGTTTGTTGTCTCACCTCAACACCAAAGAATTGATCAGTTTATCTTTGTCACAGCGCACAGATCAATCTGACTGAAGCCTGCAAATCACTGGCTCTTATTTCATATTGCATTAATAAGTAACCATGTGGTGTTTCTAAAGACCAGAATGTTTCACTGCTCAGTCTTCGGATGTACATAAGGACCTTTAACATAATGTAATTATCTGTCAATCTTTAATTTGTTTTTAACAGCTTTGAACTATATAACAGCAGTAATTCAGCATTAAAGTAAGCAGTGAATATCCCTGTTTCTGCAGTAATGATGCGTTCAGCTTCACTCCGATATGTTACGATGAGCATTGAAACGAACTGGCTGCACTACACGGCACTTGTGGTCTGAACAGTGACTGAGGTCCCTGCTTATCTTCATATTACTGACTGATAGCTGATGGAGGAAAACTCTGTAAACAATCACTTATGACTTCTGTTGTCTGTCTTCTTCTCTGTTGAGGTGGTTGTGTTGAGAGGATCATTTGTGTCCTGAAGATCCAGAGAGGATGAAGCATCAACTGGAGGGCGGAGAGGCTCTGACTGGGAGGTGAAGTGGTGAGGAGAGGAGAGCTTCAGCAATGACTGAGGGAATAATCACAACAAATAGATACAACGCTCAGTCTGAACTGCTCTGAGATCAGCTCCACTGTCACATCTCCTATATACCCCTATATTTATAAACTATTTGTACATTACGGTTAAACTTCAGAACCTTTTGTCACTTGTGTTGCTTGACGTTCTACTTGAGGGGACACAATATGCTTAGCAATGATAATCATGCGATAATAATGCATCAAAAACCTGTTCATAGCTCAGCATAATGTGTTACTCTACTTCATGTATCAAGTTTTCAATCTAAAGATTTTAGAAATTAAAACTTTGTGATAATCATATTTCCTGCAGTGTCAGTGAATTCCAGTTTAATGTGGGACCCTGTTCGTTTCACATTACATGATCAGCACAGATGCATGAAGTCAACCGGTGGAGCTTTTCCTCTGAAGTCAGTGTTAAAGCCGTTGTTATCGCCTCCGTTTATGTCTGTTGCTCCTGCTGGAGCTGGTTTCTGCCAGCAGATGTCACAGTTTCCATTGTTTCCTCTCAAATTGTTTTCACTGAACTGATGTGAATATCATCATGTACAAAGAAGGACAGTTAGACTTTATATAGTATGTTTATCTTTAAATCTAATTTTATTTTTTTCCGATATCTCTTTATTATTGTCTCTATTTTTTAGACTTACTCTTGTGCTGCTACTTATTTCCCTCTGTGCTGCTGTGTTACCTGTGTATTTCATCCAAGGGGAATCAGTAGAGGAACATCTTTATCTTATCTTAGCTTAAAGCGAAACTCTTGCCAAAAAGCAACCAAGGCTTTATTTGGGATTGAATATGATTCAGATCTTCGTGTAAAAGCATAATTACGACGAAAGAGGCACTTTTAAGATTTACCGTAGTCCCGGTTTTGGGCACATTCATTTTGAACGGGAGAGTTAGGGGCATGATAAGCAAGCATCAAAATCGCTATTTTTAGAACACTAAGAAGGCTTGACACAACATGAAAGTTTGCTCGTAGCATCACCAGGGTCTCTACTCATGAACACTCAAGTTAGCTGCTGCATCTCCTGCGCGTTGCCGTCTTGGCAGGCAAAAAGTGTCGATCCCCGAGTGCGACCTGACAGGCACGCTTGAGGAGCGGTTCACCATTACTCTCCTGCCCTCGTGTTCATGAGTAGAGACCCTGGTGATGCTACGAGCAAAGTTTCATGTTGTGTCAAGCCTTCCTAGTGTTCTAAAAATAGCGATTTTGATGCTAGCTTATCATGCCCCTAACTCCCGTTCAAAATGAACGTGCCCAAAATCGGGACTACGGTAATTCTTAAAAGTGCCTCTTTCATCGTAATTATGCTTTTACATGAAGATTTGAATCATATTCAATCCCAAATAAAGCCTCGATTGCTTTTTGGCGAGAGTTCCGCTTTAAAAACAAACAACAATCTAAATCGTCTGATTTATTTTGTTTATTTTGTGTTTTTTCTTCTGTCAACTGTCAATCACTTTGAAAAAATTTCTACAGAAGAGTGAGATGTTTGTTCAAAACAATAAAGGTGTGATTTTATGTTTCCACCAAAAGGAGGCAGCATCCCATCATCATTTTAACAGGAGTGTTGATTGATGGTTTCTCCTCATTTTGTCAGTGTGATCAGTTCTTTGTTTTTCATGCAACCTACGTGTATCATGTTGTGCTTAAAGGAACAGTATGTTAAAAGATTTTAATATGAAAATGAGACTTTGTATCTTCAGTTGAACTTTTTGTGAGTTTCATGCCACTAGGTGAATTAGCAGAAAGACTGGTATATTACACTTTTACATTTATTTATTTTACACCAATTGTACCTATTAAATTGTGTTTACAGGTCTTGGGGAGAAATACTGTTTTACCCACAAACCAATTTAGTCACTAAGTGACATCAAGAGGGAAATTGTTCAGATTACGTGCAAGATCCTCTGGAGCCACAAAAACATTACATTTTATCAGAGTATATGTTTTGTGTTAATGCAAAAAATCATAATCTGAAAAGCAACTTCCATTGATTAGTAGCTATTGATTGTAGGGGTATTGAAGTATTAAGTAGCACCAAACAAAAATATTCAAATAATGTACTATGCCTCAAAATTAAAAAATTCACTTGATGTTTTTCAGTCACACATTTCCGAAACTGACTGCCGCTTGCTCAGTCAGTTTTATTCCAGGCATCACACTGACTCATATTCTGTCACCTGCAGGTTGTAGACAGGGCCCTGACCAACTGCTGTCAGGAAACAGCAGACCGGAGCACACGCTGTGACGCTGTGAACTGTGTCGGCTTGTGTATTCGCGTACACTCTCAATATAAGCTTTAACATATTTTTTTTATTTTTAGACATGCCATGACACTCTGCCCTTTGATCAGTCTGAGGTTTACGTGTGGATTTGTGTCACTTTTCTTAATCTACCACAGCTCCACAGGAGGGATGGTCAACAACCGTACACTCTTATTTATCTCCATGTGATGTTTAAAATAGGGTCTGGTTGAAGTTTCTCTAAAAGAATTAAAAGGCAATCGACAAGATAAATTGATCCGTGAATAAATAGATGGAGACGTGCTTGAGCTGTAGGGTTTCTTTTGATCAATTTTAACATGAATCATTATGATAATCTATGTGAATAGATGCCTTCAGGAGCAGCGGTGAATATCTTAAACCTTAAACCAACACAGCAGATTATGTACAAGCACTACAAAGTTGTCTGTTTTTGGAGCCTCACCGTGAATCATGCTGATCAAGCATTTAAAGACATAATGTTCGACACCACTCAGACTGCTCGGTGGTCCACATAAACAGGTCTTTCTCTACTTTCAGCATTTAAGATTTGTTATTTGCAGTTTTAGCATTTCTGGTTATAACTCGGCACACAACTTGTTTGTTAGCTGATATCTGTTGGTGGGAAGTCAGGAGAATAGGCCAAAGAGCAAATGAGGGCCGTCTAAAAGATTTTCTCTATTTTTGTTAACAAGTTCAGTGGAGAATCTTGATAATTATGTGGTAACACTTACCAGTAACACTAACCCTAACCAGTAAAAGCAAATCCTCACCTTTTGTCCTTTATTTGGGGTTAAAAACAACAACAACATGTATGAGACACTAGGATTGAGGACACAAATGGACACACCATGTTTCATCAGTTGTGGGTTCCCAGGAAGTCAACTCTTGTAGACAGAAAGAAAGCTTTAGCAATGTGACTACCGCTAATGTTTCTATTACTGTCCCTCTTTACCTGCATTGCCTCCTCTATCAGTGGGATTCTTTTTCTTTAGCACAGTTATTCCAGTTGTTCCACTGATGTTTGGGGATTGTGACCAGGAAAACAATGCCTCTTCTTGTTGGCAGACTCGCTTGCTTCGTTCTGTTATTTTACCAAATCTCTCTAGGAAAAATCAGCAGACTAAGCAGCATAGTGAAGGTAAGGCTTTTGGGAAACAATCTTTTATCGGATAGTGTCATTTGTCTACATCCATCTGAACAATCTGTGTTCACTTTAGAATTATAAGTTAGAGCAAGAACATTTTCTTCTGGCAGATTTCAAACAAAACAACAGGATCGGTACAGATGGCCTGAACACAAGTGAATGACAATGACAACGTGACAAACTGGCAAAGTTAAGGGGCTGACTAGCAGGTGATACACTGGAAAGACCGATGACATCATGAGAGGCAGATGTCTCAGCAGGTGGGGGTGATTTGGGAATGTCAAAGGTGGCCAGGATTGATGGGTAGGTCCGTTGGGCATCTGGTGGAGAATGGCTGCAGGCATTCACACACTCACATACTGGGTACAAATGTGTACAGACAAACACCAGCAATCCCGACAGTGCCTGAGTGTGTGTGTGTGTGTTACAGCAAGAGGTGGACGGTTTTACAGCCTTAAGTCTCCTGGTTAATATTACACGACTGCTCAGTCCAGGTGAACAGTTGTTTTCTGGGGTGTGTTTTTGTAATTATTCTAGTTTGAAAGGTGAATTTTTAACTCTCAGCTTGACAGTTTTTCACAATCTTAAATAAATACAGGTTTAAGCCGGATTACATGAGTTTCAGTGGAACAAAGCCCTGACTCATAATCCTTCACTGACACAGAAACATACACACAGAATGTACATTTTCCTTTATGCAGATCACAGTGATATCAACCCAGCGTTAATGTCCTCATGTCTTGTTTTAACATTCAGTGATTTCACGCTCACAAAGTTTGGTAGATGTTGTCTCACCACAAACACAGCTAAAGAATGTCTGAACCTCTCTTCATAAATATCTGGTTTTGTCAAAATGTCCCAATCACTGGTTTAAATATCCAGTGGTTTCACCCTTGCAAATGTTGAAATGTCGGCTCAAGCAGTGGTCTCCTGCTTGGGAAGTGTCTGGCAAAAAACAAGGCTGGAAAATGTCCCCATGTCTTGTCTAAATATCAAGTGATTTGATGCTAACAAAATGTGCGAAAGTGTAACGAAATGCCAGCTTGAACAGTGGTCTCTCGCTTAAAAGCTTATTCGCGACTAACACTGCTGGGAAATGTCCCCATGTCTTATTTGAATATACAGTGGTTTCATGCTTTGAAAATGTTAGAACACCAGTTCCACCATTGGTCTCTTGCCCAGCCATAACACCACCATCCCGTCCACCTCTCGACGCTTACTATGAACGTCATATGATACGTATTATAGAAATGCTGATGTGATACTGACAACAGAAACAAACTGAAGTGTAGGCGACAAAGACTTTTCCCTTTTCTGTAGAGTTAAATTAATTTTAAGAAGATATTTGTGGTCTTCTGACAACTTGAGTGACAATGAAGTACATCTTTTATGTAAGTGATGGGTTTGTGTGGCGGAGCGTCTTACTTTGTATTTCGGTGGTGATGTAAACGGTTCTGAGCAGCCACACAGCCGGGTAGCGATCTCATACGAGACTGCAGAGGCGCATTTTCTACAAAAATGCTCTGTGGACATCTTATCAACATTTTACCAGCGTGACACTGCTGTGTTAATGTCTGTATCTGCAGAATTCATCCCAGACATGAAGAGAATATATAGCCTACACCTGGTGAAAGGCAGTATTTTTCGGGTGCGCCCTCTTTTTCTTTTGCTCCCTCTCCCCTTTCGCTTTCAAAGCAGGTAAAGTAAAATCACTAGGGGTGGGTAAAAATATCGATTCATCAATGCATTGCAATATATTTTTTCCCAATTCAACATCGAATAATAAAATCCTCTGAATCAATTTCGGCAAGCAGTGGCCCCGACCACACGCTGTCCCTCGCCTGGCCTCTCTGTCCCTGCCAGGGCCGGACTGGGAGACTTCTTCAGGCCAGGAGTCAGTCATGTAACCAGGCCACCCTGGCCTTGCCCACACACGCATGTTCACACCCACACCTATATGCATGGGCATGCTTGCACGCATGCACACATGCACGCACACGTACACACACACACACACACACACACACACACACAATAGAATGTTTTTGGCTGATTCAAAACAAATAGCTCAGTGGGCAGAGCTGGTGAACTAGTGATAGGAAGGTCGCTGGTACGAATCCCGGCTCCCCTGGGGTGGAACTGAGCTACATGTTGAAGTATCCTTGAGCAAGATACTGAACCCCAAAATTGCTCCTGAAGTGCAGTTGGCACCTGTGTGGTAGCCACTGCCATCAGTAAGAGTCCTGCGACGAGCTGGTGACTCATCCAGGGGTGTACCCTGGCCTACGCCCACAGTAACTGGATTTGGCCCTATTAACCCCCCCTGAAAAAGGGGGGATAAAACATCTCAGCGACCCTCAAGGTAAAAAGTGGAAAAGAAAATGGAATGGAACGGAACAAAACAAATATGCTCTCCAATATAGGCATAATCGTCACTACAACATTCACCCTAATGTCACATGGACATTTTCAGGCCATGACCCAACTCTGGAGGTATTGACCCACCAAATATTTTGAAGCAAAATATGAAATAGACTGTCATTACCATGTAAAAAAAAGGTATATTATAAACACGATGGCA
>CAEMYA010000524.1:93501-109675 GCA_903131615.1 Diplodus sargus | reverse complement strand
TTTAACCAATTCTACATTATTTTCAACCCAGGAACTCTGTTTAAATGTATTTAAATATTTCCAAGGCTAACAGAAGGCTAACTTTCGAACTGAGAAAGTAACAAAGGCCCCTTATAGTTCAGACACCCGAACGCGAATTGTAAGCAAAAGGGGCCTATAAAAGCAAACAGGCCAGTAAGAAGGTAAGACGTGAGAAACATGGCGATGTTTTAGCCTTAGCAAATGCGGCTTAGCTAACGTTAGCTGCTAACAATCCAGCCGGATGAACAACGTTAGCAGGCAGTTGCAATGGATTAATAATATAAACAAACAACATTGTAAACGCACCAGCATGAAGTTATGCCTGGATAAATACTTTGAGACCGTGTAACTTACAGATGAGGGAAGACAGTATCCAGACATCCAGAATGTATAGGGCTAAGAGTGTGTCGTATAGCAGCTAGCTACACACGAACATCCACAGGTTCCGATTACAGTTTGTTGTCCTCGCGGATCCAGATCTCCTCAGACCCGAACAGACCTGGTCCGGACTCGTTTAGTGTCGTTTATCCACAACAGTCAGTTTAGATGCACATAACGGGAGCGAACCGCCGGCTATATACCGCTCCAGCTCGCACCGCTGCAGGTACAAATCCGCCGATCACGTGAAGCACCGGCGCGTCCGTCGAATCAGGAGCTGGGGCGTGGGGATGGGCTCTCCAGTGATTGGCTCTGGTGCGCACGTGATTACGGTGTGCAGTGATTGGCTCTGGTGCGCTAGTGACTGTTTGCTCCAGTGGACTATACTCCTGAATTTGTAAAACGTTTATGAAATAATTTATTCACGGTATCATTGCAGTCCAAACAAATGCGAAGTCGCACTCCACTGAACCAAACGGCAGCCATGTTGAAACTCTCAGGTCAGACTGATCCTGATCCGCAGAGATATTTGAGGCACACACACACACACACACACACACACAGACAGAGATTCCTTGCTTTTATAGAGAGATATTTACAGTATTTCAGTTTTCAGCCACAGTTCGAGAAAAAGAATCAATGGAATCAAAAAATGCATCAAAGCATTTCTGATTCTGGATTCAATTATTTGCAAGAAGGCAAATTTGACAACAAATGGCACTGTCATGAAAGCTGCGTAGAGTAATAGGCCACAATGACAAGCAATGGGGCACCGATTCGCACTGAGTGCTGTATTTTGTATTTTGTTGTCCACTGTGTAATGGTTGATTGGAAGAGCTCATACACTTGTTTGCAAGTTGTGTTATTTGAAGGCAAAATTAGCTTTTGTTGCATGTTTAAATGTTTTGGCACGGTTAGAGCCTTTTGCAAACAAAATGAGTCATTTTGACCATGAGTGCCACTGTTTGGCCTGTGTGTTAACTGTTTTGAAAATGTGGAGTTTGAATTGACTGCTGCTTCAAAGCAATCAAGAAAAACTGTAAGATTTGTATTTGAGTAACCCTGCTCTACAGTAAAAGATTTTTATACTTTACTGTAATAGATTTTATTTTGGTTTACATGTATTTTGTATAATATTTACAGTATTTCAGTTTTTAGACACAGTTTGAAAAAAATAATCAATGGAATCAATAACATTTGCATCAAAGCATTTATGATTCTGGATCCAATTATTTGCAAGAAGGCACATTTGACAACAAATGGCACTGGGATGAAAGCTACGTACAGTACAATGACAAGAAATGGTGCGCTGATTCGCACTGAGTGCTGTATTTTGTATTTTGTTGTCCACTGTGTAATCGTTGATTGGAAGAGCTCATACACTTGTTTGGAATTTTGAAGACGGACAAGTTTTACCGTCAGTTAAGTCGGACATTGTGGGCTAGCTAGCTAAGATAGCTAAGCTAGCTAAGATAAGGGAGGGAGAATAAAGTTGAGTAAGTGTCTGTGGTTACTCTGACTAGTGTTATAACCATAGGCTGTATATAAAAGAGGTTATAACCACACATCATTTCTGGAAAAAGTGTACATGATCATGTATTGTGACCTCTTGCATGAAATGAACCTGTTTTGGCAGACCTCCTCTCCCCTGCCCCACTCACGAACACAATCCGCTCCTCGGTGGATTCAGTCACGTCCTTGACTTTCAAGTTAGATCTTCATGGCTTATAAAAGCCTACCTACTGCAGATATAATTTTAAGATAAGATGATGAGTCTTTGTCTCCCTTGGGAGAAATTCATTTTGGACAGACAAGAGACAGAATGAATGAATAGTTTTATTTCGGTTGCAATATAAAATACTTAAATTATGTGCAATCAACTGACAGAAGGCTTATTTTTGCCTATCCTGTGCAATCCATGAAATAACCCAAAGTATCAGTAATACAAAGAGGAAGAAAGAAACAAAACAAAAAAAACAACTAAATTTACTAAATTTACTAAATTCTTACTTCTTAATCATTTCACATTTCAGTTATTTTACATTGTAATCCTTAATTATTTTACCTTTCAATGTTTTTTTGATACCGTTAAACGAGAAATCCTTGCTTTCATGCTGTACTGTTGCAGTCCCGTTTGTCCACGTGTGTTACAGTTGGGGGCTTCGTCCGGGATCAGGATTTCGATAGGCAGTGGTTTTGGTTAATGTGTGATACTGTTGTCTTATTTCTGAATTGCGTTTATGTTTGCTGACTTTTGTTAGCTTTCAGTTAGCTACTGAAGGGTTAACGGCTGGCGGTGTTTCATGCAGCTGGATTGGTTAAGCGCAGGTGTGGTGTTGTTAATTGGCGCGGGTCTCTGGTCCGAGTCTGTCGTGTCGAGTGTGATGCGTGTGTCTATTGTTGATGGGAGCATTTTGCCATGTGTATAATTAGCCGTGTGGCAGCGTTTGTTTTGTGACAGGTACTAACCTAACCCTAACCCTATTGGCAGGTTAGCAAGTAGCTCTATCATCATTCACAGGTTGTGATGATGGCTAGTCTAAATTGTTGCTGAGAATATTTACATGCTCTTGTTGAGCAGTAAGCTGGGGAAAATTAATAAGGTAAGGAAGACTCCATAGTTTTCTGGAAATTAGTGAAAATTGCACAAGTTGAGTTCCGACAGTTGAGACCGACCAAGATGGCGGATTCCCTTGATTTAGACACGTTTACTGAGGAGACAGAAGCAGTGCGTCATAAGATATTGATGAAGCTTAAAAAAGCCCAAGTATGGGAAGTAGTGAATATACTAGAACTTGAGTTACCAGAGAATAGTACGAAGGTTCAAATGATAGAGGCTATTCTGTTGCTCTTTAACCTTGAACAGCGAAAGGAAAAAGAAAAGTTGGAACGTGAGCAGCAAAAGGAGCGAGAGAAGCAGGAACGTGAAGAGAGGATAGTGCGAGAAAAGTTGGAGGTTGAAAAGCTGTGCCTCCAATGTAATGAACAGGGTCGGAAGGAGAAGAAATACTTATACTGATAATATTCAACTGGTGCCAAAATTTTCACCAGAGAAAGTAGAAACATTCTTTGAAATGTTTGAGAAGACTGCTAGGCAACGGGGTTGGGATGAGTAGCACTGGGTGGCTCTGATACAAAGCTCACTTACAGGGAAAGCTCAAGAAGCCTTTGTTATGCTTGTCATAGATGACAGTGAGGATTATGAGTGTGTTCGGGACGCTGTTTTGAGACAGTATGCGCTAGTCCCTGAAGCTTATAGGCAGTGTTTCAGGTCTGACCTGAAGCCTATAGCTATAGAGAGTGAAAGAACTCATGCTCCTTGAGCAGTTTAAACTAAGTCTGCCAAAGGCCATTCAGACATATTTGAGTGAGTTAGATCTTTCTTCAAGACTAAAGCCGCTGAGGCTGCAGATCGTTATGCTCTCATTCATAAGGATTAGACCATTAGGTCTGATAAACGTGAGTGGCGGGAGAGGCCAGGGCAGAGTAGGTGGTCAGGGGGCACGGAGAAGCGCCCATATGAGAAATATAGTGGCAGTTCACGGCCCCTTGTTGGAGAACCTGGAAATGATAAAGTGAGTGGTAACTGGCGTCCCCCAGTGCATGGAGGTGACAGGAGAGGGGATGGCGGACCTCCTCCTTTGAAATTTCGAAATGATCGGCCATATGATACATTTTCCCCTTTTCCCAGGGAGATCATATGTCACTATTGTAACAAACCAGGCCATCTCAAATCACGTTGTCCAGTGCTGCAAAAGAGAGGGGCAACAGTTGGGATAGATGGTCGTGAATTATCTTGTGTGGGGGCGCAGAAAGAACCTTCAGGGGAAGAAGGAGGCCGTGAGCTTGTGTGTTTGGGACTCACGCCTGCCATGCAGCCAGTGTCAGACGTATCAAGTGTTGGGCTCAAGCAGTTTGGGAAATATGTGTCAGAGGGAGCAGTCGCTGTGGCAGAAGGAACAGCTGAGGCTTCTGTGACAGTGTTGAGGGACACAGCGAGTGGCATTTCAATCTTGTTAGCCGGTACCATTGATCTACCAGACACAGCTGCGATAGGGAGGTATGTCCCAGCCAAGGGTTTTGGTGGCACAGATTACCTGGCCATGCCTTTGTAACAGGTGTTTGTGAGAACTAAGCATTACATAGGATACGCAGAGGTAGGAGTGGCGCCAGAGTTGCCGGTTGCTGGGGTGCACCTACTGTTGGCTAATGATTTGGCAATGGATGAAACAGCAGTGGCTCCCTGGGTAACTCCCCATCTGTCCCCCACCCCCTGTGAGGTAGCAGAAACGGTGGCTCTTGAGAAGGAATTTCCAGCAGCATTCCCGGTGTGTGTGGTGACTCGGTCCCGAGCAAGAGCAAATGGGGACCCCCCTGTAACTGACGAGGACACCCCACAGGTTGAATTAGCAGATACCATTTTTGCAAAGTGGTGTGGTTTGGAGAAAGCGCCAGAGTTGAACCAGAGGAATTTGGTGAAGCAGCAGTTACAGGACCCTACCTTAGGTCTCCTGAGAGAAACGGCGGCATCCGAGGAGGAAAGTCGGGAGATGGCTGAAGGGTTTTTTCTTCGGGGAGATGTGCTCATGAGAAAATGGCGGCTTCCAGACAGGCCGGCCACCGAGGAGTGGAGTGTATGTGAGCAAATAGTGTTGCCCCGATGTTACCAAGGCGAAGTTCTCAGGATGGCCCATGAGTCTCCCCTAGCTGGTCATGTCGGTGTTAGGAAAACGCTAGCTAGGATTAGACGTCATTTCTATTGGCCCCAGCTTCGTAAGGACGTGGTGAATTTTTGTTGGTCTTGTCATGAGTGTAAGGTGGTCGGGAAGCCTAATCAAAAGGTTCCAAAAGCACCTTTGAATCCCATCCCAGTTATGGAGGAGCCTTTTGCTAAAGTGATTGTTGGCCCGTTGCCTAAGACCCGGAAGGGAAATGAGTTTTTGCTTACCATCATGGATAGTAGCACTCGGTTTCCAGAGGCTGTTCCCCTGAGGAACATTAAGGCATGCACTATCATAGAGGCCTTAGTTGGCTTCTTTTCGAAGTTTGGCCTTCCTAGGCAGATACAGCATGACAGAGGGACTAATTTTGTGTCTGGAGTCTTTCAGGAAGTCATGGCTGGGTTGGGCATCACACAAGCGGTGTCCTCGGCGTACCATCCAGAGTCTCAAGGGGCTCTGGAGCGGGCTCACCAGACCCTGAAGACAATGCTAAAGACATATTGTGTTCAGTTCCCTGCAAACTGGGATACGGCAGTTCCCTTTGTGCTGTTTGCGTACAGGGATGCTATAAATGAATCGACTGGGTTTTCTCCATTTGAGCTTGTTTTTGGCCATGAAGTGAGGGGCCCGCTCAAATTGTTGAAGGAGCAGTTGACACAGCCACAGACAAATGAGAATATGTTGCAGTACGTTTCAAAATTTCAAGATCGGTTGTGGGTAGCTGGCCGGGTGGCAAGGGAACACCTGAAGGGAGCCCGAGCTTGTATGAAAGTGCAGTCTGAGAAGAGGGCTGTGGACCGCTGCTTTGATGTTGGTGACCAGGTTTTGGCCTTGATCCCACAGCGGACCTCTAGCCTGGGTTCATCTTTCTCTGGTCCATACTCAGTGCTCAAGAAAGTGGGTAATCGGAACTATATCATTAGTACCCCAAATGGGAAGCGAAAAGACCGTTTATGTCATGTTAATTTGTTGAAAAGATATGTAAATCGATCTTCAGCTCCAGCAGTGGTTTGTATGGTTATGAGTCAGGTGCCTGAGGAAGGTAGTGGGGATGATCGTGAGGCTGTTGGTTTCCGGTTGAGAAACCTTGAGGCCCTCCAGGCATTAGATTCCCATCTAGCTCATATATCTGCTGAGTGGCAGTCTGCCATCAAGATGGTGTTAGTAGAGTTCTCACCACTTTTTAAAGATGTTCCAGGGCGAACTACTTTGGCAGTTCATGACATAGATGTTGGTGGTTCCTCCCCAATAAAGCAGGACCCTTACAGGCTGCCACCCTCTAAGCTGCATGTGTTAAAGGAGGAGCTGTCATATATGTTGAAGATAGGTGCCATTGAAAGGGGGCAGAGTGAATGGAGCTCCCCGGTGGTGCTTGTCCCTAAGCCTGACCAGACCGTTAGGCCATGTATAGACTATAGTTAAGTGAATCAGGTGACTCGAGCAGATGCATTTCCCATTCCACGGCTGGAAGACTGCATAGACCGTATTGGTAGAGCGACTGTTGCCTTAAAGTTGGATCTGCTCAAAGGGTATTGGCAGGTGCCATTAACGCCCCGGGCCAAGGAGATCTCAGCTTTTGTGACGTCTGAAGGGTTGTATTTGTGTAATGTGCTTTCATTTGGGATGAAGAAGGCACCAGCCACGTTTCAGCGGCTCATGAATGGAGTGACTGATGGTATGAGCTTTGTAGTCACCTACATTGATGATGTAGTTGTGTTTAGTAATTCGTGGGAGGAGCACCTTGGTCATTTGCGCCAGTTGTTTGAGAGGTTGAAAGGGGCAGGCTTAGTCATCAACCTACCAAAGTGTGAGTTCGGTAAGGGGGAGGTGACCTACCTAGGACATCAGGTAGGGCAGGGGAAGGTCAGGCCCCGCAGAGCCAAGGTGGAGGCCATTTTCGGTCTTCCTCAGCCCAAGAACCGGAGGGAGGTGTTGAGAATACTGGGAATGTGCGGGTTTTACCGTAGATTTGTGCCAAACTTTGCGGCTGTCACAGCACCTTTAACTGATCTGCTAAAGAAAACAGTCAAGTTTGTATGGACTGATGCATGTGAGAAAGCGTTTGGGGGGGTCAAAACAATCTTGGCCTGTGAACCCGTTTTGCGTGCACCGAATTTTGACTTCCCCTAAGTTGGCTGTAGATGCGTGCGACATTGGTGTGGGTGTTGTACTTCTGCAGTGTGATGAGGCAGGACAGGATAGACCAGTGGCCTATTTCTCTAGGAAACTTAATGTACATCAGAGAGCGTACGCTACGAAAGAGAAGGAGACATTGGGTCTAGTACTTGCAGTAAAGCACTTTGAGGTGTATGTGTCCCATTCTGGGCGCGAGGTTGAGGTCTACACTGACCACAACCCGCTGGTTTTTCTTGCCCGTTTCCAGACAGCTAGCCCAAGGGTGTTCAGGTGGGCTTTAGCCTTGCAGCCTTATAGTCTAGTGGTGAGGCACGTGGCAGGCAAAGACAACATCCTGGCGGATACTCTGTCACGCATGCCCATTGATCCAACTTGATTTGCTGTGTATTCAGAGAGTGATTGTAGTCTGTCCAGATATTTTGGAGCTTATGTCTCGTAGGAACAGGAAGTGGATTGGTTTAATGGGACTCTTTTGCCTCATTGAAGGGAGAGTCACTGATTGTCCTTTTGTCCTGTCAGATTTTAATGAGTTCATGTAAATATTATGGAGTTTGGGGAAGTGGTGTAAAGATGAGAAAACCTCTACAAAAATATAAAATTGAATAATAAAAACTCCTTCTATAAAAAGAAAAAAATTGGTAAAAACAAAACTCATAGAAAACATTAGGTGCTTTATGATTTCACATGGTTTAGTTTTTCTTTTATGGGGGGAGGGATGTTATGAACTCCCTTGGGAGATGTGAAGTAGGTGAAGTGTGAGGGCCAGGTGAGGTCAAGGTAGACTGATCCACAAATGCACGACACAGAAACATGTCACGAGATGGGAGGTAGCTCACTGAATCCCGTGAGTGGGTGGAGCGGAGAAATCAGTATCACCTGGTCTGGGGGGAGGCGGAGGTTGAGGACAACTTCCGGGGTTTCAAGAAGAGGAGCGCAAGGACTCCAGACACCAAATGAACTGAGCACCAAGTGCCGAATCGAGCGAGCTGGCCGGCTGTGGAGCTGCTGTGGCCGTAGAGTGACGGGGACACCCTGAGCTACTGCCTCGCCGAGTCCAGTCGTGCCGGGTCGTACCGGGCCCAGACGTGGTACGGAAGGAGCGGGTGAGTGAAGCAACTCCCATGCTCAGTTAGTTACAGACACCTAGACAGGTACACAAATTCACGTTCTGTATATACACCAGAGAGAGAGATGACCACAGGAGCAAGCGGGAGGTTTAAATCAGGTCAGGCATAGTTTGATACCGTTAAACGAGCAATCCTTGCCTTCATGCCGTACTGTTGCAGTCCCGTTTGTCCACGTGTGTTACAGCCCGTCTGCCATTTGCAAAAAATAAATAAGTTAATTAATAAAAAATAAATAAATAAAAAAAACATAAAGTATGGGCTAATGGCCATACAAAGTGTATTAAACATAAACAGGGTTTAACTGCCTTAATTGCCTTAATTGGAATCAATATTCTCCATCCAATGGCAGCAGTTTAGTATGTTTTTCCACCCAAGAGAGTACTTAAGCACGCGTTTATACCACACAAGACTAGAGGGCAAGTTATCATGTTTTGCCAACCGGGATTGCGCTTAAACTTGTTTTACCCCACCCAATAGAGCAATTAAGTGTTTTATTTATATCCAAGAGGGTAGTTTAGGGTGTTTTGACAATGAGGAGGGCACTTAAAGATGCCCTTTTGCCACCCAAGTGGACAGTTTATCATGTTTTAACCAGCCTAGAGGGCAGTTTAGTGTTTTTTCCACCCAAGAGGGCAGTTTAGTGTGTTTTGCCAACCAGGAGGGCACTTAAGCACACATTTATGCCTCCCAAGAGGGCACTTTAGCACACATTTTTGCCTCCCAAGAGGGCACTTTAGCACACATTTTTGCCTCCGAAGAGGGCACCTTAGCATGTGTTTCTGCCACCCAAGAGGGCAGTTGCATTTTGCCAACCAGGTGGGCACTTTAGCACACGTTTTTGCCACCCAAGAGGGCAGTTTATCATGTTTTAACCAGCCAAGGGGGCAGTTTAGTGTGTTTTTTCCACCCAAGAGGGCACTTTAGCGCGCGTTCTTCAACAACTGGGCCACAAGGGGGGCGACCGCCCCCCCCCCCAAACCCCCCCCCTTGCCCCCCTCCTGTGCACATCACTGGCCAGGGGTCTGCGGCGATTTCGGCGACCCACCCGTCATCCCATTCAAAGGCTGCAACAGGCGACTCATCGAACCTGGGTGAAGTTAGTTTTAGTTTGAATATTCGGCAGATTTTCACTCGGGTCCAGCCGAGACTTTACTGAGCTTCGCCCAGTGTCAGCAGCAGGAGGACGGTCAGCTCACCTCACAGAGCCTCGCGCTGAATCCTTGACAACTGATTTAGGGACCGTCATTAAATTACTTAGCAGAGATATATTAATTCAAAATAATTGCAGTTTTTTCAATATCTTCCATGTCATGTGACCCAGTGGCTCCAAACCAGCTGCAGATTCTATTAGTGAACTGGAGAAATGAGACACACCTATCGTCATTGTATTTTAGTGCTTCCTCTATTTTATATGAATATTAATATGCAGAAATTATGATTTCTCAATAGCTTCCATGTCATGTGACCCACTGGCCTCTGAAACAGATTCTGTTTCTATAAAAAATCTAAGAAAATAAAGGTAAAAACGTTTTCTAATGCTCAAGAGGTTAACATATTTTCAAGCAGCATTGTCAACTTCTACACTATTTTGTCTTGTGTCTTAGATTCTGAAATTCTGAAAATGTTTTTGTTTGTTTGTATGTTTGTGTGAGAATGACCACATTTGCGGCTGGATGATACAGCAAAGAAGAATGATCCACAGGCAGATTTGAGGTGGGTCACAGAGGTGGTTCTTTTATTCAGCTCGGCAAACAGAATGGAGACCTCAGCCCAGCGCATAGAGACATCAGCACAAGGACAGCATGGTGTTAAAATGGCACCCCTTTATAGGGTGTCACAGCTAATGACCCTGGAAGATTCCATTTGCTGGGATCCACTGCCTACTACATGTTTAACCCTCCATTTTTATTCCTATATTTACCCAACATTATTGACTTCTGTATACACACCCCATTTACATCCACCACCAAGGAAAATACACATATCCATTCAGTTTATATTTGCTAAAACACAAGACATACATTTCTACTACCCCCACATCAATTTACACTTGGTTGCCCCCAGAACTATAAATCAGTGTCTGTTTCCTGAGGAAGCCTTTTGCCTGCACATCCTGAAGACAGAGACTGGTGAGTACACAACACACTTTACTTCCCTCAATGATCACACTTATTGAGCAACATGATACACATTTTAACTTAGCTCCTTGTTTGATCAATTAACAAACTTAATAGGCACATTTAACCCTATGTCCCTCTGCTCTAGGTAACAACTGCGTGGCCTACACAGCACCCATCAGCCAGATCAAGACCCGCCAAACATCAATCATTAATGGCGACAAATACTCCAACACGTATCTATATATCCACACACATGTGCCAAAACAGTGTCAAAATGTATTATGCAAACCTCCAATAAAGTTTGGTTGCTCCTCTTAAAGTGTCCGAGCAATTATTAAAGTGCATCTGTAGTCACACTTAGTCCAAAGTCCGATGATACCAGGTGTGCAAAGCCAGGTGACGATGTGCTCTTCGTCACAGTTTGTTTGTTTGTTGTTTTTATCTCACCAGTAGTCACCATTTAAAGGGTTATTTTTCAAAATTTTCTTCCGGGGGGCATGCCCCCAGACCACGCTAGTGTTGCTAGGTTACCGACTCAGAGCACCGCTGCTGCAAAAAAATCTAGGGGAAATTCAGTCTCCAGGTTACTAATATAATCTGATTACTCTACAATCCAGCAGTGGGACACCGCCTGTGTGTGTTCGTGTGTGTGTGTGTGTGTGTGTGTGTGTGTGTGTGTGTGTTCGTGTGTGTGTGTGTGTGTGTGTGTTCGTGTGTGTGTGTGTTCGTGTGTGTTCGTGTGTGTGTGTTCGGGGGGCCATCCAAGAATTGTGCCCAGGGGCCCCTGCCCTCTTGATCCAGGCCTGACCCAGCAGGTCAAACAGCCACTAGCAAGGGTCATGTGCAAATCTGAGTCAATAAAAGAACATTAATTCATTCAGTTATTGCAACTGAGTCTCAAGAGGGAAACATCAGCATTAAACAATTGTACAAACTCACGATTTCAGCTCATGGCAATGTATTGTTTTTTGTTATTCCAGCCATAGCCATGTGAGGTGCTGTTGACACCCAAAGAAAGCACAGATGGGCAGAGATTTTATAGTACTAGTGCATTGCCCGTAGGAAGTATGTAGGGTATAATTGGCCGTTTTTGAGTATTTTTGATTTTGCCATTATATCTCACCTTAAAAACTATTTACCCTGCCTTGCTTGGTGTCATTATTTTCAGCACAACTTCACATGTGTGACTGTACAGTTATTTTTTCATTTTGACACATTGTATTAACACAATGGACCTAAAATCACAAAAAACAAAATCCAAGTAGAAAAAAGTTAGATTTTTTACTGTGAAAACCACAAATATGTTTAACAAACCAGTTTTATTAATTATAATGCAAATAAAAATTGTTTGCTAAATTTATGCATACATGTTTGAAATTTACAAAGTTATATGTAACTACTTACATTTAAATGCAGGCAATGCCTCAGGCTCAGGTCTCCCTCAGCTCCTTCCAGCTCAATGAAGAGCTGCACTGCCTGCTCCACATTCAGCAGTCTCCTCATTGTTTTGACTCATTAAACAAAAAAACGACTCCACTACACACTAAACACACTACACCAAACACTACATAAGACGCTAAATATACACTCCAAACACGCTAAATGTCTCAAATCTCTCAACTCTCAGAACTCACTATCTCTGTTGCTGTCTCTATCACCGTCTCTGCCGTCCCTCCCACAACTTCCCCCTTTTCCTCAGCAACAAAATCATGTGGTTTGCCATATAATTTTGTGATTGGTTGATGTGGTGCCCTTCTCCACCAATAGGAAAAGGAGTAGCACAGTTTTTTTTGCTTTCAAACACTTCCTGCTTGCGGACACTTTCGTGAGAAAAGCCCGTTTTGAAAGTTTCTTCCTGCAACAAATCCGCAGCAAATGTGACGGCAATGTTCGCGAAAAAGCAAATCATGGGTCAGGTTTTAATTGGCCTATCAACACGATTTAAAAACTGGTATATAGTTTGAAGGCTGCACCAACACATACGTTGACTCACAGAGGCTGCGTCTTGCTGCTACGTCATCTTAAATTGGTCATGTGATGTGGACGCACCGGCGCATCTGTCGACTCAGGAGGTGGGGCGTGGGGTTGGGCTCTGCAGTGATTGGCTCTGGTGCGCATGTGGCTATGGTGGCCATGGTTAACAATGCTAGTGGAATTGGTAAATCATTTATGAAATAATTTATGAACGGTATCATTGTACTCCAAACAAATATGATGTTGCACACCCTTAAACCACGCAGCAGCCATATTGAAAATCTCAGGTCAGTCTGATCCTGATCTGCAGAGATATTTGAGGCACACTCACACACACACACGCACACACGCGCACACACACACACACACACACACAGATTTCTTGCTTATATAGACAGATTTATAGTCCCATTTTGGCAATAAGTTCCAGTACAACAACATATACTCTATATGTACTCAGTATATCACAATGAACATTCTATAGTCTGGAAAATAGGCCAAATATTGTTTGTCGCTCCAAACTCAATTTTTTTTCAGCTGTCTAGAGCTAAAAACAAGTTTACCTTTGTTCCATGGCAATGCTTTGTTGCCTGAAATACAGTGTCAATAATTCACTTGGGAATTTTTGGTGACGTTACACTGTTGAACACATCAGTACTTTCACTGACAAAAAATGTTTCTGCTTTCAAAAATGGATTGCTTTGATGATGCCACCGTGTTTCCTTTGAATTCAGTGTTAACAGGGTTATTATAAGTAATATAAACTGCCATGGGGCAAGTGTAATGTCATTTCACTGGCATTATTTTTAGGTATAAACAATAACAGGGCCATATTTTTAGCTTTTCAATGTCCCTAAACACTTAAACTACTGCTAGAGTAACAAGTGTTCGAATTGGACAAAATCCTGGGCGAGCAAAATTGTAAAATACAATAATGACATTTTTCATATGCCTGTCTCCTCAACACTCATCACTAATTCATCACCGAAAAAGAGAACTTGCAGAAATAGCTGTTATGAGTTGATGGATACAGAGTGATATATCTGCAACAGTCAGTGGTACAAAAACTACCAAAAAGTCATAGGCCTACTTGTAAATATGTAATATGATCTATACAGTCTCTATTGAGTCACCCACATGAGTGTTTCCAACATCAAATTTACTTATGTCCCAAACGTAGTAGAGACATAGGCGAACCGTGTACACTCCAGAGCAGCAGGTGGCGGTACAGAGCTGGATGCCAACCGCCAGTAAACAAGAAGAAGAAGCGAAGCATTGTAGCAGATAGTATCTTTGGGTCAGTTGTGGAGCCGCTCGTGGACATGGCGAGTGGAAAAGAGTCAGAGCTAGAAGATGCGCCAGCAGCATAGGTCTGCTGTGTGGGACCATTTTCAGTTTAGAGTGACCTACGATGATGGCGGTATGAAAGTTGTTGACAAAAGTGCAACAGTGTGTTTATGCTAACAATAACACGACTAAAGGCCCCCACACACCGCCCAGACATCCAACTGCCTTATCCGACCACTCTCCGACCACTCTGTTGCCTCTCGTCTGACCCATTTGGCACAAAAGTTGCACTGAAACACACCACTTCGACGTGCTGCCTACTCCACAGCAGCGTGTACGTTCTGCGCTTGCGCGAGATGCAATAAGCGGCTGGCGCTTGTGTTGTGAGTTGTAAACGAGAGGCTTATGCACGCAACTCTCTTTACATTCGATCAAAACGAAACTTAACTATTTCAGATAAAAACAGCGTGCTGATTCACTAGCACACCGCCAATCAGAACGGCCATTCAGCTGGCACACAACCAATCGGAGAATCCAATGGCTCAGACGTCTGAAAGCCCTCCTCCTCAGACTTCGCATGCTGAGTCGGAGCAGACAGCGTCTGAACGGCTCCGAAAGCTTCCAACGCAGCAGAACACACCGAACAGAAATGTTCCTAACCTCGTCCGAGTCTCTCCAAACGCTTCAGAGGTCCAACGGTTGGACCGGTGTGTTGCTGCCTTAACATGTCAGCTCATCTGCAAAGACATCTTCCCAGTGAGACAACTGGCAGTGCAAGGAGGAAAGGGAGAGAGTCGACAGGACAACTTCTGCTCCCCGCAGCTTTTAAACAGCCTGACAGTGACCAGTCAGATGGGGAAACATGCATAACGAAAGGAGTGGCGTTTCATAACCTAAGATGTGCAGCCTTTTGCCATGGTGGAGGGTGCGGGATTTTTTTGTATGATTAAAACACTCGAGCCAAGTTATAAAATAAAATCCCCTACCGCAAACACTTAAGCAACACGGTAATTCCCACACTTTATGAAGAGACCCGACAAGGAATTGTTAGAGTTGTCTGACATAGCCTAGTGATGGAGGATGGACCTCCAGGGCTACTGAAAGTTTCCTGACTGCGACTGCCCATTACATTACATTAGTGACAGTGAATAACTATTTGTTCTTAGCATTTGTTAAAGATTACTTTCTTTGCCAAATAAATGAAAAGCATGTTGTAACTAGCAATCCTCTCCTCTTTTGCAGTGCCAGAATCTTACTCCTACTTTTAACTTAAGACTGTCACAATGATGTATCAAATGTCAAACTGCCTCATTCTTTCAGTTTTAACCTGACTATACAAGACATAATTGATTTTCCTAACGATCAGCGTATACCGAACCAAAAAACCGAGACCACAAAACCGCGATATGAACTGAACCGTGAATCTCGTGAACCGTTCCACTACGAACCAAACTAAAAGCCTTCAGATTTACTATCTTAATTTGCAGTTGTGTTTCATATTACATTTGAACAGATTAAGGATATCAGTGAATGGTTTGGCACACAGTCTACTGGAGAAAAACGACTGAATATAGGGCCCTCTTTCCTATTCATTCAATCAATAATCAGTTTTGAAACAAAAATTGCCAACCAAGAATCAGATCGAGAGATTACCAAATATTCACACACCTAGGTAAATGTACTCTGTCACCTGTGTTGCACAGACTATTGTTGACTAGTTTTACATATATTTACAATGTTATTTTTCAAACAAAGTTGCAACATGATAGCAATCACTTTCTGGACAGCAGACACTGTATTTCAAATGTCAAAGTAGAATTCCACCCAAAATCTATTGTATCAAACGCTAACTCTTGTTGGCCTGACAGGTTCCTGTAAACAGTTTGCAGTGTCCTTCACAGTGCACAGAAGAATTGATACTGGTCCAGTTCTGATAAGGTTTCACTTTCAAAATAGTATCAAAACCATCAAGACTTCTCAGACTGTTTCTGCAGCTCGATCCCCTCATCCACTATCTCTCTATAAAAGCAAGGGACCTCTGTCTGTCTGTGTGTATGTGTGTCTATGTGTGTGTGTGTGTGTGTGTGTGTGTGTGTGAAATATCTCTGCGGATCAGGATCAGACTGACCTGAGAGTTTCAACATGGCTGCTGCTTGGTTCAAGGGTGTGCCATGCGGATTTGTTTGGATTACAATGATACCGTTAATGAATTATTTCATAAATGCTTTATACATTCTGGAGCATAGTCTATCGGAGCCCCCACAGTGACATGCACATTAGAGCTAGTCACTGCAGAGCTCAGGACTACGACACACATTAAGAAACAAGCGGATGTATACCTGCGGCAGCGCGGCAGAGTTAGACGGCGGTTCGGTCCCGTTCTGTTCTGTGCATCTAAACTGACTGTTGT
>CAEMYA010000524.1:66838-79061 GCA_903131615.1 Diplodus sargus | reverse complement strand
TTTTTTTTTTTTTTTTTTGGCACCAAGTCTTCGTTTTCCCGACGATCTCTTGTTCCTTGCTAATTTTTCAATGTTGTTACCAGCGACTCACTCCATGTGCAGGGGCCGGTCTGCTTCCGCACACTGATTAAGAACTAATGTGATTGGTGGATCGCTGTGCATGTAGAGTCTGCATGCAAAGTGTGCGTCAGGTTCCTTTGAAATTAGATGAATTCATTTGCGTCCTACATCGCAGGCTCTGCGATGTGACCATTGCACACACATACATCGCGATGGCGACGCGCAAACGATATATTGCGCAGCTCTACCCCACACTCTCTCTGCTAGTAGGGAATGAGAAGGAAGGTGGCAGGTTAATTGGGATACATTTTTGGTATATTGTTAAAAAGGGGATGGCATCCCCCTTATGCCCCTTCAAATCAACTACGGCCAATAACTGCATGAAAAAACAAAAAGAAACAGAACTTCAAATATTTTCAGAGCAATTTTTAATGTGTACATGTCCAGCATGGCTTGTTAACACACTCAACTAGAGGTGAACACACAACAACTCAAATGTATAAAATCTTACATTTTCAACAGAAAAACAAAACACTAACAACCAATCAAAAAAACTAATTGGAATGTTATCAACAAAACGTGTCATATCAAGTTTGGAGAAAAGAAATGCACACAATTAAATCAAAATAAGACAAATTATCAAAGACAATCAATAATCTCATGTTTCAATCAGCTGCTGCTTTTGTTGTTTGCTTTTTTCCCCATCTCATCCCAGCAAGGGATGATGGTCAAGTTGTTTTTTTTCCCCACAAGTAACTGTATCATTACTCAAGTAGTAATGAAAAAGAAGTTCAAGTGTGAGATGCCGAGTTCCACAGTTGATGAATCCAGCAGAATCTACTCTCTACTGTAGCTGCAATTACTGTATGACAACAATTACTCAAGTCGGCTGCTCAAGTTTGTCTGAAGCACAACGAAAGCTGATCCGCTGCACTTGCCCAGGGAAAAGTGACTACGAAAACGCTGAAAGTCATTTGTCACCATCTTTTCTGTTCCATCCCCGCAGTGAGTGGCTGAGTTAGTCAAGTGGTGATTTGAAATTAGTTTCAGAGAAGATGGCTTCAATTAGCAAGGGGAAATACACTGTCCCATTTGACTTTTTTTCTCTTTTGCTTTTTGATCTTCTTAGTCCGTTATTTATTGATCTGCTTTTTCCCAGCACAGTCTGGACTTTGTACAGAGCTGATGCAACAACTTTTTGAAGCTTACAGGAGCTGAAGATACACAGTGACCGCAGGAAGATAAAACATAAAAAGTGCAGAACGGAAGACACAGACACAGATTAAGAGAGTAACTGCCTTCTGAATAATTGTGGACATTTTAACAGACATAGTCATTAAATAAAAGATGAAAAAACAAAGTATGAGGCCCACGCTCTAAGCCAAAACAGCAGGGTTGAGTGAGGAAAGCTTGTGTTTACAGAAACACATCCTGAGAGAGATGAAAGCTCAGACAAGCTCAGCAATGTCCTAACCTTACCCAAACTTTGCATCAAGGCCCTGTTCTTCAAAACGAACAAGGCATTAACATAAAAGAACTTCAGCTCTCTCTGCAGCTCTCAATGCGAATGTGACGTCCTGTTGCAAATGCCTGCACTCACCCAACTCAAGACCTGACAGGCACAGTGTTTTTAAGTGAGTCCTTCCCCGGTGTTCAATGTTGCTGAACAAGGAGGTAGATCTAAAAAAAAAAAAAAAACAGCTCTGCTATGCGGGGCTGGACCTTGGCCTGGACTAGTTTCCTAAGGGTGAGGACGAGAGGAGGAAGGTGAGGTTGGGGAAGACGGACAATAATGTGTTTGTGTGTGAGAAAGAAAATAGGGGGAGGAGAAGGAGAGTGAGAGAGAAGGCCATTGTTGTTGTTATGATCCCCTTGGGCTTCCAGGGCTGCACAGGGAGGGCAGAGAGAGGGGGAGAGTGTGGTAGATTTACAGTCAGAAAACAGGCCTCGCTTATGGAGAGGAGAGCTGATTAACTGAACACCTCGACACAAACATAAAAACATGCATCAATCAGCCCTGACAGCTCTCTCTCCTAACCTTTCAATATTTCTCTTCTGCTTGGTGTCCTGAGACAAAGAGCTGCACTACATTCAGTCCCTGTCAGTGTCACTTTACAGAGAATCTCTCAAACTGCTGAATCACCCAGTCTGTGATTTCAAGTGAAGCAAACTCAGGTGCACTTGACTTTTTTTTTTACTTTGAAGTGGTTACTCTAGCTTTGAAGTGATTAACTCCCTGTGGGCTCTTTGTGTGGAGGCTACGGAGGAGAAGCAGAGGGTTGATAAAGAAGAACTGTAGTTCTTCTAGTCTAGTGCAGTGAGTCGGCATTTTGTCAGCCTGTCAAGACGCTACGCTGTCTAAGCACTCATTGATGTGCCTGTAGGAGCCATGGAAGAGAAAGAGAGGAGAGGAGAGGAGAGGAGAGGAGAGGGGGATGGGGTTGCTTTTAGCGCTGATTAGCTGCATCCGCCAACCCCCCTCAGACCCTGTTGATGAAGAGGTGAGCAATGGACACAGGACACCGTTTCCTGGCAACCGGCATCGACTGGCCACAGATCAATCTCCAGATTCGTGGTGACGGCTGATTATGCTCTTCCCTTTCTTCCTTTCAGTGTAAGTGTCCTGTTAACTTTACCTCTGTCTGTGTAGGTGTCTCACCTCAACCTGTCTTCACCTAGCAAGAGACCTATAGAACAGCAGCGTTGTCTATCTGGACTGTCAGTCAACAGAGACACAGATAGAGCAAAACGGCTACTGCTTGTGAAGGTGGAGCCAATATGCAGGCTTTAAAACAAGTCATGAGGTACATACACAACTATAAGCAAAGCACTTGGAGCATGCATTTCTAAAAAGGTCTGTCACCTACTGTATGCTGAAGTTTCCTCTTTGACTATCACTGTTGTTGAGCTAACAGGAGAATTCGGGTCACATGAGCTGTTGCCAACGGAACAGAGCCATCAAAGTTCTCTCTCTGTCTCTCTCTCTCTCTCTCTCTCTCTCTCCCCACCTTCCTTATTCCTGAGATCCAAACTTCGCAAGCTCAGGGAGTCGAGGTCAGCCTCCCTCCCCCTATCCCTCCTTTCCGTGTCTCAGCTGCAGGAAATCTCTCCTCACCCTCCCCTCCCTAATCTGAGTCCGGCGTACAGAGCCCCTTCTGGTCAGACTTGCAGCTTCTTAATGCTACCTCAGATAAACAGTCCTCCCATTCGTATTTGAAGTCTCACGCTTAGGTTGTCCACTCCCTTATTTTTAGCCTGCTTTGTAGATTCAATATCTTATGTTTACGATAAAACTATGACAATTTCAGATTTTCCACTGCTGCCACACTTTTTGAATGACTTGACATTGGGACCTCATTCCACAACCACACAGTGACTATGAATTCTTGAAAATGGGTCAACAGAAATGATCTGGAAAATAATTGTCATTGACTAGTACTTAAGAAGCCAAATCATTCAAAAACACTGGCATGGCTCCTCATACAGATTTAATGAGTATTTAAGATGGACATTTTTCTCAGATTTTCCCATCTCTGTTCTTGCAAGTATATTATATTGTATATTAAAAGGAGCAGGGACTGTTTTGGTTCGGAGAGTTCAAGGTTTACTTTAGGGGTCACAAGTCCATTATAAACTGCACGGCACATTTACTGCACCCTGCCACTGCTGTGTTGTACTTGTGGTGTTACATCCTGTCCTGAAGTTAAAGGCTGTGGCTTTGCTTTGTTTCTCTCTTGTTTTATGTCTCAAATGCACGCACACACAAGCACACGCACACACACACACACACACACACACACGCACACACGCACACACGCACACACACACACACACAATGAATATTCCCATACTTGTGTTATTTCACAGTGAGCTGACTTTTTAACTTAACCATTAGTCTGTCTGCCCTGTAGCACAAAGAACCGGTCTTGTCAGGTATTGTTGACAGAAAGGAGGCTTTTGGAGTATTAGCCACATAAATTAAATCAAATGGAAAAGGTCCTTTCTAACGTCTGTTTACCCCTCAGCCAAAGAGGTCTTTAAATTGTTTCCAAATAAGGAAAAGAAAGAAGGTGGACTCAACTACTTGAGTGAAAGATATAGAAGGAAAACAGAGCCACGGTAGTCTGAATTTGATTGGAAATTAGATTAAGGATTAATTCAGCTTGGGTCAAAGTTTTTTCAAAGCCATCATTCCTATAATATATCAAAACATTGTACTTGTTAAAAGCTGCTAAAATAGGGGAACATGGCAAAATGGCTACAACAAAGCCAGATGGGGCAAAAAAAACCAAATGGATAAAATAATTCAACATTTTGAGAAATGCTTATTTGCTTTCTTTCTGAGTATAACATGAGAAGACTCTTATGTCTGTACACATAATATGAAGCTACAGGTGCTGCCAGTTAGCTAAAAGACTGAAAAGACTGAAAGACTGAAATCAGGAGAAACAGCTAAGCTGGCTCTGTCTATAACTACAAAAATCTGACTTTTTTTATTAATTATGCACAATTTAATCCAGCAAGTTATAAAGCGTTTGGTCAAATTTAGAGGTGTTTGTAGAGCCAGGCTAACTGATTCTTCAAAGTCAAAGGAAATGTGTTTCCTATAAACAGAGCCCCATGTTCAACAGATTATCTTATCGGGAGCTAAGTGAAAAATTGAGAACACCTGAAAAGTAAATAATGCCTCATTACAAGTAAAACCGAGGGCAAGTGTGGGAGGTCTAAGTGGAACCAGGAAGCTGGTCTACAAACAGATTTTTACTGATAACAGACTAATCATTTCACCACCTGTGCTCATTTTCTCTTCCAAAGAAGTTTAGCCACCAACACATTACCAGACTTCAGCAATAGACTTTATGAGTACAGGGTTATTATTACTATTAGAATTAAGAAAAAACAAGATCTAAAGAGTAATAGACTCGAATTACTATTTAAAAGCAAAGCAGTGCCTGTGTGACTAACAAACTGACTATAATCTGATCTTCAGGGTAACAGCCACAATCTCATCATCATCAGAGTCAAGGGGAGGATAATACCTGGGCTCAAAGCACTCCTCAACATACCTCTTAACCTAACTACAGTGAAATGTCTCTTGTCACCTTCCAACTCATCAGATATTGCTCTATAGAGAAAGAAAGAGATGGTGCATGATGAGGAAAAAGATAACAGGAGGAGGAAGGAATCCTGCTGAACTCTACTCTAAGTTATCAGCAAGGAAAAAGTCTCTACTGAGATGAGGGGAAGAAGGAGGGTGGTGCAGAGAGGGTAGAGAGAACAGAAGGGCCTTCCTGGTTTAGAAAAAATAATAACAACAAAAAGTCACTCAAAATGAACCGAATCAAAAACAACAAGAAAAAAAACAGTGTGCAAACTTCTCTCATATAAATAGACTACAGTCGATGCACTGTAGAGCACCATGGGAGACAGGAGGAAGTTAGGGCTGTGTATGTTCGTGTCTGTGGGATTGTATTCATATGTAAAACATAATTTATGTTTCTAGTTTGTGTGTGTGTGTGTGTGTGTGTGTGTGTGTGTGTGTGTGTGCGTGCGCGTGCGTGCGTGTGTGTGTGTCAAAGGCAGTATTGTATCAACTAGCACATGTATTACAAGCTGTAGGAGAACAGAGACTGGAAACAAATGGATCACTGGGAGGACGGTTGGGTTAAAAGAGGGTGTGTCTAAGGTCCATTTTAAGTTCAAAGTTTAATGTCCCCTCAAGTCAAGAGTCAGACCCAGTCCTGCAGCGAGCGCTTGCAGTGCACCAGCAGCCGTGGTGCCCCTTTGCTCTGCAGCGTGTTGATGATGGCGTAGATCAGTCCCAGGATGCACAGCACCAGGACCAGTGGGATGGTCACCATCAGGATGTTCATGGTCCGTTCCTCGCTGTCGTTCACCTTGAGCACAACGTCCACCTCGTTGGTGTCTTCCTCGCGACCCTCACGGTAGTCTGTGTCTTTGTCATTGTCCGACCCTTTGCTTAAGTCTTTGTCTGTTCCACTGCGATCTGTTCCATCCTTATCTTTGCCCTTATCAGTGTCACGTCCTGCATCGGGGTTGAATGGTGGCCGGTTCAGGTCTGGGTATTTGTGTCCTGAGTCTGTGTCCGTGTCTCTGTCTGGGTCCAGGTCAATGCTGCAGCCCATGAAGTCTCTCAGAATGGACTTAGGGTAGCCAGGTTCACTCTTCATACGATGGTTGTCAAACTTCCAGTATTTGGAACCCTTGTAGAAGTACGTATATGCTGGAGAAGAAAAGGACAGCAGACAATGTCAGCCAAGACAACAAGGTGAAGATGTAATACAATGCGACAAACATACTACAAATACGCTTCTTTGCCCTCTTCGCAATGCAAGACCACACCCTGATGCTTTGTTTCAGGCATATCTCTGTCTACCCTAGCCCCTCTCACACTCTTAGCCACCTCTTACACACACACACACACACACACACACACACACACAGAGATAGAGAGAGAAACCACTCTTCACGTCTCAGCTTACCCCCATCATCACTGAGGAAGGCCCCCTTGGGAGTAGAAGGCACTGACGATCCCCAGACACTGATTGGTTTTGGGTAGCCTCTGTCAGCTGAGCGTGACTGCTCGTTGAAGCGCCAGTACCTGCAGACAGCAAAGGAGAAGATGGTTATTACTCTTTATTGACTGTCTAATAAAGAAAAGATCTGACTTATGGTGTGTATAAAATAAAACCTGTGTAAATTCACTGTTAAAAGTGGAGTCAGTCACACTGTGTTTAGCAAGGGCTTATTGGATTTTAAATGTGAGTATGCTTGTGTTATTTCTTTTCTCAAGCAGTGCAAAGCTTGTTCAGTATGTTTGAAGTGTTCAAAGATACATTTTAAAGTATAAATAAATGTAGCTGCTGCTAATCTCCTGCCTAGCTTAATTTAATGGGGTAATAAAGAACATTTCTAATAGACATTATTCATGTAATCTGAGTCACTTGAGTCTATGTACTGATAATGAAAAATAAAACTCTTTCATACTCTATTCAGGTCATGTCAACCGTTTGTCTGCCTCAATTCAAAATTAATTAAAAAAAACATACATTGATAAAAATCAGAAAAAAACATTTTTGAAACTAAAATCAGAAATCAATCACAAAATCAATCCACTTTGTTAATAATGGAGACGTTTGTTTATAATAATATACTAATTAGAGCTGATAAAAAGCATAGCTGAGGCTGATGGTTTCTGTAGTTTATCAGGTATGTATGTATGTATGAATGTCTGTACAAAGTTTAATGCAAATCTATTTCATGGCTGTAGATATCTAACAGCCTTGAACAGAGGAGTGGACTAACAGATCGACATCGGCATTCACAGAGCCACAGTGCTTGTATTTAAATAAATAAATAAATAAATAAATATGCATTCCCAACGCCCTTTCAATGTAAGCCATTTAAGGAATGAAGCAAGTTGAGATCAAGCTCAACCTGTCAACGTTAAGGCTGTCTTAAATTTGAAAATAATCAAACTATAATAGTTAGTGTATCAACATGCTGTGCTTGATGTTGTGCTGACAGGTTGTAAACTATATTACCAGTCTCCTTGAAAGATGTAAGTGAAGCCAGAGGGCTCCCACCATATGGCGGTGTCTATTCGGTCATAGGGAATATCTCGACCATAGTCTACGAGTTCCTGTGGATAGCCTTGTTCCAGGTTAGCCTCCCTGAAAAGCCAGAATCTGTTTCCTGAGGGAGAAGGAGAGGAGAAGAGAGGAGAATTTCTTTATGATTCTTTCTGGTGTATACATTGATACTTTCTGTATTCACTCCCACTCATAACCCTTATAGACTCTGAAAAAAGTTAACACACACACAATCATAATTTATATGCCATGTACAATTACATACATGCCCACATTCACATAGAACCAGGCACCGATACACACTCTGCTCCCGCACACACATTTATTTTGTTGGCACAGAATATGTTAAATAATTGAAATTGAATGAGTTATAAAAAGAGAACAATCAGAGCAATTGGAGAAACCAGACCAGCATTTACACACACTTGTAAATTATATGAATGCAATAATGATTTTTTGGCAAGCGATCAAAAAACAGAGTACAACATTATTGACTAAAGAGTTTGGGTTTTGCTTGTAATTATCCATTAGGAGCAGCTTGTCCCTAGTTAGGCTGAAGCAGATTTCTTGCTGAAGGGAGGGTTTTATTATTTTCACTGTGTCAGACAGGGGGACTCCGTTCCTCCTGGCACCATTACATCTCTCTTGTTGGCTTCAGTCTTCTTTTCTCTCCCTCTTTTACACACACCCACCAACCCACTCACTCATATAGCTATCCAACTCCAGCCCCTTGCTCCTCATTTAAGTTTTTACAGTTCTACACTTAGCATCTGGAGAGAACAAGTGGTTGACGCAATGCTTCCAAGGGTTCCTGCAGTGCACAGCTCTGATTCAAAATCTTATGACTTATTCCATGACTTTGCATAACCACGCAGAGCACCAGAGTGACCTAAAGATTTGAGTCCTTCCTGCTGTGTGCTTGTTATTTCTCTATGGGAATAGGTGGTTTGGTTTCTATTACTTGGGTTGTTTGGGATAAAACAGCTGTGAAACCTTTAGGTAAAACAACAGCTGTGTCACGGAGTTGGATGAATATACTTTTGCATAGTACTGTACTGAGAATTCATGAAAGTCTCTGATGTTCCCAAACTTTCTAAGGTTGGATTACACCATTCAAAATCCAAACATTCCAAATATTCTTTCTTTCTTTCTCTTTTTTTCTATATTGCATGCAATGTTTGCATGAAGACCAGGGCCCGTACTCACAAAGAATCTTAAGGCTAAAAGTAGCTCCTAACAGAGGAATTTAGGAGCAACTCCTAAAAATAATGGGCGTGTCAGTCGTAACTTTAGGACTCCTAATTTTTGAAAATAAGAGTTATTCACAAAACATTTTAGGCCTAAAAGTAGCACCTAAGTCTGGGAGACCTTACAAGTAGTCCAGAGGACTCCTAACTCGCTAAGACCTGGTCACAGCCGAATGTTTTGGAGACGCTAAATGACAGGGAATTATTAAAACAATGTCAGATTGACCGCGAAGGGACTGAAGTTGTGGTTGAGTTGGTGAGGGACGCTTAACATTCCCAATCAACTGAAACAATCCAATAACGCCGGAGTTAAAATGTTTGGCAACACTCCGGTATTTGGCTGCAGGGAAAATGCAGCTCTTCGCACGGGACTAGTATTACCTGGGGACCTCAAGTGATTTAGAAATGATCCCACCACGTCCGTGTTTAGTGCGGCGCATTCGCACAGGATAAGCGAAGTCTGTTTTTTAACTGGAATTTACTGACACGATCGCACCGGAGCCCTTGCTGGAGCAGCACAATGGCTAGATATGGATATTTTTAATATAATAACTGGTGAGCCTGTTGAAAGATGGAAAAGTGTTCCTTACAGCATGCTGCCAAGCATGTAATCCATCTAATCATCTTTCGAGATTTCGCTCTTCTGATGAGCCTCCTGAATTTGCACCCAATATGCTGTCAAAACTTTCATTTACAATCCCAACGCAGCCTCCATATTTCTCGACCGGGAAAAAGGCAGAAAAAAGGTGTGGAAAACACAAAAAACCTTAAGAAAAACAAAAACGACCCCAAATCACAGAGATGCAGATTCGCCCGGGACTAATATTATCAAATGACCTCTGTGTTTGGCGAAATAGGGTAGGTAATTTGCGATGGAATTTTTACGTTATAAATTACAGACATGGCAGATTCGCACGGGATTAAGATCACAGACGACCTCCACAATTATTACAAATCACTGGAGGTCCCCAGGTTATACTAGTCCCATGCGAAATCGGAAAAAGTTGCATTCCATCAGTAAACAAATTGTCTTTGAGGCATGTTACAATATACTAGACATTGTTGCGAAATGGCCCGGGGGTGCAATTAATTCTTCTTATAAATACATTTCTTTATCCAATATCTTTTCATAGGCTTTGTCATGGGCTTGTAGGCAACTTCTTTATTTTCACTTCATGCATTGCGTAGCCTGAATGACTTTTCAATGGGCTGCCCTGTCAATCAACAACCAATCACCGTTGTCACCACTTCTAAATGCGTCCTTATAAAATGACGTCATCCATAGCAACAGAGAGTTACTTCTTGTTTAGGAGTTCACCGTTTTCATAACTAAAAGTAGGTCTCAGTGGCTTTGTGAATTACTTTTAAGAAACAACTCCTACATAAAAAAATTTAGTCCGATTTAGGAGTACTCCTAACGTTAAGATAAAAGTCTTTGTGAATACGGGCCCAGATGTTCTGGAGGAGGGGCCTGATGTCCAGAGCTCGACTGGTCAGTTAAGCCATATTTTACAATTCTACCGCATTAACAACATTTGTGCCAATATCCCAAATTAAATCCAGGAATAACAGTTTAGTTGACAAACAAGTACAGAAAAGATTAAGTTTTTAATGTATAATATGTACATAGTCATGTCTCGTCCCATCACACAGCAGGGAGTGGGGAGTGGCCATATTAACTTCCCCCACATGGTACCATAGACAGTGATCCCTTTGTTCCATGGCTCTTTGACAGAGAGTCTGCAATGTGGTTTTGTTCTTGCACAGACTTATCACAGAAAACGTGATATATGATCAAGAGCATGCACAGGTGTTTTATGTTGAAAAGCACCAGATTCTTTCCTGTGTCTGACTTCCTGCCAACTCAATCTGCTATTTGCAACTTGACGCAGCTTCCATCAACAATAGACAATGCGCAGATCTGAACTGGAACAGAGCCTGAAACGTGCTGTGGTGGGTCTGGTGGAATCACAAGCATCGCAGCTGGAACACAACAAAGTTGCATCTGCTGAAATAAAGCCATGATACATTTTGTTGTCTTTAGTTGTCCATTATTGCTAATTCAGGGTGAAAGACTTTTAACTTAAAATCAAACAAGTCAGCTCCCAAAACATTCAAGTCCCAGAGATCAAAAGTACATCCAAAAGATTGAAAAAGGACTGTTGTCTTCATGCTGACAGGAAGTCAAGTTGCTGACTGATCCTATTTGTCTATCGGAGATTCAGAAACTCAGCACTGGCAGGGCTTCCTTCCAGCCTTCCTTTGTTCTTACCTTCCTTGTCCTTTTTCTTGTTCTTTCTTTACATATGGCTCGCAGCCAAGTGTAACACTGAGAGGCTTACCAATGACATCATCCTCCCCATCATCAACAGCTGCCCCAAAGCCTGAGACTCCAAGAGTCGGGCTGCATTGAAGACTGAGTTCTGTCTTTTTCATTCAACAACTTTATCCACTGTTATAAAAGACAAGCTGCTCTCAGTGACTCACAGTAAAAAATAATGACCTGTACCAAAAGAGATTTATACTCAGCATGTAGAATACATTATGTGCCGCTGCTTTCTTTAGAAGGTGGGGCTATGTACTGTATATCTTACACATTATCATTATTAAGATATACTAGTGCAGTGCCCGTAGGAAATATGTGTTCCTATAGAAAAGTGGGAGGTTAAGAAGCATTTTCACTGATGGCCAAATGAGGCTGTTTGAAGGTGGAACGTCAGGGATATTAAGGTTTGTTATGAAATCCGATATTATATATATATTATTGTTGTTTGTTTTTGACTATTTTTGATTTTGCCATTATATTTCACCTTAAAAACTATTTACTTGGTGTGATTATTTTCAGCACAACCTCACATGTGTGACTGTATAGTTATTTTTTTCACTTTGACATATTGTATTAACACAATAGACCTAAAATCACAAAAAAAACATAAAATCTGAGTAGAAAAAGTTAAAACCACAAATATGTTTAACAAACCATTTATTATTACTTATAATGAAAATATAAATTGTTGTTTGCTGAATATGTGCATACATTTTAAAAATGTACAAAGTTCTGTTTAACTCTTTACATTTAAATGCAGGCAATGTTCAGGTCTGCCTGAGCTCCTTCCAGCTGAATGAAGAGCTGCACTGCCTGCTGCACATTCAGCTTCTTCTGTTTTGACTCATTATACAAAAAAACGACTCCACTACACACTAAACACACGACACCAAACACTACATAACACACTACTATACACTCCAAGCACGCTAAATGTCAATATCGCTGTCAGTACACCGGCTGTCGTTGCCTGTCAA
>CAEMYA010000524.1:48133-61126 GCA_903131615.1 Diplodus sargus | reverse complement strand
ACTTTCCTCAGTTCTTCCCTGTCTCCAGACCTGAACGCCCTCTTCTTCTTGTTAAGAAGGACTTTCAGGTCATTGGTGATCCACGGCTTATTATTAGGGAAGCAGCATACAGTCCGGGTTGGCATGATGGTGTGTTCACAGAACCTGATGTATTCTGTGATGCAGTCAGTCATGCTGTCAAGATCCTCTCCATGTGGCTCAACAAGTGCATCCCAGTCTGTCCACTCAAAGCAGTCCTGTACTGCATCAGCAGCCTCCTGAGTCCACCTCCTCACGCTCCTAGTGTGGACAGGCTGCCGCTGAACAAGAGGGACATACTTAGGGGTCAGCAGAACCAGGTTGTGGTCAGATCTCCCAAGAGGGGGGAGGGTTGTGGGACTGTATGCATCCTTAGCATTTGCATACAACAGATCCAGTGTGTTACAGTCTCTGGTGGGGCAGTCAACATACTGGTGAAATGTTGGGAGGGTTTTGTCCAGTGAGACACGATTAAAATCCCCAGTGATGACAATAAATGCGTTAGGATGCTGCGTCTGTATCTGGGCAACAGCGGAGTGGATGACGTCACAGGCCAGCGCTGCATCAACTGAAGGAGGAACGTACACACCGCTAATGGCGGCGGACGTGAATTCCCGGGGCAAATAATAAGGCCTCATCCCCACAGTCAACAGTTCAATGTCCGGGGTACAGAGACGTTCCTTCACGTGAACATGTCCGAGATTACACCACCTCTCACTCACATACAGTACAATCCCTCCTCCTTTCTTCTTTCCGCTGCTTATCACATCCCTGTCCGCCCGAACAGTGCTGAAGCCGGGAATCGCCACGCTGTGGTCCAGGATGTTTGAGTGAAGCCATGTCTCCGTGAAACACAACACACTGCACTCACGATATTCCCTCTGAGCCTTTATCAGCGCGGCGAGCTCGTCCGTCTTGTTCCCCAGAGACCTCACATTTCCCATGACGATCGCCGGTACAGCCGGTCTGTGTCTCCTCTTCTTCCCCCTCCATTTCACTCCGGCTCTGCAGCCACGGCGTCTCGTCCGCAGCTCCTTCAGGACCTCAGGTCTGGCTCCGGGTAGCAGTGCAGGTTCACACAGCAGTGCAGGTTTACACAGCGCAATCAGCTGGTCGCGTGTGTAATAAATGCGCTCAATGATGCGCTCCTGACCCTCTGTTGCTAGGGTTAGCATAATAAACATCATACAAAGTGCCACAAAAGTTTAAAAAAGGAAAGTGTCCATCTTCTCACTGTCTCTTGAGAAGAGTTGCCAAATATCACAGCGAAAATCAAAACAGAAATACAAAAAAACTACGAAAAACTTGGAAGCCCACGGGAGCTGCTGCAACAGGCTGCCACCTAGTACGGCGCCATAGCAACATAGCAACGATGGCCCAATATCCAATTTTTTTCAGACTGCCTTTGGCCTTAACTGTACCAAATTTCATGCTTTTATCACAAAGTGCACGATTTTTCAGCTAAGCCGCCCCACTAATAAGAAAATCCAGAATCTTTTTACTGTTAGCATATGAGAACATTACGACATGGAGCAGTTTAACTGTATTGAGGTTGTATAGAAGGAGCCAGATGGTGGATGGTTTTCGATGCAGGATAGCATGGTTATGTTATAAGCTATAGTCCTCAAAGGTACTTGTAATATCTTATCAATAAACATGAAAACAAATTAACATTCTAACTTTTTAATATTACATTATACCACAGAGTTCAGTGAATCCAACTTTGATTGTGTATTGGCCTGGCAGGGTTTGTACGTTAGTGCCCTGCATTCTCTGAGGCAGCTACTAGCTTTATTTCAAAATTGGGTATATTCTTAATGATGGCTGTTGCTGAGAGTCTGTCATCCTCTAAGTATATTATTTATAACAGGGTCAGGCCTGTTTTTACAGCAACAATAACCAGAAACATAGATGATGCATTTGTTCCCTAAAGCAGATAAAGCAAGTCTCCCATTCACCCACTCCATTCAAAAGTGAGCCATCATATTGCAAAAAAAAAATGTGATTACTGAGCTTATACAATTTAGATCAGTATAGTATTATATCATTTATAAAATTAGTTTAAAAGTGGGTTTCAATTTTAAAAAGGTCGCTTCAAATTTCTTTTAGTGATTTTGTTTATTTTCTGAAATAGTTTCCATCCATCCATCCATTTTCTTCCGCTTATCCGGGGCCGGGTTGCGGGGGCAGCTGCCTGAGCAGGGACACCCAGAGGGAGGCTTCCCGGGGGGCATCCGAAACAGATGCTCGAGCCACCTCAGCTGGTTCCTCTCGATGTGGAGGAGCAGCGGCTCTACTCCGAGCTCCTCCCAGGTGACAGAGCTCCTCACTCTATCGCTAAGGGAGCGCCCCGCCACCCGGCGGAGGAAACTCATTTCGGCTGCTTGTATCCCGGATCTTATTCTTTCGGTCATGACCCAAAGTTCATGACCATAGGTGAGGGTAGGAACGTAGATTGACCGGTAAATCGCGGAGGGTATAGAGCTGGTCCAGTGTCCCGCGGCCCGGACGAAAACCGCATTGTTCCTCCTGAATCTGAGGTTCGACTATCGGCCGAATTCTCCTCTCCAGTACTCTGGAATAGACTTTCCCAGGGAGGCTGAGGAGTGTGATTCCCCGATAGTTGGAGCACACCCTCCGGTCCCCCTTTTTGAATAGGGGGACCACCACCCCAGTCTGCCAGTCCAGAGGCACTGTCCCCGACTGCCACGTGATGCTGCAGAGACGTATCAACCAAGACAGCCCCACAACATCCAGAGACTTGAGGTACTCAGGGCGAATCTCATCCACCCCCGGTGCTTTGCCACTGAGGAGCTTCCCAACTACCTCAGTGACCTCGGCTTGGGTGACGAATGAATCCCCCTCTGAGACCCCAGTATCTGCTTCCTCTATGGAAGGTGTGTCAGTGGGATTGAGGAGATCCTTGAGAAGTATTTCTTCCACCGCCCGACAATGTCCCCAGTCTAGGTCAACAGCTCCCCACCTCCACTGTAAACATTGTCGTGGAGGACTGCTTCCCCCTCCTGAGGCGCCAGATGGTTTGCCAGAATTTCTTCGAGGCCGACCGATATTCCTCCTCCATGGCCTCCCCGAACTTTCCCAGACCCGAGTTTTTGCTTCTGCGACTGCCCGTGCTGCCGCTCGCTTGGCCTGCCGGTACCCATCAGCTGCCTCAGGAGACCCCCGGGCCAACCAGGCTCGATAGGACTCCTTCTTCCTTTGAAATGGTTTCTGTCATACTTAATGTTTTCTGCGTTTATTTTTTGTACCTTTAAAGCTCTTTGTATCTGTGTTTTGAAAGCTGCTATATATATTTAAATTTATTATTATTCTCAGAAATGTTTCAGTGCGGGATTATTGCTTAATATGTGGTTTACAAACATGGAGAATGAAATGTAACAAGTACATGTACTAATTACTTATAAACTGCTCTTGTTCTTTATAGTAGTAAGTGATAAATGATAAATGATCAGTGAGGGCAATTCACCTTTACCTTTTGGCTGTTTCATTTAGTGTCACAAATAGTCGATCACCAACATAAAACCAGATACTTTGGGAGAATGCAGAGCTTGTTTAGGGTCCGGTTGATAAAATCAGTGAATTCTTACTTTGATGATTAAATCATCAAAGTTGATGACTTTCATTCTGTTTCCTGGCATCTACTATCAATATCAATATCAATATATATATACACACACATATATATAAAAGGCAACAAAAAAAGACACTGCAGAACTCTTATCCTGTACACCACTCTTTATTCACCACACATCTCTCTATAAAAGCAAGGAATCTCTGTCTGTCTGTGTGTGTGTATGTGTGTGTGTGAAATATCTCTGCGGATCAGGATCAGACTGACCTGAGAGTTTCAACATGGCTGCTGCTTGGTTCAATGGTGTACCATGCGGTTTTGTTTGGATTACAATGATACCGTTAATGAATTATTTCATAAATGCTTTATACATTCTGGAGCATAGTCTATCGGAGCCCCCACAGTGACATGCGCATTAGAGCCAGTCACTGAAGAGCTCAGGACTACGACACACATTAAGAAACAAGCGGATGTACACCTGCGGCAGCGCGAGCTGGACCGGGAGTTAGCCGGCGGTTCGGTCCCGTTCTGTTCTGTGCATCTAAACTGACTGTTGTGGATTAATGAGACCAAACGAGACCGGACCGTGTCTGTTCGGGTCTGAGGAGAGCGGATGTATACCTGCAACGGCGCGAGCTGGGCCGGGAGTTAGCCGGCGGTTCGGTTCCGTTCTGTTCTGTGCATGATCTAAACTGACTGTTGTAGATTAATGTGACTAAACAAGACCGGTCCGGTCTGTTCGGGTCTGAGGAGATGCGGAGACGTGCGGAAAAACAAAGTGGAATCAGAATCTGTGGATGTTCGTGTGTAGCTAGCTGCTAGCCGCTAACCAACCTACACCAACTCCCGAGTCGATGGACCGGACGCACCGACCTGTCCAAAACCGGACTTAGGCCCCGTCCAGACGACAACGCCGTTTATCGAAAACGCACACGTATTGCATCGTTTTGGCCGACCGTCCATACGGCTCCTCAAAACGCAGCGCCTGAAAACGCAGTTTTTTGAAAACGGGTCTCATGGTGTAGAAATCCGAAAACGCAGCCCTCCCGTTTTCATGTGGGCGGCGAATCCGCATACTTTCCAAAACGATGACGCCATCGCCCCACCCAGCGACGTCTCATAACAACAACAACAACAATGGCGGACTACATGCTCGTGTTCGTGCTGCAGAAGATATTGAGCTTTCTTGCAACTTACTTGCCTTGTAGTTGAGTGTGAGTCGCAGCAGCAGTTTGACCTCATTACTGGTCCTCACAAACGATTCTGGTTTCCTTGCACTAGCCATTTTCATCTTCTTCTTGTTGTGTTCGGTTTCTCCGTCTACTGTCTGTTTGTTTACAGCGCGCAAGCTTAATGCACATGCTCCGTGTCTTCTTCTCCATTTTTGGTGAATGTCGAGTGCCACCTATAGGCCTGGAATATAAACTACAGCGTTTTCAGTCGTTGTCAGTGGAGCCGTGTGGACGCAAATATTCTTAAAACGATGACGAGGAAGATGGAGAAAAAAAAGATCGTTTTCGACCGTCTGGACGGGGCCTCAGTTTAAATAATGTCCGCCACGCTTTTTCATGAACCTTGCCGTCACGTTTGCTTTGTGTGTGGTGCAGAAGAAACGGTAAAAATGGGCTTTTGTGTTCAAGCAGCAAGTTTGGTTGTAGAGCAACAGGAAGTTGTGGGAGGGACGTCGGCGGATGATTGACAGGCAACGACGGCCGGTGTACTGACAGCAATATTGACATTTAGTGTGCTTGGAGTGTATAGTAGTGTGTTATGTAGTGTTTGGTGTCGTGTGTTTAGTGTGTAGTGGAGTCGGTTTTTTGTTTAATGAGTCAAAACAGAAGAAGCTGAATTTGGAGCAGGCAGTGCAGCTCTTCATTCAGCTGGAAGGAGCTCAGGCAGACCTGAGCATTGCCTGCATTTAAATGTAAAAAGTTAAACAGAACTTTGTACATGCCCGGCTTTGGTGCTGACGAAAGTAGTCCGGCAAGTTGTCTGGGGTCACGAAAATAAAGCCTTTTTTCTTCTCAAAACAAATGTGTTCAAAAGAGTGATTAATTTGCATCACAAAACCGTTGTCCACGAAAAAAATCAGACCTCATAATCGCTTGGTGCTATTTTCTCCGGATTCATATCACTGCGCGCTGCCCATAGCTGACAGCCGCGCACGAATCCAACACTTTTTTCAGTTGTTTGGCAGTGTTTTACGTGCTCGGACCAACGAACACAGCGACGCGAGAGAGCTAACATGAGAGCTAGCTAGCGATAAGTTTATAAGCTGTGGCATGATGCGATCCCATTCATGTCAGCAGTAGCACTCCACCCCTGTGGACATTATTTGACACTTAAAACAAGTGCACCACCTGTCTGTCAACCGGTCTCTCACGGCTCCAGCTGTGGCTCCAGCTTCAACCTGTACCACTTCCCTGTCCCTCCTGTCTCTCTCCGCCCGTTCTAACTCCATCTGGCGAATTTCGGCATCAGTGTATTCGGGTTCGTAAAGATACCACCTTGGCTCTATGCTAAAGTCTTCATGATCGTCGGTGTCGTAGTCAGACATGTTGTTAACTTTCTGAGCAGTAAACAAAGTGAAACAGGCTGACAGCAGCAGCAGCGCGCAGTGATACGAATCCAGAGAAAATAGCACCAAGCGATTATGAGGTCTGATTTTTTCGTGGACAACGGTTTTGTGATGCAAATTAATCACTCTTTTGAACACATTTGTTTTGAGAAGAAAAAAGGCTTTATTTTCGTGACCCCAGACAACTTGCCGGACTACTTTCGTCAGCACCAAAGCCGGGCGAGAACTCGGCGCACAGGACACTGTCGGGGGCAAGTGAGTGTTGATGCACTACACTGCTGACAGGGATACCATACAGATTCATATCAAAAAACCCGAACTATCCCTTTAAGAGCATGCATCCATCAGTGTGTGTGTGTGTGTTTGCGTGTGTTTGTGCTGGTAATGCTGCTTACCTTTAAAGAAGACAAATCTGCCATCGTGTCTCTCATAGGCAGCATCTATGTCCCCAGGCAGACCCCGCCAAAAGTGACTGATGGGCATGGGGTAGTTATCCAGAACCCTATTCTTACGAACCCGCCAGAACCAACGGCCCTGAGAAGACAAAATCAAGAAGTGTGCTTGAGTGCATCACCCTTATAGTCAGTTTCTCTTTTTCTCTGCCTTTCGAAATTCCTGGCTGAGACTCGAGGCTTATAAATAAATCCAATGTCTGAATAAGTTCAAACATACGTCTTCATATCTCATTCTAGGTATATCCATCTATCCTTTCAAAACATTACTATGCACAAGAATATGAAGTGTATGCAGGATAGGACAAATGCACAGATAGCTGCTGTAAGAACTTTTCAGTCAACTGATTTAGCACTGTAGTAGTGCTCTGTGGTCATTATGTCAAGCTCTGTGGTCATTATGTCAAGGTCATTATGTCAATCCTGAGCTCTGCAGGATAACAAGACCAGAACGTACAATAAACTAAGAATAGCAGAACACTAGCAGGCTAATAATAGTCAGTCTCTGCGCTGGTGGCTTTATCATATCCCTTATTACACTTTCTCTGTTGATCACAGTCCGCCACAAGATAACTTTTATAAAGAACTATTTGATTTCATTGTCAAGTCAAATCAAGCACCGAGGGAAATCACCAGCAGCAGATTTACATCCAAGCACAGAAAGACACTTATGGCTTGTGAACATTCATATCTACTGTATGTGCTGTGTGAACAAGCAAATAGACAGATTTACACCAGGAGCCTTCAGACTCATTCGTAAGTGGTGAGTCAGTAGCCCTGCCTGTCCTGGATAATGTTACGGTAAAATGCTCAGTGCTGCATCTTTCTGGCAAGCATGCTTAGTTTTGTCCTTCAAGCAGGACATACCTGCAGACACGATGATGTGGCATGGTATGGAATGGAACAGAATGGACACTCGTTGGCTTGAGCTGAGAGAAACAGGAACAGGACTGAGGAGAACAGACTGCATGCTCTTTAATTTGTGTCACCTGATAGCTTGCTGCGTTGACCAGATTAGGACTGAACTGACCATATTAGTCCTCAGCAAAAACAGAAGAGATCTCAGTGTGGGACTTTCTGCTGGCTGTCTTGATGTCCAGCCCTCTGCTTTGATGACATACTACAAGTGAATAAATGACAGGAGAAATGTCCCTCCAGATTGACAGTCCCTTTCTTCTTTTGAATAGACACAACTGTGGAGGAGAGAAAGTGGTACTAATGTGCTACGGATAACTCCCACTCATACAGTACATGAAGTGAATAATAATGCCTCTGCAGAGTAGTAGATGAAAGAAAAGATTTCTTTAATTTCATACACAGTGGAGACGAAATTGATATGCAGACAACATGAATATGAACAGTACAGTCAGAAATCAGTCCCAAGCCAAGTGCTAAAATACAATAAAGCATACAAATCACTACTGATTTAGTTTGGAGACAATAACGCTTGTCAATTATAGGATTGGGTTGATGGACAGCCATCGCCTACTAATCCCTGACAATCGTAACATCGTGATTTAAAAAGCTCCCCACCAGGCAGATTTAAGTAGCGTGTCCCCTCAGAGTTGCTGATGGGCAAGATTTGGGGAGTTGTGGGGAAAGTAAATGTTGCATTATCCAACATTAAGTCTCCATGTCCCGTTTATTATTTTCTTATTAAACCAGCTCAGGCAAACCCAAGACACTCGGTTAATTTGTGGCAGCATTGTTTCCCTGTGGGCCGCTGTTTATGTCAGTCATGCCGTTTTATTTATAGTTAGTTTTATACAGTCTTATACATTTTCTTAACTTAGCTTCCTTGGCTAGTTGGCCAATGCACTTCTACACATAAGCGGCTGAACAAAGCCAAGTTATGGACATGTGGTGCAGAGCAAGGATGCTTTTATATATCTCTGTATTGTTGGGATCCTCACCACATGGTTCCAACAACAGAGTGGCCTGCATGTAGACCAAAGCCCAACAAGCCCAGCTGTATTGTCCTATACCCATGTTGCAATGTGCATCTCGGTATGTCTGGCAGAATTCTCCGCTTGGACAGCTGTGCATCACTTCAAGCTCAACCTTAGTAAAAGTGAACTTTTCTTCATCCCGGGAAAAAACTGCCCTCACGGGGACCTGGCCAAGAACAGCAACCATCAGCCCGCTAGCGAGACGCTGTAGCCGGTCAACGGCATTCATCCACGCTGAAGAAAGGAACTGGATTGAGGAGGCAGACGGACACACGCTAACTGCCACCAGTGCAGTCACAAGAGAGGTTTATTTAGTGTCAGGGCAGATAATAGAAATTAGCGTGTTTTGTAAGTGTTAAAGCTACATGTATTTGTATGTTTTGTTGACCAGTCCTTTTTTCTGTAAAACATTGTGTTTGTTGCTTGCTTTTCTTTGTGCTCATCACTAGCTAATTTGAGTCAATGTGGTTATTGGTCACTGATTTAAGGGCTCTGTTTAATTGATTTAATTAATAATTTTGATTCATAATTTTTATCATCAATATTGGTCATTATGAATTGCTAATAACCACTCCTTCCCTACTTTTGTACCCCAACATTCATAATGGGAGAGTTTCCCTCTGCAGGGTGAGACAGTCATTTATGTCAGATCAATGGTGGGAAACAGCGGCTGCTACAGTGGCGAGCTAATACGAAACTGCTGCCTTATGTCAACACTGAGGGAACACGCTGCCTCAATTTCAGAAACGTCATTGTCTATCACAATGGTTCTGTAGTGGTATTGTAGATATTTCTTTTTAATATATCCAAATCAGTCACAAAGAGTCTCTTTTAAGGAAGAATAGGATCTGCTTGAAACTATCAGAACTGGAAATGCCATGTCTCTCAAAGGAATAATCTCATTTGCTCAAATATGGTACTTTGATTCTTCAACTTTTGAAGCCCTGAGGCCGTTATTGACCGATATCTGGGGGTAACATTTAGCACTACACATTTCTGATATGTACTTCCACTCTGTATTAAAAATGTAAACAATTTCCTCAAGACTCATTTTACACCTATTTGCCTCCAGATAATTTCCCTTACAACTTTAATCTGTGTTAACTGTAAACACACAAAAGTATGTTTATCTGCTCATTTCAGTCGAACTGTTTTACCTGTCAAACCATACTTCCAAAATGTATTTTTGATAAAGACAGCAAATCTCAGTTTATAATTATTTCATTTAAAAAAAAGTGTAAAAGAAAAAAAGTGGTGCTCCCTTCGGCAGGTCCCTATAAGTTACCGTGTGGATGTCACGGGTATCAGCTCTTCTCCCGTAAAAGAACCTAACTCATGATCTCAGTCACAAAATCTGACAAATTCTGGACACTCTGGAAACCTACAAAGTCTACGACTGGCTTGTCCCTGGAATGCGAAGCCTGCTTTATGTGTATGTGACATATTTCCTTAGCTTGGGGTTGAAATTTTCTGTTAACTTAAATCATTTAGATGATCCTTTTTAAAAATGTATTTTAAAAGATATTTTAAAGACAAAGACTAGATCGAGTTTAATGTACTGTGCATGCGCTGATACATAGCCAGCAGTCGACAGCCATGCTGGCAGCTTCGTGAGCTGTACTTGTGCTTAATGCTAAAATCTGCAGTCTCATAATGATAATGCCAACATGCTGATGTTTTGCAGTTATAATGCTAACCATGTTCATCACCTTAGTTTAGTAGGTAAGTATGCATAATTTGCTAATCAAAACTAAACAAAGTACAGCTGGGTCTGATGAGAATGTCAGTTGGAATGTTCATAAAGTGTACGACAGAAATGATGAACTGATGTTGGAGCTGGTGAAGCAGCACCAAGTTTGCAATTACAATTCATCCTGAGGGGGGCATGATTATCTGAATCAAACTTCATGGCAATCCATTTCATTAAATATTTCAGTCTGGACTAATGTGGTGGACAGACTAACATTGCCATCAATAGAGCTCAACTCTACAGTGACCTCAGTTTAAAAAAGACAGATAAAATGCTAAATGACTCAACCAACCCTCTTCACCTGCCATTTTTAAGAAGTAACTGTTCAAGTGGCAGAATCCTGCAGCAAAAAATTAGGACGACAAGGTACAGCAAGTCTTTTGTGCTTATAGCAATTAGACTGCACAACAATAGATTTAAAAACTCCTAAGCACTTTAAACTACTCCATATGAGCATTCAACTATTTTTTTATTCATTGATACATGCTTGTCATGTTTGCCCAATGTTCTTACCATTTTGTCTGTCTTGTCTTTGTTTTTTTCTCTTAATGCTTTGTATTTATGTTTTTCTTTTAACGCTATACAGTAATAGCAATGGAACATGCAATGGTGACCACATACATTTCCCACTTTTGGGATAATAAAGCTTACCTTGACCCTGACTTTGGCCACATTGCTAGCACTGCTAAAAATGAAGAATCAAAGCAGTGAATGTTAAAGCACTGTGAACTCATATTCAACTTTTGGACAGCTGCAAGGAGCAGAGAAAAAACATCTAAATAATTGATTGAAGTACAAACCTTTGATTTTGCATGATACATTTTACTATTTGGCAAATGGTTGTTTTTTTCCCAATAGTACATGAAAATATAATATCCACAAAACTGAACTGATTACTAAAAGTATGTTATACCTATTGCTTCAGGCCATTCATACTAGCTTAAGAAACACTGGTAAGCAAGTTAATTGCTTACCAAACAAAGTTAATTTTGGACACTGATTTATGTTGTCCAAACAAGATTCATGAATGTGCATGAAACCTAAGAACACAGACATTGCTGGCTGAAATGAAACCTAAGAACACAGATATAACTGCCCGACCATGTGCAGCACATGTCCAGGCAGCTGGCATCTGAGAACTATCGGTCAGTGTCACACACACTTACAGTCCATGATAGGAGATATTCAAAGACTGTGTGAGAGGAGGGGAAGAGCTCTGTCACGTTCTAACACCGATATGGTATGTTTTTCAGCCAAATTCACTCTTGATGTAGGGCATGCTTAAAAACGTTTACTGGGATCTAGTTAAAGATGTGTTAACTGTTGAGTTTTATACTGCTGGTTATCTACAGCTGTTTGAATCCCACTGCTGCGATTCATGGTTCAATGTCAAGTTTTCAGAGAGCATGACAATAGTTATGTAAGTGAAGCTGAAGCTCCTTTACAATGAAGCCTGGGTGTCCTACATTCATCTTTGTTTAATATCTGGAAACCTCTTCAGTGTAGAACACTGCCGATAATGCACACCTCCTCTGACCTCTCCCACTGAAACACATCATTACTGATCTTTGTAGGGCTGCACTATATATAGTGTTATTCGACAGAAGAAGAAATGCACAGGAAGAAACTGAGTAATATTTGCAGCTGAATTTTCAGTTGATTCAACTTTGAGAATGAACACATACATTAACAATGTTTTCTACCACATTATCTCTTAAAGGTAAAATCCCCACTAATAGCTCACTGCAGCCTCGGCCCTTGTTAGTGTTTTGTGTCGGTCCAGAGGCTCTTTAAGGCTAACACCTGACAACACCCCGCCCTTTTAACAGTGCTCCATCTCATACAAAACTCTGGCCCTGTCGGTTTACAATCCAAAAGGACCTGATTGGAAACAGACCCCTTGTTGGCCGTGCACACGCCATTTGTCTCAAACTGATTCTGCAGAAACAAATACCTAATTCATTGACACAGTTAACGTGCCACAATGGCTACGCTGCTGTAGGCCAGCTTCATTTCCAAGCAAGGACATATAGTAAACCATCGGGAGGGTTAACATATCTCTTCTAATGTTTCATGCTCATGACTTAAATCAAGCTAGCTGTAGCCCTGTTTCTTGAACCTCAGAACATTTACCTTGAAAACAAACATCTCTCCTCGGAGCATCGCAACCGAGTCAAAGTTCCCTTCACAGATATTCGGTCCATAGTGATCCGGTCTTTCGGTGGTCCTAGGGCGGTCAGGATGCCGAGGAGGTGTCTGAGGTGGCCTAGGCTCTGGGCGACGGGGTGTTACAGTGGGCAGGGCCTGGGTGGGGCCACTGTTTGGTTGACCTTGAGGGATAAACGAACAGGGTGGGTTCAACCTATTTTTCAGTATTTTTTTTATGATGACAACATATAGGACTCTCTAAATGAAGAAACACAAGACCGAGACAAGAGGACAAGACCAAAGCATGAAGGTTAAGTCTGTGTAATTCCAATAAATTAAAGCAACCTATTGGGATTGCATTTTTGTTTACAGAAGGGGAAATTAATTAACATTAATATTAACATTAATTAACATGAGCACCAGAGTCTATTATGTAAATGTGCAAGATTTAGCCATATAGGCTGATTTTCAAATGAAGTCCCTAGCAGGTTGATGGCATCAAAAAA
>CAEMYA010000524.1:24287-48112 GCA_903131615.1 Diplodus sargus | reverse complement strand
AAAAAACACAACACATATGCACAAAAAAGTGAAATAACACAACCACTACGACAGACTATGAGAGCTGTCCCTAGCAAGGGTGTTAGCATATGAACAGACAAAAGGGCCAAGCACATAAGCACAGAGTAAAAACGCATCAATGCACACAAGAGCATGTGGACACAGAACATAAGTAAAGAAAAAAACAAAATCACAATTTAAACATATTTCAGGATGAAAATTAAAAGAAAATGGTCTTCTTAGACAGAGTAATCTTTTTTGTTGGGAATACACACATTATACACACTGGAGACCAGGAGAGTGATCCAAAAACCATCCTACCATAGATCTGTTGTATGCCCCGCAGGTCATCCTCAGGCAGCTGGAAGTTGTCAGTCTCCATCCATTGGTAAAATGGAGCCATGATGGCCAGAGGGTTGTTGGAGTGCTCTAAACCCAAAGCGTGGCCGAGCTCGTGGACTGCCACCAGGAAGAGGTCATTACCTAAAATTATATGATGAAGCAAAGAGACAAATTTAGGAGGAGGAAAGGTAAAAGCACCTCATTGTTTAACACATGATCTCTAGAGAAGGGTTGTTTGAGTTTGTTATAGAGGGAGAATGTGAGAATACACATGTCCTTCTGTATTCATACATGTGTGCCTGTATGAAAAACACACAAGGGCTGCATTACCTCCAAACCCCAGAGAGCAGAAAGTCCTAGTAAATCAATGCAGTCAATGTATGACACTAGCTGTGCATTATTCTCAGTCAGTATTGTTGACAATAATTTTCACAGATCTGATGGATAAATCACACTTAGGCAGGCTAATCACCTCTAATATGAATCAGCATTCATATCTAACATTTTTAACCAATCAAGGGTTGCCATTGTGCACTGCCACTGCGACAATTACGTACTGACAAGTCCACAAGATGGCCGTGACACAGTGACCACAGCATCAACTTCCTCTCTACCGACATAAATCTGCCTCTGAAGTGAAGCCTGCATACATGTGGGTACATTCTCTCAGTCAATACCTCTTTGTTGTATGGCCCTGCTCTCTGTGAACTTTGAACTTGCTAGTCATAAGACTGGCCAAATGGCCCATGGTGACTGATGAGATTTGTACCAGTGACATCATGCTGTTGGGTGTCTGGGACTTGGCGGTGTAACTGTTGTGCATACAGGGAAATGGGAGATCCTCTAGACGCCTTTGCTTGTGCATCTCCACTTTCCTCTGTGCAAATCATACAAACATACACACACATACACACAAGGACAAACACAGTTCATCTCCCCTGCTATCTATAATTTCAGAGTCATATGACATGGTGTATTTAGCTGCAGCTAACTCTCAAGCAGAGAAAACAGCTGAGGGCAAAACCAGTGTGCTAGGGATAGCTGAGGATGAAAAGAGAAAGAGAGAAATAGAGAGAGTGAGAGCGCTTAGAGCAGATAAAGAGGCCTTTGTGAGGTAACTGTGACAACCATTCAAAATAAAGTTGTTATTATTATTATTCAGTTTTACAGAAAAAAGGAGTAAACTTCAAAAGTCTTGACGAAGTAAGAAGTTCAGCCAATGCATCTATTGCTAATTCTGACTACCCTAAAACACACACACAAACACACACACACACACACACACACACACACACTTTGTCAATCAAGTCCTATCTAAACCCTCTGAAACTTTGCTCACTTGTTTACCATGTCTCATACCTCGTTCATCAGCAGTAGTGGGGGTTCCCAGTAAAGGAAAAGAAGCACAAAAGCAGCACCCTGACAACCAGAATGCACTCTCAAGTAAGTGCAAGTTTTCTTTGACTCACACTGGTCTCATCTGACCACAAAGGACCACAAAAACGCCTGACCTTTTCCCACAACTGGCCTATAGCATATCATCTGCGTAAGGTGTGTTTGACTGTGCATGTCAGCAAGTGGGTTGGATAAACCCTAAATCTGTTTTTGTGAGAGCATCCAAGGCAGGAGGGCTGATTAATCACATTGCCCGTCACAAGGTTTTACACCAGAAATTATTAGCCTAATAGAATTTGTATTCACTGACTCATAAAACTTTTTTCACTGACTCATAAAACACAGTTACTGCAAAGAACAGATTCAACGGATTTGTGCTTTTACCGTCAATGGCCCTCATATCCATTTTTAATGTGTAAATATTGATCCCTTAGCTTAAGTCTGTTTTTGTTTCACCTCATCCAAAAGGAGGTCAGAATTCAGAGCTGATTTTGCTTCAGGACACTTCAGCAGGGACGATCCAAACTGAGGCTCTTCAAGTCTACTTCTTACTTCATACAATTCTACTGCTTCATGTGAGATGACAGTATAATCTCCTTTACTTTTGTTTTATCAGCAAATGAAAAGTGGTAGTTCAGAAGGAATATCCATATTTTTTAACATTATCAAAAAAGACAATATTTCAATATACTAACGGTAGCAAATAACACTTGAGTCTATAAAATGTCTTAACTAGAAATACAGATAGAGAAAGACGAATAGGGAGCTTCATCACATGGACCTAAAGCTCAATATCAGCAAAACCATAGAGCTTGCAGTAGACTTCAGCTGTATGTCTATTTTTCTGTAGGTTCACTGAGAGGATTAAAAAAAACAAATTCTGTGTATTTTTAGCCAATAAAGCTGATTCAGATTCAGACTACAAACTTCACACACACGTTACAAAAAATAGAACCATACAATGTTCTGTTCATATTGACTGAAACAATTAACCGAATTAAGCAAAATTGTTGTGTTTGATTGTGAGTTCTGAATGCTGTATGATTAATAGACACTCAATGTTGTTGTATATTTTCAGATAGCCAATAGACTTATCCCGTGAGTTTTACAGAAATAAATTACACATTTAAATTTCACAAAGGGCAGGGGATTTGTTTCAGCACAAATGCAATTGAAAGGCAGTAAAAATGCCAGATATGAATGAAGAAAACACCTGTGAAAAGTTCAGCTAATTGAACATGTGTCAGACAAGATTGTAATTTGTTTGGACTTTGCTTTTAAGCTGTGTAAGTAGCTTGGTGCAACAAAGAGAGCTGTCTACAGATCTCCCGAGTGGAACACACTCCCACTTACTGTGGTATTCTACCATCCCTGTGATCTGTCCTGCGACACATCCCACACACTGCTGATCACACAGATACAGGCACTCACACACAGGGTCGGATGTCCACACACACACATTTTAGCTGTCAGTGTCTGCTGTGTGTATGTAGATAACAGGGCAGGAATGCCCATTGTCACAAATAACCCTCTCTAGTCAGCAAGGTTAATGGGTGCACTGCACGATACCTGGATCCTTTTCTTTTCCAGTTGTTATTTTTGCTTTTATATTTTTATAAAATATTTTTTTCCCTAAATTGCTATATTACTAAAATTCATAAGATCCATCCATCCATCTTCTTCCGCATTATCCGGGGCCGGGTCACAGGGGCAGCTGCCTGAGCAGGGACACCCAGACTTCCCTCTCCCCGGACACTTCCTCCAGCTCCTTCGGGAGGATCCCAAGGCGTTCCCAGGCCAGCCGAGCGACATAGTAACTCCAGCGTGTCCTGGGTCTTCCTTGGGGTCTCCTCCCGGCTGGACATGCCAGGAACACCTCCCGAGTAAGGCGTCCCGGGGGCATTCGAAACAGATGCCCGAGCAACCTCAGCTGCCTCCTCTCGATGTGGAAGGGCAGCGGCTCTATTCTGAGCTCCTCCTGGATGACAGAGCCCCTGACCCTATCTCTAAGGGAGCGCCCTGCCACCCTGCGGCGGAAACTCATTTCGGCCGCTTGTATCCGGGATCTTATTCTTTCGGTCATCACCCAAAGTTCATAGCCATAGGTGAGGGTAGGAACGTAGATTGACCGGTAAATCGAGAGCTTTGCCTTTCGGCTCAGCTCTCTCGTCACCACGACAGACCGATACAACAACCGCATTACTGAATCCGAGGTTCTACTATCTGCCGAAAACTCCTCTCCAGTGCCCTGGAATAGACTTTCCCAGGGAGGCTGAGGAGTGTGATCCCCCAATAGTTGGAACACACCCTCCGGTCCCCCTTTTTGAATAGGGGGACCACCACCCCGGTCTGCCAGTCCAGAGGCACTGTCCCCGACTGCCACGTGATGCTGCAGAGGCATGTCAACCAAGACAGCCCCGAGACTTGAGGTACTCAGAGCTTCCAAACTACCTCAGTGACTTCAGCTTGAGTGATGAATGAGTCAACCTCTGAGCCCCAAGCCTCTGCTTCCTCCATGGAAGGCGTGTCAGTGGGATTAAGGAGATCCTCGAAGTATTCCTTCCGCCTGACTGTTGACCTCCCCAGTCGAGGTCAACAGTTCCCCACATCCAACTCACCACCAGGTGGTGATCAGTTGACAGCTCAGCCCCTCTCTTCACCCGAGTGTCCAAGACATATGGCCGGAGGTCAGATGACACGACTACAAAGTCGATCATTGACCTCCGGCCTAGGGCATCCTGGTGCCAAGTGCACATATGGACACCCTTATCAGGGGTAGACAATAAGGGAAATTTGCCACTGGCCCGAAGATCACTGGCCCCACCATTCTAACCACTGGCCCAGGACAAGGTCAGGTATCGATCCCCATAAAAACGAAAAAGAACATATCCCAGCCAATTCCTGCGGTCTAGCCATCAAGGCTGGAACTTTCTACGATGCCAATACTAGTAAATTTCCATGATTCTTGATACTTATTCGATACCACGATTTAAGAAAGAAAAAAAAATTGTTAGGCTACATTATTCAATAAATAAATAAATAACTGTTTCACATCAAACTTGTATTTAAGCTCCACTGTGCACGGAAAGTCATGTAGTCATAACTTTTTTCTTCCAGTAGTTCAATGATAGAATGATAGAACTGTCATTCATTCACTTTTAGGCTGCTTCCACAGACTGATGCAAAACTAACTCATTGTTTCATTTTTCAGCTCTATTTTGTGTTGACACACGTTTGTTTTTTCTCTGCTCCAAACCATGGATGTATTATGGTCTAAACGCGCACCACCGCTGTGGCACACACCGAGCAGCTGGAGCGGCTCGAAGATCGGCCACGTTCATATAAACGGACCACGTTCACATAAACGCGCGCTGAGGGCAAAGTTTCATGGCATCAAAAAAAAGGTTCTTATCGGTTCTAGTGACAACCTTCAATCAGCAGCAGTGAGAGAGCGGCACGCGTTCCGCAGGAGCGAGCGAGCTGTGAACACTGCAGTTGCTTGCAGGTGGTGTGCTTACGTCCTAGGGCACAGCGCTCGCTGCGCACAGAAAGTAGATGTCTCTGTCTTTGATCAGGTCGGGATCTAACACTATTAGCTGTAATTAGATACCAAGACGATTTCACAGAAATCATTTGAAACCACAGGGAATTAACGTGAAATTAGATTTATTACATTTTTTACTTGTTATATTTTTTCAAGGCATTATTTTTCACTGGCCCCACCGGGCCAGTGCTTGGAGCATTCTGGTGGCTCTGACAGTTTTAAAAGTACATCCCGGGTCCCATGGGCAAAGACCCCAACCCCAGGCTTGGCTCCAGGGCGGGGCCCCGGTGACGCCGATCCGGGCGACGTACACTTCCTCGTTGTTAATTTCTTCATTAGGGGCTTTAGAACCGATCTTAGTCTGACCTGTCACCTAGGACCTGTTTGCCGTGGGAGACCCTACCAGGGGCATTAAGCCCCAGACAACATAGCTCCTAGGATCATTCAGGTGCTCAAACCCCTCCACCACGATAAGGTGCTGGTTCAAAATTCATAAGATAATAGACAGTACAAATTATACTGACTTTACCTTGTACATTCTGGTTTCCTATGGTCCATGGTTCATCGGAGTCAAAGTGTGTGTCCCCACCCATTCCAGGTCCAGGGAAGTAAGCATGAGCTAGGAAGCCTCCTTCCCCATCAAAGGGAGAGCTGTCTCCATGAAAACCAGAGGCAAAGAAGATCATGATGTCGGGCTCCTTGCGTCGTCCATATTTTATCTCCTGGTAGGGGATTTCATCAAAGGTCAATGGGGTCACCCCCTCCCAGACTTTGAACGCCCGCCGGATTGCTTCATATGAGTTATACTCTCCAATCTTAGGAGTGTAGTTCTGGATGCTGTTAAAACAAAGAGGGGAAGAGGAAAATAATCTTCTATAGACTTATAGAAGTTTCAGGTAAAACATTTTCCATTTTTGATTCTTAAGCAAAAAAAAACAAAATAACAAAACCAAAGAAAAACACAACTTGAACTAAAAGTACTTCAATTCATAATACACAAATTAGTGTTACCAAGAAAATAATACTTTGTCCATGTGCTGTGGATTTTTGACAGGTAAGATTTTCTTAACAAATAGAGCATATTTTTTACCTGTAAGTGAGATGGCTCTTGAGCCATTTATGTCCGGTGAGTGCAAAGCGTTTCCGCCGCACATTGGTTTTGATCTGGCCGCCAAACTTGTCAGGCACACCACAGCGAGGTCTCTTCATGGCACTGAGGAAGTTGAAAGAAGTCAGGAGCAGGAAAGAAATACTTGCGTGTGTGTTGAAAGGAAAAATCGCCCATGAGGAGAGATGAAGGGGAGAATGACGTTAAAACCCCAACTTTCTCCTCTCGATGTCTCTGTAGTTGTTGTTGTTTAATTTAAAGTGCACCTGCAAGATGCCTTGAGCAGCCGGGCTACTGAGCAGCTACTCACAAGCAAATGAGGGAAACTTGCTTAACAGGAAAACATTACCCCACTTATGATTTGACCAGCAAACTCTTTCTATAATTCTAAATTATTGGTCAAACTATCCTAATTATACATTCTGGGGGCTTTAAAACCCTTGATAGTAACAATTGTACTTGGGTTTGGGACCTAAAATGAGTTTCAGGACAATGTTACTATTGGTACAGTAGTGGGGCGGCTTAGCAGCACAATTCCAAAGAATTGTGCACTTTGTGATAAAAGCGTGAAATTTGGTAGACTTATAGCCAAACACAGCCCCAAAAAAATTAGATATCGGGCCATCGCAAATTTTCAATATGGCGGCCGTGGCAGCCATTTTTCAAAATGGCCACCATTGACTGCCATTTTCATGTGAATTTTCTTTTGTGTGTTGATTGTAATATGATATTGATCATATAGTTAGCTACATTTATTTACCTCTTTGGAGTTTGTACATGAATAATACAAATAAATTTCAAGATGGCTGTTATTTTTCAAGATGGCCACCATGACTGGTTTGAAAATCGTTACTGCTTCAAAATTGCATGGATTCCTGGGATATGAACAAAATTGGGATCTAATCACACATTTTTGTGATTAGGAATTCAGGTGGCAACTTTAGTATTTAGCCTATTTGGAAGCTCACAATGCAAGATAGGCCGAGCTGACAATACAAACTGTCCAAACATGGGGTCAATCGTGGAAGACTCTCAGTGTTTGAAAGGCCTGCTAAAGTCAGGGGCAGCAAGAACAGAAGCACTAGCCAACAGTGCTTTCAGGCTCTCAAAGGCGTACTGACACATCTCTGTCCAAACAAAAGGAACCTTAGGACTAAGCAGATTAGTTAAAGGGAACGCAACAGTGGCAAAATTCTTGCAGAAACTCACATTCACAATGGCCTCCACTTTTCCCAAATATGTTACGGTGGCCTGTCCAAATTCACACTTGGCTAAGTTCAAGGTCAAATTGGCAACAGCTAGCCTGTCAAACACCTCTTCCAGCTGAGCTACATGCCGAAACCAGGAAGAACTGTAAATCACCACATCATCAAGATAGGCTTCACAATCTGCAACTCCCTTCAATACTTTATTTACCAGACACTGAAACGTAGCTGGTGCATTCTGCATTCCAAAAGCCATGACAGTATACTGACAGAAATTGTCTGGTGTCACAAAAGCAGAGAATTCTCTAGCTCTGTCAGTTAGAGGGACTTGCCAGTAACCTTTTAGAAGGTCTAGCTTGGTAACAAAAACTACAGATCCCACCCTGTCAATACAATCATCCAGTCGGGGAAGAGGGTAACAATCAGGCTTGGTAACAGAATTAACCTTGCGAAGGTCAGTGCAAAGACGGAGTGTATGATCTGACTTCTCAACAAGCAGGCACGGGGTGCTAACAACCTAGCACTAGGTTCCGCAATACCATGTTGTAGCATATGATCTACTTCCTTACGCAAAAGCTGTCTCTTAACAAGATTCGCTCTGTAAGGATGCTGCTTAATAGGAGCAGCATCACCTACATCGATGCTGAAGAACATTTGTGCATGTCGGCACATCAGAGAACAGGGCAGGATGCTTATCAATCAACTCAGCGCTGTCAGAACGTTTTGGAGAATCCAAATAAGAAAGATGGACATCCAAGTTAGTCAAAATTTTGGAATTTGGCAACCTACCTTGAGAAAATTCTGGACTAACAGTAACATCAAAATCCTCTGGGACAACATCACTGTCCTCCGAAACAACGACAGTGTCTTCATCTACATGAATTGAAGTGTTCAACACAGCAACAGTTTTCATATCCGAGAGCATGGGCGGGTTCCTCTCACAGTAAGGTTTCAACAGGTTCACATGGCATAAGCATGCCTTTCGTTTACGATCTGAACCAAGTAGTCACACTCACCAACCTGGTGGTCAATCACATATGATCTACTATATTGATCCCCTTCACAGTAACAGAGAGGTGCAGTCTAAGGTAGCTTTTTTGCACTTACACTGCTTAAAGGCCCCCACACACCATCTTGATGTCCAACTGCCTTATCCGACTACTCTCCGACCACTCCGTTGCCTCTTGTCTGACCCGTTCGGAAGAAAAGTTGCATTGAAACACACCGCTTCGACGTGCTGCCTACTCCACAGTAGCGTGTACGTTCTGTGCTTGCGCGAGATGCAATAAGCGGGTGGCGCTTGTGTTGTGAGTTGTAAACGAGAGGCTTATGCACGCAACTCTCTTTACTTTCGATCAAAACGAAACTTAACTATTTCAGATAAAAACAGCTGCATACGAAACATGCAGCGAGGCATTAACAAACGAACACAAATTAATTCGTCCTGAAACGGACATAACAACTAGTCTCGTGCCAGTACTGCAAAACTTGAACACGGGGAATGACGGAACGGAGTGCATAGAAAAACAAAGCGCACATAGTATTCAGCCCTCCCACACACCGCGCTGATTCGCTAGCACGCCAATCAGAACGGCCATTCAGCTGGCACACAACCAATCAGAGAATCCGTCGGCTCAGACGTCCGACAGCCCTCCTCCTCAGACTTTGCATGCTCAATTGGAGCCGACAACGTCTGCGCGGTTCCAAAAGCTTCAGACGCAGCTTAACACACCAAACAGACCTCGTCTGAGTCTCCCCAAACGCTTCAGACGTCCAACGGTTGGGCCGGTGTGTTCCTGCCTTAACACAACCCTTCTCACATTTGCTGGAGATAAGTTCATAGCTGGACTGGCCTGCATCAGGCAGGCATGTCCAAAACGGTTCATAATGACCCTCAGATGCCTTTGACCAGCCTCATCTACAAGGAGAAGGAAGCCTACCTAGAGCCGAGCGTATGACAAATATGAACTTGAGGCATGTTGCAATTGTCAAGTCATATCTGATCTTTCCAATGAATTGAAGGATTTGAAGGTGACATCAACATGTCACTATTTTTGAGACTTAGGTATTTGTGAAGTTTAAGGAAAAAGATTGAAATTAAACTAAATTCTCTTCAGCTAATTTTAACTAGCACCACTTACGTAAATGGTGGCCATCTTGAATTGTGAGTACAAATGAAGATTCTGGGCTTATTACACATTCTAGATTTTATTTCTGCATGATAAAATGTATAATTATTTATGGAGATCGACCATTTGATATGCAATATAAAAAACTTTATTACAATTACAATGTTCATGCTGAACGTGGCAATCATCTTGAATTTTTATTGATTTATATGTATTCTTCATGTATAAACTTCCTTAAACTAGGTATAGTAAATACATTTAACTAACAAGATCATCAACACCATATTTTATACCATGCAAATAAGAAAACCGTTCTAAATACTGTTGTCAGTGGCGGCCATTTTTAAAATGAAAATTCACAATGGCCCGATATCCAATTTTTTTCAGACTGCCTTTGGCCTTAACTGTACAATTTCATGCTTTTATCACAAAGTGCACGATTTTTCAGCTAAGCCGCCTCACTTCCAGGGTCATATTCTTTTATGAGTAATCCTAAATGTACAAAAACATTACAAAAACACCCTGCTGACCTGATGGTTTGAGGGTCCATCTGTCCAGTGACCTCTAGGCCGTAGAAACGCTGCATGTCACTGACAGCATTGGACAGGATTTGAGCCGATCGCATGGTTGACATCTGTCTGCTGGCCTGGGGCAGGTAACCATACATTCTCAGCCATGACTGGAGACACACAGGACGGAAAACATAAAGGAATCTGGGAGAAATAAAGAAGTATCATCTTTTTGTATAATGCTTTTCTTACTCACTTAAATCAGAACTCATTAGGTTTACAATGAAGTTGACAACAACAACAAAACAAAGTTTTAGAATAAGACTAATCCCCGACAGCTTACTCTACACAGAATCTCAGAAGATTGATACTTTTTATATAATCAAGAGGTAATTTATGACAAGAAAAGCTAAATAAAAATTGTAAGAACAGCAGGAGCTGTTTTATGAGCATATGTGCAGTTTGTTTTGTTTATTGCTTAGAACAATGAACTGTCTCTTCAGCTTCAGTTTTTGTAACATGATGACATGACAGATATGCATTGATACTCAAAAAAATGCTCATATTTGTTATTTAATCTTGAATGAGAGCAATGTGGCATTTGTTGTGGAGCCTTTTTTTAAAGAAAAGTAACAGTGACGTAACAATGTATTTTACTGTGGAATAGGCTAAATTTGTATTCTATAAAGCAAGAGTGCATGGTGGACATCAAGTTGGAGGCCTAAATGAGGATACTGTTCTGTATCTGACAGTATTATACAAGTATGCAAGTGGGTGGGCTAGCGGGTGGGGGTTAATGACAGACTTGAGGGAGAGAACATGATACTTAGCCTAATCAAGGATGACGCAAAGTCTGTCCCACCTGTTATGTAGAAACCTAATATCAAACACACACACGCATACCCACTCACACTTTCATACTGGGTAGTCTGAGATACTAGATACCCCACACTCTCCATGGTGGTGCAGGGAATGTAAAAGGGTGTGTGTCTGATTGTGCATTTGTGCTCATGCATGTACAGTAGTTGTGTGAGTGTCAGTGTGTTCAGGTCTCCAGTTTACGCCAATCTTTCACAATGTACGATAATATTTTGTAATCTTTAGTTCACGACTACCATTCCTTTAAAACCATAAAAATAAGCTCATCACTTACAATCTCTTTCACAGAAAACATTTCTTAATAAATGTGAAATGTTCTGGTCACATTTATGTACTACCAACCAGATGGGTTAGTGGAGGTGATAACCACCCACCTCAAAAGGGTTTATTAGTTCTTGCTCTACGTTTGTCCTACACAAACCAAATATCCCCACAGTCCAATAAAAGCTAATTAAAAATGGTCTCCCACACCCTTGTTGATTCACTCTATTGACTCTCTGCCTGAGCGAGAGGATTCCCCCTGTGTTAGCAGTAGCATGTGCTAATGTTTACGGTGGATGTATATATATATATATCGCTATGGCTCGTGGTGATTTTTTCATTCAACCATACCAGTTTGACCCAGAATCGGACCCAGAAGGAGAGGCTCCTGAAGAAGTACAGACTCTGCGGCTGCAGCAGGACGTTTCAGAGTGGTTAGTGTGCCTGAATAATGTTAGTTTGTTCGTATGTGTTATTACAGTAACTGCCATGTAGCTAATGGCTAACAGCTAGCGAAAGCTGTGTTTGTCTCCAACACAGTCACCAAACTCTTAGACACTGTTCGCATTGTCTCTGTCTCCAGTCTGCACATGTTTCCAGACTTTTAACTGTGACAACCAAGCTACATCATAATATTATTAACATTAAACTCACTTCAAACGCCATTGCATAGCGGACCGAAGCGGAGCTAACTAGTTAGCCGATTTCCAGCTGACTTCACCAGACTCGTAGGCAACTGTAAATACTATCAAACCGCGAGGGTCAGTGTCGAGGCAAAGCCAGCTTTGTACTGACCCTCGTTACTGAAGCAGTCCGATGTGAAGTGGCTTCAAATTCAAACATGATTAGTGGAAAGACAAGTAACTCACAGATACAGTGCAGTGAAGCAAAATTCTTTGTTATTCTCCACCTGAGATGTCATGTCTTTATAGTCGAGCCATCAGGTGGTCAGGGGTGTCAACCTCGAGTATCTAAGCCCTCAGGCTTTGGAGCACTTAGCTTGAGGAGCTCCAACCTTCAAACCCTACTTCATCTTTATATCAAATCTCCAAACACACTAGTGGTCTGTTGTTCCATCAGTTTTTGCTTGTTTCACTCCCTCTAATTGGTTTTTACTAGGGCTGTCAGTTTAATTAATTACACTGCAAATTAACGCGTTATAAAAATTAACGCAATTAATTCTGAGATTCTGAGTGGCAATTCAATGCGCGAGCATTTTAAATTTGGCCCATTGAATGATCCGTAGGCTACTTGGCAGTGGCACGTCACTGTAGCACTAGCACCGAGGAACTTGTCCGGACGTGTTTGTCACTTCCCAACTGAGTCACTAGTAGAGACTGTCTTCCGGGATAAAGTTCACTGAAGTCTTGGTCGGGAGGGCTGACCATCGCAGAGATTGACCGATGCATGGCAGAAATGTGACGAGGAGTCTGTAGGACGGGCGGGAGGACTGACGCTTCTCCACTTACAGCTGTGGTATTTTTAACTTGTTGCCAAAGACAGTTACAGTTACTACCTTACCTTAGTTTGGTTCTGTAACGTTGTTTTGTGGGACATTTCTCTGTATTAAGTTGAGTGAGGGATCTGTGCCGTTAACAGACCATCAGATAGACACACCCTCCACAATACTGCACCTCTGATACTATCAGACAAGTATCATATACATAAGTTATTAAAATGTTACATAAATAAAAAAATTAATTTAGAAAGGAAAAAAAATCGAGGTTTGTATCGAACCGTGGGTCAAAAGTGATACAATCCGAATCGTGAGTTTGGTGTATCGTTACAGCCCTAGTCGCTAGTCAAAGCAGGGTGACAACAGCCATGGAGTTATGCTGACATATCACAGATATGAGATTAAAATGCGATTAATTAGATTAATTAATTACAAATCCTGTAATTAATTAGATAAATTTTTTTAATTACCTGACAGCCCTAGTTTTTACTAATGCCTGTTGTATATTCACAATAGAATTTGTAATTTAGTTGTATCTCCACTTCTCATACAGATGACAATCAGTTTGAGGGCATATAATGCCCACAGGCCCCACTAGCCTGCTAGTCCACATCTTTGTGGAAAGCTCTGCATTAATTGGATCAGACCCAAACCAACAGTAGTTTACCTGGCACCATCCTAAAAAAAACTGTTGTGAAGAAACGACCACAATAAGGACTGTGAAGTGTTATTGTCTGTTATATTGTATTATATTATACCATTCCACTTTGTTATATTTTTCCACAAATGTGAAACTACGATACTACCATACTATACTATACTATACTATACTATTCTATACTATGCGATACTACCATACTATATGATGGGAGTCAGTCCTGTACACACACTTTATTATTGCTTAGAAACCACAATTATAGACAATACAATGTAAGCCCCACCATCACCAATCAAGAAAATGATGTTATGTTAATGCCCTTAATTGTCTGTTATTTAGCTACACCTCTGTTGTTTTCTCTTGTGGAAGTAGAGTTGTAAAAGGAACCCAGAATATTCTACATTTTACCATTATTCCTCCTCTTTATATATAGCTCTCTGGGAGTGGATGTAGTGGCTGTATCAGCTCTGTGAGTGTGTGTAAGTGTTTAGGAGCAGGAAGAGTTGTAGATAGGGCTGAACTGGGTATGACCATGACCCACCACTGCCTTAAGATTAGAAAGCTTCAAACACTCAGGCACACAATTACACACACACCAACACTGAAACACAAACATGCACTTCCTGAAACACCATCAAGTCAGGGTGAGGGAAACTGGTGGCTTGGTTCACTGAACACTCTTCTCAACTCAAATAACTTCAGCGTACATGTTCCTGCTATTCCACAACACCTAAGTAGGCACCACCACCAACATCAGGTAATAAATAACTGAATACAATCATCATATTGCTTTGATTTTATCACAAGAGCTGCATACATACACCCTTTTCAGTCTAGGTTGGATTCCAGTAGATGGTTTGAAGCAAATAACTGAAATCCCTAAATTACATGAAACATGTCCAGAGAAGACAGAAAGTCTTAGAAAGTTACTAATAGCTGATTAGTAATGGGCCGTATTGATTGTCGTTCTATGTCAGCTGCTGCCATTCATATTTCATGCTGATAAAAACAAAGCACTCGCTATAATGTATACACTAACACGCATCCAATCACAACAGACACTGCAGGAGAAACATTGGAGTAAAATTGCAATTCCCATCAGAATTCCAGTAAAATAATTTAAAGGAAAACAAAGTTATTGTGCTGTGTAATCTCCAAGATGCATCTTTTCTTATTCAGTCCACTTCCTCCCTGCTCCTCCGTGACCAGCATCTCCACATGGTCCTCACTGCTGCAGTGATAGTACTTGAGGGAGAAGGAAATGCATTCATACCTGTTGACATTTGAGTCTTTGTGTTGGGTGTCTTTGTGTGCACCCAAGCATCTGATGTTGTCTCCCTACACTCTTTTTCTGTTCCTTCGTAGCAGGTATTTACAACTGGCTGTAGTCAGGTACAAGGGCAGAGCTGCAGTGCTGTTTGGAAGATGTATGGAGGCATATGAACCCCTGCCACCCCTTACACCGTTCGTCTAAAACAGTAAAGTACTTCAGTCTGGCTGCTCAACTTCCCTCATCAGCTGGGCTGAATACAAAACAAGTCTAAGACAACACGAGGAATATGGGAGTGCTTGTATGCGTGTGTGCGCATGTGCGCTAAGCCTCGTCTTTTAAATGGTCTTTCAAAGAGTCCTTGAGCTTACCTGCCAAAACCAGACCGAGCAATATATAAGGAGTTGTAAAACCTGGCATGAGAGTGAGTGTGTACATTTGCGTGAGTGTGTGTGTGTGTGTGTGTGTGTGTGTGTGTGTGTGTCCACCACAATGTCAGCCAAGATACTAACAGAGCTTTTATTCGACTTGGTCTGCTGCCATTTCTTACCCCCCAAAGTCCTGCCAAGAGGATGAATAACTAAATGGAGTAGTGAGAAAAAAAGAGACATGGACAGACAGGACGGAGAGAACTGAATGTGTTCAATATTTCAAGAAGCACACATGGAGTAAGACAGGCAAACAGACTTGTCTCCTTTTATGTACACAAGACAATTATCCATACCTAAAGACTGATGCATGCAACAAACGCAGGAAATATCCCAAAACATATAAATAAACGCATTCTCAGAGATACATCCTATCTTATGGCATGCTGTTGTTTCCCATCACTGTAGCAACGTGACTCTTTGTGGACATGGTGATAGCCAATCACACTGGAGCAAGGGGGATCTGGCAGGAATGTAAAGAGACAGCACGCTGCAGATTAAATGGATACAAGGAGGATTGAGGAAGTTGTCTCGGTATGTGCCGAATTAAGTCACTGATTACCCCTCTCCTTTCTAATATTACTCTGCCTTCTCTACAAATTGCTGTCGCACACTTTCCTGCATTCTCTCTGTACAGCCTGTTAAATCATGGCCATGTTCCTTCCGCGCTGTCTCATCCTCTTTCTCTCCTATTCACAGGTTTCTCTCGGCAGCTCTCTTTCTTCAGACAAGAGTGTCCATTGTATTTCCTAAGATGCCTCGGAGTCCCAGGCCCAACATGCCTGTGCACAGTGTGTGTGTGTGTGTGTGAGTGTGTGTGTGTGTGTCCCAGTTAGAAAACAGCTGTCACATTCAGCCATCACATGCTGCACAGCTGAGAGTGACCGCGACCGTTCCCATCAACTTTCCCTCCATCTTTGTCTCTCTTTCATGGGTTACTCCACAGACTTCTCTTACTGTGACATTTCCCTTTTTCAATCAAATCTAGTAACACTATTAATCTCTTTTCCCTCATTCTTCTTCCCTCCTACTTCATCCTTTTTGTCCAGACAGAGTAGGAGTTGAGGTCTCAGACCAAACGCTACGCATGGATTGCCTTCCATCTGAAGAGTGAGGATCAGATTAAACTCAGAACAATGTATTTCAGTATGAAAAATACTGTTGAGTAGGTGTATGATGTATTTTCAACACAATCCAACAAAGCCTGGGTTTGATGTAAACGTTAGAGGCTGCTTTGCAACAAACCAAAAGTATCAGTTTAACATGTTATGTAATTGTATGCATATGTTGATTAAATTGAGCCTCCTCACCAGCCTTGGCTTGATAGCCTTACCTTTCCTTTATTTTGAGCAATAGACTATACAGAAGGTTCTTTACCACCTACTTGCAGCTGAAACTCAAACCTTTTTCAGCTTGTTCACACATGAAAACCCCTGCTGCAAATGAAAATAAATGTTACCAGAGAAGCACTCATCAGCCACAAGGACACTGCATGGCCATCAGTGACTTCATAAAAACAGGGACTGTCCAGCCATAAGGTTATGGTAGGTCTTACCTAAATTTAACAGATAGACTGCTTCGTGTTTTCACAGATGTGTCAGAGCACTGCTGTTATTAAGCTAAGTTATTGGTGCAAACACTTTCTGTGCCCGCTACACCATAACATTTTCTGACGACTGGTTCTTATTACTATTTCCTACAAGGCCACTTCATTACTGTGCTATTCCTTACATTTTACATCAGATGCTTCAGTAGCATCTGCTCCAGATATGGAATGGCACCAGCATGAGAACATATTGACATTTGGGATACCCTCATAAAGATGTTATGAAAATAAGCTGAAACCAATTGTAACTCCAAAGTAAAGGCAGTCCTATAATTTGTACACAGTTTCATAAATTAACTGTTAATTCAAACTACACTATGGTGAATTGTTACAGTAAAACACTTAAACGTAAACTCTAAACTGTCAGAGATCTTGCTTAGCCCGGTGGTTGGTTTGAAGGGCAGCCCACCAGCGGCGAAGCATGTTTTTATTGTGACAGGGGCCTGACACAGGCCAGCAACTGACTGATGGCAGTGGGTAACAGATTCATGACGTAGTAGAGTTTTGGGTGGTTCCATACTTGCCTATAAGTAGTGCAAGGAGCTTCAATAAAAGCTCTATGGCTTGTGTTCATGTCAGGAACCTGAGACAGCACAACATGCTTTGATATCTTGTATAAACTATGACAAGATCTATTCAGAGAATTGCAAGAAAATGAAATCTGAAAAGTATTTTAGAAGTAGGGTCAAGCAGGAGGGGAAAACGTTGTTTTTGGAAATTCTTTAAAGACACCGGTCTATATAGCAGGATATAGTGCACTAAGGTGCTAGTCCCATAGATGGCAGCAATGCAACTTTTGCATGCCGGCTGCCGTATAACCCAGAAGAAGAAGAAGAAGACGACGACTTATTAAAACAGCTACCGTCAGAGCTTATCTAACGCTGAATGTAATAGCGGCGTTTTACTACTAAACCACTGTGAAATTAGCGCACTTATTATTGTTAATATTTTCACGTATTGCAAAATAAACAACATAAAACTTACCATAATTGGTCAGGTACTGTCACCCGCTGTACAAACTAATTTGGATTAAATCAGCTGGCTCTATGTTTCCCATCGTGGCACAAGAAGGCTGCTCTGCCACTGCAGCGAACGAGCTAACATCCATGCTACATTCATGCTAGCTGCCTTATTGACCCGTGGCCCAGCCAACGTCACGTCGCTGCACACCTGGTCAACAGGTGAACCAGCGGGTTCAACGTCTCTGCCTTTGTTCGTCCGACTTCGGAAGAAAAAGACCAGCGTTTTTGGCTTTTTCTGTGTGACATCCCGTTATGTTCAATCAAAAGTAGCCTAGTTAGCGTGTAGTGACAGTAGCATTGGTTTGTGGGCGTTAGGCGATGAAAAGACACCTGACCTCAGACCTGCCATGTGTTCGCGTTTTTTATTTAAATAAATAAACGATGCTTAGCCTGGCGGTGGGAAATTTAAGCCTGGCGGGCTTATAATACACTGGGGGGAAACCCTAAACTGCGAGAACGACAACATGCTTAGGAATTTATCATCAGTCCACACATTGTGTAAACTGTCTGTCTCTTGTCTCAGTAGGAAACATTAACACACACCTGCATGCGCGCACACATACACACACATACACAAACACACACACACACACCACAGCTTTGTTAATACCCCATCAGAACATGTAACAACCTGACTGACAACTAGACCCGCTGGTCACTGAGTTTGGTTATGCAAGCTCACCTCTAATGACCGGGCAGCAGGTCTGTCCATCTGTCTGTGTCAACAAACACACATTCCACTACTAAGCACCCTCTCATAGGCTTATAGTATAATGCTATATTTTTGTGTATGTTTGCCCATTCACCTAAACTTTACAGACAGGATTCTTAACTTAACTTGCCCAGTGATTATCAATGGAGGGTGTTTTTGAGAAAGGTGTGATAGGGGTACCCAGAAGAACAAAATGCTGTAAATAAAACATATCCAATTACTGACAAAGGAGGACCTCCCATTGAGGGAAAGTACATTAAATATAGTAAAGGTCTAAAGTGTGGGTCCTGACCGGAAGTTTTCTGAAACCCTTGTGAGGTCAACAACTTAAATATATACATGTTTATGTCACACAAACTCTGTAATGCTTGCTACAGTGTCATTGCTGTGGATTAGGTTTTATTTTTGTGCACATACCATTCAACCTTCGCTACCCAAAATCACCACATAAGAATGTAAGTGTGAGACAAAGGTATTATAATAGCAATTGATAGCAGTGACATGATCCAGATGTTGTGTACTAGGTAATCCTGCATCAGTTCAGTTTTTTTGGTTCATGTTTATAAGGAATTCATACCTTATATTGCTTAACAAATGAATAACACTTCAGAGCACTTTTCCATGGTTCTTAAAATGTATCTGACTAGATCAATAAACATGTCAAATTGCTGTCTTTCTGATGGAATAGTGAATTTCCATCTTTTGCTGTGAGTAATGAGTAATCACTCAGTCCTATCATTAATAACGCTGATGTGTTTTTACCTCTGCGTTGAAGGCGCTCTCATCCTCCGCTCCACGCGCCCCAAGCGCACACATGGACAGCGCGAGGAAGGTCCGTCTCCAGAGCAACCAGAGGCAGCTGTTCCGCGAGATGGAGGCCATGGTCTGGGCGCGAGGGGAATCAGACAACGTCCGTTGCGGTTCAATCTCGACGGTGCGATAAGATGTCACTGAGTTTTAGTCGCTCTTTCCCTATCTTGCTCGGTAAAAAGCCCCGATATAAGAAAAAACCGTAGTGAACTATTCCCGTGCAGGAAGTCTACAGCAGTCTTCAACAGTACTCTTGCATCCTGGAAAAGAGGTCCCTTCCAGATTGCAGTCAGAGCCGCATGATACACTGCCTCTCCATAAATGTCGGTGAATATTCTCCACTCATTTGTGAGCCTGAGTCTATACAGCTTTCTTATTTAAATTGTTTTGCACCGTTGACAGACGCGCCTCACCTTCCTGAACACACTTCATTCAGTTTTATTCACTTCACACCAAAATCGCTGCCGAATTAGTGACCTTGAAAGTGCACTTTAAAACAGAGCCTCAAAGGCACCAGCAATGCCTTTTTAGCAGCAGAGTGGAAAGAGAAATCAGAGAGAAATGCCTCAGTAAATCATTCACAGCTAACATGTTCAACTTCACTAGGTTAGCAACATCCCCTCGTGATGCCCGATGGAGTGCGGTTAATTTCACACTGAGAACGTTACAAACTATAAAACAACAACCCATATATTATAAGACCAAAGTTCACCGCACTTGACCGACTCCTTGGCCAGCAGCATCAAGTAACGTTGGTGTCGTGGCTGTAAGCGAACTCCGCCGTGTTAGATCACGAGTAAAATATACTTATTTCACGGGTTATTTTCCTTCTGTGTCCGGTTTTCCCTTCTCCAAGAGCAAATGTTGTCTGACCCCAGTACTTAGCAAGTTGCTATCAGTCGCGTCCCGAGTCAGTGTCTCTGTATGGTCTTCCTACCGGAGCAGGACGGTGAAATGGTCCTCTGTTCGCAATGTTTCGGTACCAAACGTGGAGATGCCAGCGTCAAGCTGGAGAGCACGGGAAAGAGCTGCTGTGACTTTCAAAGTAAAAGGTTACTCTGCTCGTAGTGACACTCATGACAAGACTTAACCTTAAAAGAGATCTATAACTACGAAACTGAGTGTTTCCTATACACTGTTTGTCCTAATAACAGCGAGTGTTAACGTTTGAAACTTCAAAATTGTTCTCGGGGAAGTCATGGAACAACTCTAGCTTCTTTGATAAATGTGCCAACAACATGTGACATAGACAGCAATCGATAATGTAGTAACTGAAAACCCCATGTCCTCGGTAATAACAATAGACTAAGTAGTTCATGAAAGCTGTTTTCCCCAGGTTTTAATACGATTTCTATTTTATTTTGAAGGCATATTATTTCCGGATCTGTCTTGTCTTTCTTATGCTGACTTGATAGATGTGACCAATACAAGGCTCTTATCGGCCGGCCGGACGGATGGAGGTGGAAGTGGGGAGGGCGTAAAGCCCGAGGCGGACGCCAGCAAATATGACCCTCCCCCCACTCTGTAGCTCCACCATTGTAAGGTGGAGAGCACAGACACACACGTACACACACACACACACACACACACACACACACACACACATTATCTGTAACAGGAAAGTACAAATAAGAAAGGACATTTAAAACAGAAATTATATGTCATAAACTGACTATAAACTCACAATTCATCAACCAATATAGCAATTTTGTATGCTTCTTTCAGGCAAACACAGATGCACATGTGCACAAATACACAATGGTTACACTTTATGTTTGCAATGGCTTGTTCCATTAATTGCCATGTTTGTAATAATAAGTAATTTCTCCAGTAACTACATGATCATTTATACATCTGTCACTTTGAAATCCTTATTATAAAATGAGGCAGCCCTGTTCTGTTTTTTCCCAAAAAAGCAAACAAAAAAAAACAGAATAGCACTCAGTAGTACGCTCTGCCAAGGCCAACAGTCCTCTTTAATTTAATCAATCCTAATTCAATCTCAAGCTTGATGGACGTGTATATCTCTAAATGTTAAACCATCCATTCTTGCTTAACCATAAACTTCGCTCACCAGATCTAGAATCCACCTCAAATTGTACTCACTCATAGATACCAGCCATGGCACGTTGAAAAATGCCCTATCTTACATTGTTAAAGAAAGTTGCAAAAAATTCCTACATTTTTCTATTTCAATCCGCACTAGAACTTAATGGAGTCTATTCTGGGTCCAGACCTATCCTCCATCCAAGTTTCGTGGAAATTTGTACTCTAATTTTTGTCTTGTCCATCTGACAAACCAACAAACAGACAAACCAACAAACAGTCATATGTGAAAATATAACCCTCTTGGTGGAGGTATTGAATAGTGGTAGTCAGCATGTGCACAGATAAGCAGGAAACACCTGTCATCACAGCAGATCGGTTAAAAGGATAGCAGAGAATGATCCTTGTTCCTCAGGCAGTCACTGTCATTAGCTTCCTCAGTGTGATAGTGTCTGTGGAGAGACATGTCTAAATAAATCCCTATCAATGGATCCGATCTAATGCAAAAGGAAGTAGCTACTTCAAGAATGGATATGCAATGGTTACTGGTTTATCGGGGTCAACTGATTTCTTCTTTTTCTTTGTCGATACTGATACTGATTATTTGAAACTAAGGAGACACTCATTTGCAGAAAGAATGAAGTTACTTGTGTCAAAATTCCAAGCAACCAGTTATGAAATAAACTCAAGCACAGTTTACTCAAGTACTGTTCTTAAGTACAATTTTCAGATGCTTTACTTGAGTATTTCCTTCTTTCTGATACTTTATACTTTATACTACCCATCACCACATTTATTTGATAAATTAAGTTAACAGTGACTTTGCATATTCAAATTATTCTTATAGTTTAAAGGCTATTAATTGCATTAAGGAATCTATGATAAAAGTCTCAAACCTAAAACATGATGGGACCATGTGAAGCCATTAGGACCAGGAGACACATTTTGAACAGATATTTTGACAGTAACCAGTTATGCACTTTCTGCTGCTTGGTATTGGAGGGCAGTATGTCCAAACCACTCGCTGATCTTTGTGGCCTGAGCTCATTACAGGGAAAGAGGAGCCATAGTCAACTGAACACACACAATGGTGGTGGGTAAAGCCTCCTTAAAATACTTTTCCTCAGTATTTGAGCCTCAGCCTGTCATAAATTCGTATGTGTCTTAGCTAGAGTTTTAAATGTAGTATGACGTAGGTTTATGCAAAATGAAACAATACAAAACATCAAATGTTCACACAATACAACTTGGGATGGAGGTAAAAAGCAGCAGTGTTAGCAACTTGGAAATCCCAAACCCTGGCTTATAAAATGTGGCCACTTTTGCTGACAATTAAAAATACTGTGAACAAATAGAGACAGTGTTTTATCACCCAGGTTTTTCCCATTAGTCATAATAAGCATCATTAGCTGCTGCATGTGAGTCATTCTGCTTTGCTGGTTGCTTTTTCTCCAGGTGAGCGGTTTGTCACAGGTACAATCAAACCCCAGAGGCTAACATCAGTCAACACCTGATCTCACCTGTCTTGGCATCAGCATGCACAGCACAAGGAAATCCCCCACTCACAGACCCCATCTTGATTGAGTTTTTAAAACTGTATTTTATTGTTTTCCCAACAAGAAAACTTACACTCATAAGACAATAACCTAGGTGTAGTGGATTTAGAATAGTAATACTGTATGTATTATTGTCGTCTTTTTTTTCTTTAGAAAGATGCAATTACAATCAATAAATGGTTGGATGGCATGTTAGTTTGTTTGTTGGTTTGTCAGCAGGAATACACATAAACTACAGAACTGATTTGCATGAAACTTAGACAGAGAATGAATCTCAGCCCAGAATAGACCCTTTCGACTTTTAGTGTGGATCAGAATAAAGTGACAGATCCATAAATATTTTTAAGGAGTTATGAGTGATTTAAAATTTAGAGTGATACAGAGCTATCAAGTCTAATATTGGCTTAGACTTCATTTAGTTAAAGGGTGAGTGCTATTCTGCTCCAATCAGCCACAACATTACAACCACCTACTGAATGCTGTGCAGGTTCCCCTTGTGCAGCCCAAACTGTTCTGACCCGTCAAGGTGGTCATAAGACCTCTGGGGGTGTCCAGTGGTGTCTCGCTATGAGACATTTGTGGCAGACCTTTTGGGATCTGTATGTGGGTGGGTACTTGTTCCAGCAGGTCCCACAGATCAGAGCAGATTGCTTGATCAGATGGGGACCTGGGGAATTTGGGGGCCAGGTCCACACCTAGGGCTCGTTGTTATGATCCCTTTGTCATGTTCTTGAGCAGTTTTTGTGGTGTGTCAGGGTGCATTTGGGAGTGCCGTTGCCATGAGGGGGTGTACTTGGTCTTGGTTTGGATGGGTGTTGAGGCCCCCACACACCGCCAAGACTCAAACCAACAGCCAACTGCCTTTATAGATAGATAGATAGATAGATAG
>CAEMYA010000522.1:0-21687 GCA_903131615.1 Diplodus sargus | reverse complement strand
CGAGTGTATTATTAATCACCAGTGATTAATCAACCCTTATTATTAAGCAGTAGTGTATCCTACATGATATGTTATAGTGCTGCCTGTGCGAGGCTCATATACTTACTTACACATTTATAAAAAGTTATACTCTGCTACAGTATCACATTTCATCTTTTATATTTGTAGGAATAGAAGCCATCAAGTCCAATCAAAGAGGTCGTACTATTATTTTATCAGGAATAAGAAAGAAAAATTGTAGGTTTTTCATTTAAAAAGCTTGTTTCCAGGAGGGATTGAATGAGGACTTGAAACCCACCTGCTGCTGGGACGAGAGCACAGACTCTGTACATGAGGCAAACACTCCACCAGCTGAGCTACTGGGGCCAATGTTTTGTCTCTTTGTGGCCATTGTGTGTCTCCTTCTAGTCAGTCTGATCAGTTTTTCTGGTTGTTTTGCAATTCTTCGTAGTATTTTTCCATCTTAATGGGCCTCATTCACCAATATCTTCTTATGAATCTTCTTAGATTCGTTCTTAAGTTGCTCTTAAGAGGTAAAACCCCACGTCAGATTCATCAACGCATTCGTAAGCCTCAGAATTGTTCGCAGCTGTGTTCCTACATTGATAAATGCCACCTACTTGTAAATTGAGAGGACGTGCCAGGTTTTGCAGACCTTGGATGGAGAAATGCCACGTATAAATAGGGTGGGGGGGTTACTAATTGATGGCATGGTTTCCAATTTACTTGATAAATGTTAAATCATTGGCACATTTAATTTATTTTGAAATTTAAAATTCTCTGTAAATTATCAAAAAATATAAAATGAATAAATAAATAAAAACTACAGAATTATCACTGTAGTATAATACTTAAGAGTACTCCTGAGTGTTCGTAGGATTTGTTCTTACCTAAGAATAAATCCTGGATAAAAAAAAAATTCATGAATGCCACAATCTTCGTAAAATCTTCGTAAGTGGGACTGAAGAACAAATTTGTTCGTAAGAACGGTTCATGAATGAGGCCCATTGTTCTCATTTTTTTGCCTTTTTGGAGTCAGTTTGTTCCCTCAGAAAAGGTCAGAGCCCCAGACTGAAGAACACACAGAACAATGTGATGCAAGTGAACCAGAACTCTCAGACATGAAGACAACTCAGAAGTGTTGCTTGGTGCAACTATTTTGTAATTCTTTGTAGTATTCTTCAATCTTTTTGTAGTCAGTTTGTTGTTGCCTCAGAAAATGATTTGGAAAACTGATGCTTTCTTTGAGGATGAAATGTTTTGTGTCTCAGAAAAGTAAAACCAGTTCTGTCTGCTCATTCTGACATAAAGATTGAAGATGGAGATACGGACATACAGAAGGGGGTTCAAGTTACCGTCTTCTACACTTCAGCTTTTCAGACAAATAAAGAGGAAGAGCAGCACAAACGTTTTGCAACTTTACATGTTGTAATTATTGTAATAAAAAATAAGCATGACTTTGTATCACACATCTCTTCTTGTAGTAAGTGACCTCATGACCGTCCTATTCTGGTAACATGATATCTTGGTAACTTCTGGGAGGAAATTTTCTACATTTACCTTTTTAAGATCTCCCTCAGCGTCTTTACAAAATAATGTTAATGTAAATAATTATGTTATTAAAGGCGAACATTCTCTTTTTTCTGAATTTCTTCAGCAGAAAGCAGCATTTCTCTGATTACTTAGATTTGAATTTTAGAGCTGGTGTTGCTGGTCTTTAAAACTGTCTCTTCATCCTGATTCGCAGATCAAGTAGATTCAGCAGAAGCACAGAGGGAAGAGATGAATCGGCTGTACGTCTGAGAATAGGAAGAAATGTGAAGAGTGAGGCAACACGAAAACTATAAAGAATTAGTGTGTTTAAAGTTGTGAAGAAAGCTTATTTTGCATATTGTCCTGCCTCTGTGCTGGCGATGACCAGAGGCTTTGTTTTTGGGTTGCCCATCAGTCTGTGTGCAAAAAGAAGGAAGTGATTAGTTTTTGGCAATCGAAGATCAAGGTAACTGTGACCTCACAACAATTCATATAATTATGACAGCATGCTTTACACAAATGTCCAATGGGATAAAATGAAGAAGTTGTGACATTTTATATCCGTAAGGTCAAAGGTCAGCCGTGTTCTGGTGTTTGTAGTTTATTCAAATATTTGAAATAAAAAAAAACAACACTTTTTAAATTCTAAGATATACTTTTTTCCCCAGTTTTGTCGAGACGTATTGTGACGTATAAACCAGTTTTCTATCCATCCTTCACTAATAAATGTATTGTACTATTGGTGAAGGGAACAACATGCCCTGTTTAGCACTTGGACTTGTGATACCAGCCATGTTTTCATTTGAATTAGTGTCCCTTTTAATAACCCAAATTTTCCTTACTTCCTTCACCAAATTTCTGCTGCTATGATTCAAATCTGAGTACATTTTCATTAGTTTAGTTCAGTCTTCAAACAGGAAGAGTCTGTTTTCAACGAAACAATGAACCTTTTATGATACTTCACAAAGATATGACAATCTATTAAAAGAAAACACAAAATACATTAAAAAATGTCCAAACAAGGTCAAAAAGGTTTTCCAAACTCTTAAATGTTTAGATATTTGCCTTTAGCAGCCTGAATTTCTCCTGTGAGGTGAAAACATGATTCATTCACACTGTTTCAGGGCAAATGAAACTCTGCGTTGCTGTTTGGAACAGTCCACTGTCTGGGAAACCTGTAATATTTTACAACCAGCCATAAAACAGTGTTGCTGGGAAGGAGGCAGAGCTGAACAACAGTCACGTAACACCTGTAACTCAGGTGAGTAGTTCACTGTCAGGTTTCAGGCTTGTGGAAGACGCAGCGGAGCAGAAATGGACTCTGGCGGTGTGGTTCGGCCTTGTCTCCTTCTCGTCATCTCCATTTGTGTTTGTGTCGTCTCTGGAGGTCCTTTATGTGAGTAGAACCAGACTGGATGGAGGTTGGAAAAAAGTGTTAGAGATTTGATTTAAGACTGTTGATTTAAAAATGAGGCTTTTCTGTATTGAAGACCCTGAATTTGACACCATTAGTTTTTCATGTCCAAATCTGTTCATTTAGTTCGTCCAAAAATCATTAAGTCATACTTACTATTTATCATGACATACTGACATTTGGTAAATGAGTGGTGAGGTTGTCCATGGAAGCTTGATTCAAGATAAACTATGACATTGTTGGACCCTGCAGCAGGTATCAGGCTCTGCCATCATAAATCTACTGCTAATCTTTGACGCACTCGAGCAGCGAGCAGATACTGACCAGCCCTTTCACTGTGTACGCTAAACAACGTGTGGTTGTCAATTTGATTACACTTTATGGTGTTTCAAAGTCCAATATCAGGTTCTGCACGGATGTAAGAATGAAAAGTTGCAGTACAGAGTCACCAAAGATTATACATTTACAGTGATTATGACCAGAGACACTGGAATTAATTTTGCCAGTGTTAAAAAAAAAACACAACGTATATTGTAATTTACTTTAAATGTCTGTTTGTTTCAGGGCTGTTCAACAAACATGTTTAGAGTATCTGTCTCCAATGGTGGAGAGTCAGTTAAAGGGTAAATCAGATGTTACTTAGTTGAGTGACATCAGTTCAAACTGTACATAATGAGTCTAACAGTGTTTCAGCAGTGTAATGATGTTTTTCAAAACCAGCTGCCTTCATTACCCACAATGCAACTTTGCCACTGAATGACATCACTGGGGGCAATTTATCAGACGACACGCAGCTTCCTCTGGAGCCACAGAAAAACTTAACAATACTTTTTTCACATATCCAGTCCGACTCCCTCAGACCTGTAAACAGATGTGTGTCAGATTTGACGAATTACTCTTGAAGCACATTTACTGTGGCAACACACGTTTCACCCCTTTCACTGCTAAGTATTATTGTTGGCGCTGCGATGATCCTCTCTATTTCCTGCTGTCACAAATGGCAACAACACTGGATAAAGAGTTTATTCAAACATGTAGTCTATAATATAAATGGATCACCAGTTAATCTTCCTCATTGCAGGCTTAGCAGACAAGACATGTGTTTTCTATCAGCGTGACTTCAGGGACATCAATGTCAGTCATTAACACCTGTAAACGAATGCTAGGCACACAAAGGGTCCAGAACATTATGCATGCCCAGATACCAGATGATGTTATGGAGGTTTTAATGTGCAGACATTTGAACCTGCATTAATGTGTTTGTTCTGTATTAACTTGTATGTTTTTTCTGTTCCAAAGATATTACACCCATAATTTGTTTTGCGAATAAGTCAATAGCATTGGGTCCACTGGATGAAGGATTTGCAGGTAATTTAGATATTACACTTGTTTTACGTCACAGATTTTAAAATAAGATTAATGTCAAATAATCCAGCAAAAGGTGAGTTTAGGAAATGAGTTGTCTGTTTCTTTGCAAGAGGCAGATATCTTCTAAATTGATTATAATAAATCAAATGTTACATTTCTTTATCATTTTTTTTATTACACCACATTTGTGGTGATCCCTTTCAAACATTGAAACAGATACCAACACTTTTTAGAAAAGTGTGGAAAAGTGTCATGATTCATGAGGTGATGCATCATTAATGAGCCACTACAGAACACATTTATCTGCTCAAGGCTGATAAGTTTGCAGCATTCATATCAGTGAGATGCATCATTGATTAAAAGTTCACTCAGGAAAATCTCTTACAATGCTCCCATCATGCTGCAGGGGAACTGGAGTTGGTTAATGGGATCCCAGCAGGAACTGGAGTGAAGTTTGTGCCCTTCATCCTTGACAACCTGGAGTATCTGGACCTGAACTTCACGCTCGGAGACACCAGCGCGACTGTTCGCACCAAGAAGCCGCTGGACGCAGACACACTGACAGACGTGAGTTATGACAGTGCTGTCTGATAGATATTAAATTAATGTACTGATAATTCGCAATTGCAAATGTGTTCTACCTATTGAATTTCCGAAAATGCTCATGTCAATATTAAAGGTTGCATATTGTGCAAATTTTTGCATCTATTCAGCTTCTGTATGATTCTTGTGTATTTAACCTTCAGCACATCTTTACGTTGAGTTTTCTAGTGTGTTCTGTCAGGTGTCTCCACAGACCTCAAGTGTCCTCTGTTCCTGTCTTACAGAGTGGCGGCTCCTTGTTTTACACCATCATGTGTGATGGCGACATTAAGGTGAGTGAAATGTAAAAGTCACAGTATTCACTCAGCACTGCAGAACAAAATATCTTAAATTATATGTTTGTCTTTGAAGTACAACAACATTCGGGCACTGATGATCATTGACATCAATGACAACAGCCCGATATTTGAGGAGAAGCTCTACAGTCAGAATGTCTCTGAGGTGAGTCACTGAGTTCTGTGAGAAAGTGACTGTAGACCTCCTGCACAATACACCTGTATCTACTGTCAGGAACTGAACAGAAATATAAATGCAACACTTTCATTTTTGATCCAGTTTTCTCAAATAATTTCTTCCAGATATTGTTGATATATTGGTTAAACTCTGTGTTAGTAAGAGTCTTAGGCCCAGTCCACACATGCAGGGGGATTTTCGGAAACAGGTTTCGCTCTGGTTGGTCGCTAAGCTACAGAAAATATTATTAATGAGGAAGTGATAACCTGGATGAATGAAACAGCCTTTTTTCTAAAGGCTTTGTAAGTGTGGACCGGCCTAAACTGCATGAGGACGATGGTGTTCACACCAGATACTGATAAAAACTAGTGGAGCAGATTAATTTGTAGTGTGGGACAAGAAGAATTCTCTGGAAGATGTTTGTTTCATTGTTCTTTTGATTTGTTTCTAATTGACTGATCTGTTTATTGATTAGTGTTGCCAAAGTGTGACCATAACCACCAGTTAGAGAGGATAAATGTTGTGACAAACACTGTGTTCAGACGAAGTGTTTATTGTATGAACAACAGAACATGCATGTGAATATATATTTGTATCTGCATCATTCGTCCTTTTCTTCTTTCAGTCAGAACCTGTTGGATTCGAAGTTGTTCGAGTGAAGGCGACGGACGCAGACAGCACCGCATCGAACAACGCAATCACATATTCCATTGTAATAAGATTTACCCATATTTACACAAGCTTGAGTCTTTCCACTTACACTGATACTACAGCTAGTTACTGAAAGTATGAGTTAAAGATTTTATGATGAGCCTTTTTTAATTGGGAGATATTTGTTGTAACATTCATGTTGCTTATCACTGCACTGAAACACAGGTGAATTTAAATACTTTAAACCAAACCAACAAGAGAAGTGCAACGGTTTGACATTTACATTAAACACAAGAAAGAACAGGATTTGAATGCAGCCTGGAATAATGAAATATACTCCCTCTGTCATAAATGAAAGAGTCACTCTTGCCACTCTGCTTCTACAAAAAGTCAAAAGTAATGTTCAGTATCAAAATGTGATGTTCACTTTCTTCCATAAGGAACCAGCTTCAGAGGTCTTTGAGGTGACCAGCGCAGGAGCTGTACGCTTGAAGAAACGTTTAAACTACAATTTAGTCCAGCAGTACAGCTTCATAGTGAGGGCCAGTGTGAGTAAAAGTATTGATACTCATACAGAAATAAAGTGATTGACATGACTACCTTATTGATCTGCTTTGTCTATGTTGTTCTTTACTACAGGATCCCTTGGGGTTGAGTGACACAGCCACTGTGGTGATTAACGTAGAAGACTATGACAACTTGAATCCATATTTCAGCCACAGCTTGTACCAGGCTTTTATTCCAGAGAATCAGGTGAGTCTTTTAAACTAAATACTACAAGTGAAGAAGCGTCATGGATGAGAGGTGAAACATGAGTCCAGTTTTCTACTATATAACACCCAGAAATACCTTCAGCTTCAGTACTACAACATTTCTCTCACAAGTCTTGACATGTCTCGGCTTCCACAATGTCAGAAAACCTCTTTTTAAAGAAACGTTATGTAGAAACCCCCACGGTTTCTGGGTAGGGCTGCAACTAATAGTTATTTTGGTTGTCGATTAGTCACGATTATTTGGCAGTAGGGCTGGGCGATAAATCGGTTAAATCGATTAATTCGACTTTTTGGTTTAGGACGATTTAAAAAAAATGAAAATCAAGTTTTTATTTAACTTGCTCCAGCGCAGCTCCTCATGGGCTCCCGTAGTTCATAATGGCTCTGCCCCCTGCACAGACTTTCTGCAGAGAAACAAACAACATGCAGCGAGCTTGTTCCTAAAACGGTACCGTCTCGTTAGTAGCTTGGTTTTGTGCTGTCGGACCTCAAACCACGGTCCGCTGCACAGTTTGTTCAAAGGCTGTTGTGACTAAAGACAGCGGACCGACACATTTATCTGAGCCTCTCAAACAGATGCACGCAAGTGGGACACTTGTTGTTCACTACGAGATGCACAGACCGCTGCAGCCCACAAACACTATAACACGAATGCTATAAAGCAACTAACATTAGCAGAATCATTAAATCATTGTGTCCTGTATGAGAAGAAAGGGTCCCGGTGGACAGCTGTCACGGATGCAGTCACGTTGCATATCGTTAAAGACATGCTACCCGTATATACAGAGGTGCTGGAGGTTCATCCACATGCTGAACATGTTCGACCCAGGTTTGTGCTACGAGGCCACAACGGGTCATGATGCCTCCAGCCAGGGGAAGCAGACAGGCTCGTGTTCTTGGCCAAAAATGAGTTATAAAGACAGCCAGCACACACCTCATGTCCTGTACATCTGCCAACATGTTTACTGTGCAGCATGCAGATGTTTAATTTAGTTTACATATCTTCAGGGATATGAAATACTATTTGGAAACAAAAGGCACCTTTTGCAAATAATGTATTAAAAAAAAAAAGTTATGTTAACACTTTATGAATACCAATATGGAAACTGATCCGTTTTTCTAATAGCAAGCAATCTCACATGTTCAATTTATGTTTACAAAAGCATTTTATCAAAAAGGGACACATTCTTTTCAAAAGAATGCACTTTTATTTACTATTTTCAGGTGAGTTTAAAGCTGCACTCTTTGCAACGGCAGGGCAAATTTGTTTAGAATCATAGCATTAAAATAAATGCAATTTCTAATTTGAAATTTGTTCTTGAGAAGGAAAGAAAAATCGCTTAAAAATCGTAAATCGAGTTTGGTGTGAAAAAAATCGGAGATTCAATTTTTAGGCCATATCGCCCAGCCCTATTTTGGCAGCATCTGTTTCGACTTTGGTTTTACCTTCATATTGTCAGAGCAAATTGAAAACCCATGAAACATGTATTTGAAAACATGATATTTTGAAACACTGGATTTCAATATATTAACTGAATTAATAAATACTAATTATTGTAGTTTTTAATTGATTAAATGTCTTACAAATGAATTATTATTATGTTATAAATCATTGCAGTGGAGGTTTAATATTCAGTGTTTTATCTAATTTATATTATTACTGTTTTGTACTGATTTAAAATCCTACACATGAATTATTACTGATATCATTGCAGTCAGACAGAATCGTCTTATTTGCAAATTTGAGATATTTTTTCATAATTGATTTTACTGGCCAACCTTCACGCCTGTACACATTATTAACCCTCTCTGATACACATGGGGGAGCATGGTTCACAACAATTGTAGTTGTAGTTGTAGTTGTCATTCGAGATCTGTTGCATTTTTAATAACTATGAATTTCAATAAATCAGTTTTAGGTTGCACACAAATGGATAATTTTTTTTATAAGAGTGCAAATCCACTTCAGTTTGATTTGCTTGTAGGTTTGTAAGCTACTACAGAGTCACATGTACATTTGATAACATATATTCGAAGATAGGAGGTTTAAGCCCGACAGCGACGATGCGCTCCAAACCACTACAAAACAGATAGTGTGCGGCGATAACTCACTGATAACTAAGACAAATAACTTTTATCAGTTCAATTTGTGAACTTACCCGTCTGGCATACATGCCATAGCTCCAGGGTGCTTACATTTCAGGTGCTCATGCATGGCTGTAGTGCTGCCATGAAATGACAGCCGTTTTTTTACAAAGTTTGCACGTCACATGTTCCGCAGTTGTATTTCCAAAATGTTTGCACACTTTGGACGATTTTGGTCTCACTTTCCTGCTATCCTCAACTTGTTCCTCCATTATTCATATTCTTCTTCTGCTGCTGCTGCTGCAACCGTTTACATCGACTAATCGTTGCAGTCCTATTTCTGGGTGCAACACCAGTATCATGAACACAAATCCCAGGTCTGCAACAGTTTGTCAGTTTGCTAGCAGCAGGCCTGACTACCTTTTTTCTCCCAGCAGTTATTCTGGGAAATATGAATTTCAACAGCTCGCCAGTTCTTCCGCATTTCACATGTTAAGCAAGGTTTTGTGTTGTGGTGCATTTGGAAGGTTTTTTCTACGTGTGTGTTTGCCTGTGAAATAGTTTTCTGTGTCTATACCATTATGTTTTCTTTAATAATGACTGTGGAGTGTTAGATAGAAGTGTTGCTTTTGAGTTTGAGGACAGAATTTGAACATTAGCCACTTGTGCATTACATATTTCAGGATGGACCTTTCCCAACCATTGAGCCAGAGGCAATCAAAGCTCAGGACGGAGACAGCGGGATCAACGTGGCTCTGATTTACAGCATCAGCAAAGGTAAATACAACAGGGAAATAAAGCTGCAAATTCAGCTCAGACAGGCAAAACACTAAAATATGTGAAGAAACTCTCCGTATTTAACCTCGTCTTTGTTGTTTAGTGTCTCCAGCAGAGTATCAGAGTAACTTCCAGATTGACTCCAGCAGTGGAGTTTTGTCTGTGCAGACTCCAATAGACAGAGAAGAGATGAGCAGCAGTGTGATCTCTGTCAACATCAAGGTAATATATATTATATATTTGAACAGTGTGAAACAAGCAACATGGACATGAAATATTGCTGTTTTATTTGAAAATAATATTTAAAGTAAGCAGTCGATGTTCTTCTCCTCTGTCTCTGGGCCCTCTGTTTGTTCGGCATGTGCCTTAAATGCCTCTGATTAGGTCCTACATTAGTTGATAGCTAGAATGATTATTGGCTCCAATACAGAAGAATCCTTAAAGGAAAAGTTCATCCAAAAATTAAAATTCAGTCATCATCTCCTCCCTCCATGCTGATGGAAAGTCAAGTAAAGTTTGTTTCTGGAGCTTCACAGTAAAACAGTGTTACATGTTGTCCCTTTATTGATTATCTGTATTATTCTGTGTGCAGGCGGCTCAGACAGATGACAGCTTGAAGATGGCTAACGCTGTGGTGTCTGTCACCATCGAGGATGTGAATGATAATGCTCCAGAGTTTGACCGGTCCAACTACTCTGTTTCACTTCTGGAGAATTCTCCTGTTAACGCAGTCATGTTCAAAGCCGTCGTCACCGACCTGGACCAGGTAGATTTTTACTGAAAAACACACTTTGATGTTGATTAATAACTAGACAAATTGCATTTCCTGTGAAAATACAGTGTGACTGCTAAAGGCTTAAGCGAAATCTGCTGAATGTACTGCCGAAAAGCTGAAAAGGCTGAAGAGCTGACTAAGTTCAAAAGTTAAAAGCTGAAAGAGTTTAAAAAGTTGAACATAGTGATAGCTGAACAGTTTCTGGAGCTTGACATGAAGCTGAATGTATGAAAAAGATGAAAAGGCTGAAAAGCTGAAAAGGCTGAAAATTTAAAGGCCAAAGGAGTTGAAAAAGTTTTAATTTTAATTGCTGAACATGGAGTTGAAAGTTTGAAAGAGCTGAAAAGGCTGAAAGTTGAATATCTGAAAAGGATAAAAGCTATAGAGTAAGAGTGCTGGAAGAGGTTAAAGGGATTTTTTAAAAAGCTGAGAAGGTGAAAAGTTGTAGAGTAGGAAAGCTGGAAGGGGTTAAAATGGTGAAAAATCCTAAAAACTTGAAAAGGTGAAGGCTGAAAGAGCTTAAAACGGTGAAAAAAGAATGAAAGGATGGAAAAGGATGGAAAGCTGTAGAATGAGAGGGCCGAAAAAAGCTAAAACAGGTGACAAATGGGGAAAATGTAAAAAAGTTAAAGGGTGAAAGAGCTTAAAAATGTGAAAAAGGATGAAAATGTGAATAGCTGTAGCGTAAGATAGTAGAACAAGTTTAAAAAGGATGAAGTAAGAGAGACAAAAAAGCTTAAAAAGGTAAAAAAGGATGAAAAGCTGTAGAGGGAGAGGGCCGTAAAAGGTAAAACAGGTGAAAAAATGATGAACATGTAAAAAATTGGGCTAAAAGAGCTCAATAAGGTGAAATAAAGCTGTAGAGTAAGAGGGCTGGAAGAGGTTAAAGGCTGAAAGATCTTAAAAGGATGAAAAAAGCATGAAAAGGATAGAAAAGAAGGAAAGCTGTAGAGTGAGAGGGCTGAAGGAGCTAACACAGGTGAAAAACGGATGAAAATGTACAAAACTTAAGGGTGAAAGAGCTTAGAATGGCTGCACATACCTGGAGCAGGAGCACACCTGATCCAAATACACACGCAGGAGAAGTAACAGAGACAGAGATGAAGGGATCCCATAAGAATGAATGGGAAAATACCTCCCAAATCCCTGCGATTTTAGAAAAAACTGTAATGGTAATGGCCAAAATATTTACATGATGAGTGAGAGGAGACATGGCTGAACTCGCTCATGTCGTTTTTATTTCTGTCGAGTCAGAAATGAGGGCACAGGAGCGAGTGACAAATCAGGTACCGTCTGCGGTCCTCCAGAAATTTAGCCTCAAAATTAACATTGTGGCTTATGGACCAGGTGGTCAAGTTCGTGTCGCTCTGGGGCTTCTAAATCATAAACCGTAAGTCCCACATCTGAAATAAGACCACCACCTGACACCCAACACGATTTCCTACATTTTTATGCACATATTGTCTATGTCAAGTAAAAGATGAGGGATCAAAATCAAGCTGAAGACAATTTTGTCTCCCATTCTGCCAGCCGCCTCATACTCTGGCGATGATGTCAAGGACTCTAGCTGACGCAATACACACCCATTATAAAATCAGAAGAGGAGCTAAAAGTTCTTAAAACTAAAACTGCAACATTTATATTACAGCAGTGGTTCCCAACCTCGGTGGCGTGCCTCCCACGGGGGGCAACCAGAGATTGCAGGGGGGCGCACGACTTTGTGTTGATAGGCCAAGTAAAACTGGACTTATGATAAATAATGTACGGCACGCTTTTTCGCTAATGTCATGTTTGCTGCGCGTTTGGTGCAGGAAGAGACGGTCAAAACGGACTTCTCTCACGAAAGTGTCCGCAAGCAGGAAAAGTTTGCGAGCGAAAAAACACGTTCCAGAAAAGGTGGAAAAAGGCACTACACCGGCCAATTACAAAATTACATGCCAAGACACGTGATTTGGTTGCTGGGGGACAGGAGGAAGTTGTGGAGGGACTGACAGTGATGGTGAGAGAGTTGAGAGATGTGTGTCAAAATGAAAAAATAACTGTACAGTCACACATGTGAGGTTGTGCTGAAAATAATGACACCAAACAAGGCAAAATAAATAGTTTTTAAGGTGAAATATAGTGGTAAAATAAAAAAAAAAGTCAAAATGGCCAATTATACCCTCGACTGCATAAAATCCAGCTGAAGAGAATTCTTTCTCCAGCATTCCAACTGCTGTCAATCAACTGATGATGTCACACACTCTAACTCACGCAATACACACGCAGGAGAAGTAACATAGACAGAGATGAAGGGATCCCATAAGAATGAATGGGAAAACACCTCCCAAACCCCTGCGATACTAGAAAAAACTGTAATGGTTATGGACAAAATATTCATATGGTGAGTGAGAGGAGACATGGTTGAACTCGGTCATGTCGTTTTTATTTCTGTCGAGTGAGAAATGAGGGCACAGAAGCGAGAGACAAATCAGGTACCGTCTGCTCTCGGCTAGAAATTTAGCCTCAAAATTAACATTGCGGCTTATGGAGCTGCTGCTCGGGTTCTTGTCGCTCCAGGGCTTCCACATCCAAAACTGTAAGTCATACATGTGAAATGAGACCATCAGCTGAAAGCCGACAAGATTTCCTACACTTCTATGCATATATTGTCTATGTCAAGTAAATGATTTGGGACCAAAATCAAGCTGAAGAGAATTTTCATTCCTATCTTCGAAAGCCGCTCCCCACTCTGGCGATGATGTCGCGCACTGTAGCCGACGCAATACACACGCATGCTCAAGATACACACGTTGGAGAAATAGCAGAGACAGAGATCAAATTGGCCCTCATAAGAATGAATGGGAAAACACCTCCCAAACTCCTGCGATTTTTGAAAAAACTGTAATGGTTATGGCCAAAATATTTATATGCTGAGATAGGGGAGACATGGCTGAACGCACTCATGTCATTTCTTTTTCTGTCGAGTGAGAAATGAGGGCACAGAAGCGAGAGACAAATCAGGTATCATCTGCTCTCGGACAGAAATTTGGGCTCAAGATTAACATTGCGGCTTATGGAGCTGCTGCTCGGGTTCTTGTCCAAAACTGTAAGTCATACATGTGAAATGAGACCATCAGTTGAAAGCCGACAAGATTTCCTACATTTCTATGCATATATTGTCTATGTCAAATAAAAGATTTGGACCAAAATCAAGCTGAAGAGAATTTTCATTCCTATCTTCGAAAGCCGCTCTCCACTCTGGCGATGATGTCACCCACTGTAGCCGACACAATACACACCCATTATAAAATCAGAAGAGGAGCTAAAAGTTCCTAAAACTAAAATTGCGATATTTTCAAAACCGTACAAGATTTTAAAAAACTGAATACATCAGCAACAGTTCAAGGTCTTGAGACTGGTTTAAAGTTTGAATGGTGTCTCTCGCTCAAAGTATGAGGTAGAAGATGAGGTTGAAAGGCGATGAGTTTTGAAGAGGATTTGAAGCTTTTCCCATTTGAATCAATGTTAAAAATGCTTTTGGAAAAAGCTGAATTATTGAAAAAGTTGAAAAGTTGAAAAGTGGAAGGTTGAAAGAACTGTAAAAGTTGAACATTTTAATGTTTGAATGATTTGAATAGCTGAACATATGCTAAAGTTATAGCAGAATGAAATTTGAAAAAATCCCCAAAAGGATGAATGGGAAAAATTTGGCAGAAAAAGCTGAATATTTCCAAAAGTATAAAAGGTAGAAATAAGAAACGCCATCATGTCCTAAACAAGCTGAACATTTTGATATTTTAATGGTTTGAATCATTCAAGATTTTGTAGGAGGAGAAAGGTGCCAAAAAACGTACGGAAGAATAAGAAAGAAGAAGAAGATAGAAGAAGAAAGAAATTCCAGAAGAACAATAGTGTGAATGCTGAGTCACACTATTAAATAATTATACAATAATCTATTACACGATCCTCTTTCTCCAGGGAGGATTTGTGGGAACATTGCGGATCCTTCCAGAATCAGCTCCCTTCTCTATCGGTTCTGATGGGACAGTCAGAGTGAAGGACTCCACAGCTCTGGACAGAGAGACGACTACAAGCTTCACTTTTCAGGTGATCCAGATTTCACTTAAGAAATAAACCCTGAACTTCTGGATGTTGCAGGACTATTCCAACAAATACTGCTGCAGGACATTGTTTTATCTGGGCGTGTTTACATTCTAAGTCAGATGCTGTTCTTTTGTTGATTAAAAGATTGAAGCTGTGGAGACGAATCCACCAAACAATGTCACAGCAGCAGAAGTCAATGTGACTCTTCTGGATGAGAATGACAACAGTCCTGTTTTCACCAGTGACACGTACGAGGGAAAGGTGTTTGCAAATCAAACTGTGGGAATGTTGCTGGTCCAGGTGAGTGACTAAAGCATGAAGAATATTGCTGAATATTATTTAAAGGGATAGTTCAGGTTTTTTGAAGTGGGGTCATATAAACAACATATCTATAGTCGATCTGTTTCCCACCATAATCACCGATCAGCGCAGCCTCAGTTTGGAGGAAGGCTCACCTTAAAAAATCTATACCAGTTCAAGTGTACATTGTAAAGGTAAAATTCACACCGCTTTACGTTGCCGTCAGACCGTGCTTTCTTTTGGAACTACATTTTCTCGACCGCAGAACCCCCGTATCCCTACAAGCTAAGCGTCTGGCTGGAGCGACTCTGCTCCTCCAAACTGAGGCTGCGCTGATCAGTGATTACGGTAGGAAACAGATCGACTATAGATATGTACTACAATGACCCCACTTCTAAAAACTTTTATATCCTGATAGAAATAGATTTACATTAAAAAGGGAGTAACATCCCTTAAATTTGCATTTCACCTTAAAAAAAACTTGATAATTGTTTCATATCATATTACTTTACCCTGCCCTTCTATCCCAACAACAATCATGAAAAATCCTACACCTGGGCATGAGTACAACAGATGGGGTCGAGTTCCTTATGGTTCAGTTTGAGGTCCCTTTCTTTTGTCCTTGCAATTAATAAAAGTGGAGATACAGCTACATTCTTTTTACGCTGATGACTCAGTTCTATTATTATCCTAATTTTTGTATCACTTCATTAAATAATGCTTCACATATTTCACTGATCTCTGATATCTGCAATATTACATGAAATCCTGACACTGATTCATCCTTTAGTGTAACATTTTCATGGTTGGGATGTTTCTGCAGTAGCGCCGGGATTAAAAAGTGATCTGAGGTATGTCAATTGCTGCACAATAGTATAGACTGTCACCGACCCTTGAATGGTATGTCGCTGTTACACCTGCTGTAACAAAATAATTTCCCAGTCTGGAATAAATAAACTAATTCTATCTATCTATCTATCTATCTATCTATCTATTCTCGATACATGGCGGTGTGTGCCGCTTGAGACTGTTATGCCATTGAAAGGCTGTTGAATGTGGATGCATTTCTGTTATATGTTCTGTTGTTGGCATGTAGGCAGATATCAAGTAATTAGCTGCCAAGGACCCTATTGTAATTGTAGGAATTCTTTCTTTCTTTCTTTCTTTTTTTCTTCTTTCTTTCTTCCAAGGAAGTCATACTTCCCATGGGCGAAAACTCACCAAACTTTACAGAAATGTCCGGCCCCATGCCAGATTTCCTTAATTCCAAGGACATGTCAATATTCCTCCTGGGGGGGGGGGGCACAATAAACGTTTAAATTTAAAAACTTTAAAAATACCTACAAAATCAACAGTACATGCTACAGTTTCGAAACTTTCACCAAACTGTAGCCCCAATACTGCTGAAACTTTAGTCCACTCAAAGTCATTACAAATTATGAAGTTCATCACTCAGTTTTTTTCAAAACCTGTAAAATTTATAAAAACCTATCTCCTCCCACAATTTTTGCTCAATTAATACCAAACTTGCTAGAGAGCATCTTCTGACCGTCCTCCACAAAACTTGTTTCTCGGATTTTTGATTTATCAAAAATTAAGCCTACAGTGCATCAAAATGTTTGACTGTAAACAGTACTGTAAACATATACTATCAAATTCTTGCTAAATACATTTTCAATCTTCCTGAAAAGAAATCAGAATATTTTGGAGTCATGGTTGATGAAGTTTGGCAAATATCAGAATTTTATCTCAAAAACTGAATTTTTGAGAACATTTTGAATTCTGCTCTCATGGGAACAACTAGAGTCAATGTAAGAGTGGCATTTTTAAACATCAAATTTTCTTTTATGAAGCAAAACATTTAGAGTTAAAAACAAATCACCAACATTTCCATGCTGTAAAGATACAATTTATGTATTATCAGATTTTTTTTCAGGTAACAGAATTTCTGACGTTTTGACCATTTTTGCAATCTGCCTTGACAACAGCTGCTCGGACAGTGACTCCCTGAGTCGACAACTGTAGCTACACAACAGGCCTCACTACCAGCCAATTAGCTCAGTGAGTTAGGAGCTGGTTCTTGGAGTCAGAGGTTGTTGGTTTGAGACCTGGCAAGATCAAACTGTCAGATGTCTTCAACATGAAACACAAGACAATTATCCTGATGGTGGCATCACAGCAAGCCTCTAAATCAGTGTTTTTCAACCTGTTCCTCAGGGACACTGCCCTGCATGTTTAATATGTTTCCTGCTCCAACACACCTGATTCAAATGAATGCCTCCTCGTCAGGCTTCTGCAGAGCTTGATAATTGGCCGATAATTTAAATCAGGTGTGTTGGAGCAGGAAACATCTAAAACATGCAGGACAGTGGTCCCCGAGGAACAGGGTTGAAAAACACTGCTCTAAATGAAATAAAAACAAATAGCTTGGACCGGACCATGGGTGAAAGCTAACCAAAGTTTGCATAAAGGTCCAGTCTCATCCCAGATTACCTCATCTGTAAACCCAAGCCAACAGTCCTGATGGTGGCGCTACAGCAAGCATCTAAAGTTCAAAACATTGAAAATTCATAAGAAATCAACCTGCTAGAACTTAAAACTTTCATCAAACTGTAGCTGCACAACAGTGAATGGCTTACTCAGTTTGTGAAGCCACTGTTATATTGCCTCTTGTAGATTAGCTCAAGTCATATTTTCCTTTATTATGCCTTATTCTGGTCATTCAAAGTACAGAAACATGATAGATAATATGCCACACTGGTTAATGTTCCACTAAATAGATTTTATATGGAGCACTGCATTACTGTGTTTTCCTTATAAAGAAATCTTGTCAGTATTGTTTGGTTGGTTGGCTCAAAGTTTCTGCTATTGAGTCAAGGGTACCCATCCGACATTCTTTCAATGGCATAACAGTCTCAAGTGGCACATACCATCATGTGATGGTAGAATACCAGAAACATACCACTCCAAGTATCTGTATACCTGTCTAGGGATCAGTATATGGCACTGAGCGGCAATTGACATACCTTCGGCCACTTTTTTCGATCTTAGGTCACTTTTTTTGTTTGTTCTTGTCAACTTTAACATGTAACGTTTACTAACTCTGAAAATTTGTATAATGTCACACAAAGGTTGAGGCAGAAGATGTTGATGATGGTGCCAATGGACAGATCACATACTCAATCGACTTTGGGAACACTGACGGCTACTTCTCCATTGAGGAGAAAACTGGATCAATCACGCTCGCTAAAGAAATTCCCCTGGTTGAAAACAGGATTCTGGAGTTCCCTCTCTACATTACAGCCAAAGATGGTAGGTCTGAACAGTATTTCTCGTAGTTTTCAGCACTACCAGAAATAGCACAGAATCACACCTTTTAAGCCTCTTTTTTTGTGATCATAAAGTTGTTTTCACATCCAAGTTACTGTGTCCGCTCCAACTCTTCATGACTAATGTCATCTTTCAAACATGTTTTTTTAGGTTTCCATTTTCCTGTCCCGTGTAAATGAAACACTGGACAGTAAAGAGCCCAGAGCACTTGTCTTTGTTTTGTACACTTAGTTACATAAAATGCAGGATTAACATCTGGAGAATACTCATTCTAGCGGTTTTTGAGATTTGATTTGATGGGAAGGTCAAGTTGTTTGTGGAACAGTTTCAAACAGCAGCAATTTAAAGCATATTACAGATTGAAACACTTGTCCGTAGATATAAAAGTCTTGATGCCTCCGACTGTTTCAAAGGAAGTGGCTGTTACTGTCAAACCGCTGAAGGAGAGACTGTCTAGCTGACTGGCTCATCCCATCGCATCTATAAAGACCAGCTATATACAGATGGTTCTTTGAGAGTGACTAGGAGGCAGTCAGATGCAGCCATAAGGAGGATTGTATAATTGTTTAGAATGGATATAAAAATTTAAATTTTAACAAGGTTAGTTGAGATTTCGCACAGTCTGGTTAAGCTGAAGCATACTGAGGTCTTGGTGGAATGTGAAACATCCTGAAAAAATTACCAGCCCTGGACGAAGATTGTGAGACTCATCCTGAACACATTCAACCACCTCCACAGATGGAAGTTAGAAAAAGAGTTATCATGCTCAATATTAAAATTCATTACTATATTTTTCCTCCATCTCTCCTCTAGGTGGAACCGTATCTCGCTCTACCGCAGCACAGGTGATCATTCGTGCTCCTGGTGACTCAAATCCTCAGTTTTTACAAAGAGTCTACCATGGCACCGTAGCAGAAGACCAGGACCCACAAGTTCTGATTCTTAGGGTAAGTTTCTGTGATCAGTCATGTCCACTTTACCCACGCCTGTTCATCTGAGATCCAAAAGTGGTATTTAGATGTGTTTGTTGAGAAAGTGGGATAAATACGAATATTAATTTTTACATCCATCCCCTCATCTTTTTGTCTTCAGGTTAACTTCCTGGCGATAGCTGAAGAGAAACCTGTGACTCTTCAAGTTGATACACACTCTGACAAGTTCTCCATCTCCCCCACTGGTGAATTCACCACTAAGGTGAAGCTCGACTATGATGAAGGCCCACACAACTACTCTGTGATGATTTCCATCTCTGACGGTGTCGACAGTGACAGTGCAGTTGTGGAGGTTCAACTCACTGACGTCAACGACAATGCTCCACAGTTCCCAACTATCCCAGACCCCCTACAGATCCCAGAGGGCAACTACACCGAGGAAAATCCAGGAGACATTTTCACCATCGTGCCCACCGACGCCGACCTCGGCCCCAATGGAGAGGTCACCATCTCCCTCTCCTCCCCTCACCCACTCTTCAGGTTCAGAGAGGTGAGCTGAGGAGAAGATTGCAGAAATATCTTTAACCTGTACTGTGTTGGTGCTCCGGCTCTGAGTCATGTGATGTCTTGCAGGATGGGACACTGCTTGCTGTTCGAGCTCTGGATCGGGAGAGCAGGGAAACTTATGAGCTGTTGGTGAAGGCCTCAGACAACGGCACCCCACAGAGAGAGGTGAGTGCAAAGCCTTTTCTCACCATTCCGCAGCCATTTTGACAACGACCCCGCTGCAGTTATCTTGGACTAACCAGACCAGACCCTTATGTCAATGAACTTTTAATGGTCAGCTGGATATAAAAACTGCATGTGCATCAACAGCTAAATCTTATTAAAGCACTTACAACGTTTTGTGTCTTTGCCCCAAAATAAGATTTAAAACACGTGTTTTCCAAAAGCTGTACTTTCTGTGCACAGTTTCACCACACTGACTTATGTTACTGAGTGTTGGGCCTTGCATTACTTAAGGCACAATTAAGTAGTGTTTATGCAACATTAAAAGGGAGATTTTTCGGTGGCCCTGAAGGGCAAATGACAACGACAAAAAGAAAAACACAACAACATTAACAGAAACACAATCACATTGACAAAAACATAATTACATTAACAAAAACACAATCATAAAAACAAAATCACAACAACATTAAGAAAAATGCAATTACATTAACAAAAACACAATCATAAAAACAAAATCACAACATTAAGAAAAACGCAAATACATTAAGAAAAATATTTTGTTTTTGTGATTGTGATTTTGTTAATGTAATTGCCTTTTTTCTTAAACAGATCGACTATAGATATGTACTTTATATGACCCCACTTCAAAAAGCACGAACTGTCCCTTTGAGTCTTGTTTATGCAAACATTAAAAGGGAGTTTTAGGTTAAATTTGGCTATCAATAATAATGATTATCAGTGATAGTTATTAATTTAGTTATTAATTAACTAATATGATCCAATTTACGTTAGATCACCTCAGGGATCCACTCTTGAAGAAGGAAAAAGATAGCAAATTTACTCATTTGGTCTCCTAAAAAGGTGCTACTGTTAATAAATGTGATTAATAATTAACATAATAAATACAACCAGATTTTCCATAACAGCTAGTAATGGTTGAAGGGTTTTGGACTTCTCGACAGTGTAGAGTTCAGCAACATTCTGACTTTTACAACATTAAAACGACAGCAACAAGGTTCAAAAGTCTTTTTTTCAACACAAAGATGAAAACTGTATGTGTGTCTGGCAGAACAAAGAAACAGTGGTGGTCACTGATATCACATGTGGGTGTGATATGCTCAAGGAATGTGTGTGTGCGTGATGTGATGCCAAGTTAGAGAGGATGGTTAGTTGCACGCAAAGACCTTGAGTCTGTGTGAAGCATCATTCAACTCTCGTCGAGGAATCCAAACCACCAATTACTGACCTGAGATCATGATAACACCAAAACTGTGAACAAACTTATACATTTAACACATATGCATTACATCAACCAGAGTTAAAAGTCCTGTGCTTAGCCATGCTATGCTATGCTATCTAAGCTCAGTTCAATAATACCAGTCAATTGCCTGCTTGCCTGTCACCCTAACCAAGTGAAGCTAAATTTTTCACCTAGGTGTGAGGAATGGTGAATTCTGGGACACTGAGTTCAGTTCAGAGTCCATTTTAAATCCATAATGAATTGCTTCATCTGTTGGTCCCAACAGGAGTAACACCGCCAGCTCGTCCAACCAGAGCAGTGGACAAATGCGAGTTTAATATCTTGATGTTGGAATAACCACACTTTCCTTGATAATCCTGCGTATCAGTGTGATGTCCTCCTGGCCCGTTGCTTCAGATTTCTTACATATTGCACCTTTGATTTTATGTAATTATTAGTTCAATAATATAACGTGCAAAAACGAGCTCAACCAACATCATAAAGGAACTGAGAAAAAATGTGAATATGAAACGTGTATTTGAATATAATAAATCAATACAAATTGATGTTACAGTCCAAACATCATTATCTCACATATGTCTCCTGTCCACCAGAACATCACCTCCATCAGAGTG
>CAEMYA010000521.1:663311-692001 GCA_903131615.1 Diplodus sargus | reverse complement strand
AAAAAAAAAAAAAAAAAACACTCTGTAGACTCTTTGACGAGCAGGCTGTATGACATTATACAGGTTTCACATCGACTTGACTTCGGTTTAATAACTATGTATGCGGCTTTGAACGCTGTGCGGGATGAAAGAAATACTCGATGGTTGACAGGTGTCACAAGTTAACCTGGACGCTCTCAACGCCACAGCTAACAGCTAACTGCTAACAGCTAACTGCTAACAGCTAACTGCTAACCGCTAACAGCGTCTCCACGCTGCTCTCGAGCCGCTCGGTGTGAACAAATGCCTCAGACTGTTCCACCCATGAGTTGTTTGTGAGTGCAGACATTCACGACAAAGATAGAAGCCCGACACCACACACTTTTGGACGATTTATAGACGGTTGCGTTTTTTTCGCACAGGCGTCGTCACAGTCACCTACACTGTCACTGTGTTCTCTGTAGCGCTCGTCTAACAGTCTGCAGGTCGCAGCCCGGCAGCTCCATGTGGAATAGAAGTGTTCAAGCCACGTGAAAACGAATACACATATACATGACTCGGATCGATAAGCAGGGCGATCGGTATGTTCTTCCCGGTTAGCGGACCTGGCTGAGGACCCCTCTCTCTCTCTCCGGACGGGATTCTCAATCCACACCTCCAGCACATCTGGGACCGTCGCCAGTTAAAATGAACGCCAGTTAAACTGTCACAACGGTTGTACTGCACTGTCCCTGTCAGTCAGCCTGCATCTCTGCTGCTCCTCTCCTGCGCGCTGCTGCTGTCTTCACCTTCAACCTGCTGTTGCTGGTTCATTGCTACCTCAGAGGACGTGGAGGCTACAGCAGCCCCTCCAGCGAGCAAGTCTGTGATTTTAGCACATTTTCCAGCATCTATAGTGAGAATCTTCTCTTAGCACGCAACTTTTCTTTCTCTTTTATTGCTCCATGTTGTCACTCCTCGCGCTCAACACTTTGAAACTAGCAGAAGTTACAGGAGACAGCGCAGAGAAGGGGCGGGGCCGCTGTCGTACTATATCCTGATTGGTTCAGTCCACTGTCTATATTGAAGATGGACCAATGGGCCGCCCCCTCTAAACTTTGCACTTAGAAAAAAAAGAGGAGGGCTGAGAGATTTCATTGGATTAGCCCAATGTACTTCTAGAAAATAAACCAATGGGCCGTCGCGGTCGATAACAATGATTTATAATAAACTTTTTTGATTAAATTATGACAGCCCGGCCCAAAAATGTGCGTCGGCTCATCGGGCAGTGCCCGGTACGCCAGATGGCCAGTCCATGCCTGGTAAGAAGCTTCTTCTCTCTCAGTTCAGGATTCTGCTGACCATTATCTTCATTATCAACTTAGTTTTTCTAACAATCCATCAGCTGTTTAGACTATTAATAAGTCTGACATCCAACAACACAAAGGTTTAAATTATAAGGACAGTGAAGAAGTTTGAAGCTCATGTTTGTTATTTCTGCAGGAAAAATGAATGTAACTGATCCAAAGTGCTGTCCTGTAATGATCTGTCAATCAGCTGATCAATGAATGGACTGACAGTTTTGGCTCTGCTCCAGTGTTTCCTACAGATGAAGGTAGAAGGTCTCTGGTGGGCTCTGCTATGAATCAGTGTGAGGAGACAGAGGAGGGAGTCCCTCCCTCTAAAACCACTCTGTGTGGGGAACATGACGGCCAGACCAAAGCTCAGAGGTGAGATGAGGATCTCTAACTGTCCATGACTCTTCTCCATGTCACAGCTCAGCACTCACATCACTCCACCATCACGATTCACACTCAAAGCTCTGTGTGTGTTGAAGCTTTCATCCTGTTTGATAATATTAACACATTTATATTGAAGTCTGACTTAAACATCAATGTGGCTGATTTAAGCTTGTTAGGATATATTGGTTTAGACATAAACATTAGTAAAAGCATAAAACTGTAACATTATTAAAAAGCTTTATTTCTACAGCACATGTTATACACATTGTGCATTACTAAACAAACAAGACAAAAATATTTAAACCACAGTTGAAATATTTAAATGCACTGAGAAAGAAGAAAGTCATTTATAAGACAATAAAATGATCTGGCAAGTTTGGTTTTCACCTGCAATTATCTTAAAGTTCTTAAAGTTCAGCTATACTAACTGACTATAAAGTTGTTGTTAAATGTCTGCCTGTTTCTATCAGAGTTCACCAGCAGAGAACAAACTCTCCTGCACCCAGCGGAGTGTCCATGAGGAGTGACCGGTCCATGGGTCAGCCTATTTTCTTCAAGGATGGAGACCACTCTGCTGAAGAAAGGTAAGAATGTAAACCAGAAGAGTTTGTTGTTCTGCAGCTCTCCTTCTATCAAGTGCTGATATAAAATGATCTGTCAGCTGGTCTCAACTTTCACTCTCCACTGATTTAATGTTTTCTTTAAAGAGGAACATTTAATATTCAAGTTTCTCCAGAAATCAACAGTTAATACATAAAACAAGTGATCACATGAGAGCAAGTCATTCAGTCAGATTTGATATCAACTGTTCAAATGATTTGTGCACTAAAGATGTTGATCTCTCTCTGGTTCCTCCTGGGACTCAGTACTCTGACTGCAGGAAGTGTGAATCAGTGCAGGTGGACCATGACAACATATGTTGCTGTTGCCTGTAGATTCAGTCTGTTGGGAGGAAGTTGGATGGTTAATTTCAAGAGTCCTGGGCTTTAGTATTAATGTTTGATGGTTCATGCCAACTGCACTAGTGTAGCCTTTCACTGTGACCAGGAACAGCCGTGCAGTAATCATACTGTTTAATCAGAGTCTGATAAACCACAGCTGTCAGGTGGATAGACTGACAAAGGTGAAGTGCTCAATAACATAATTTAACTAATTTGTGCTCCGTGTGAGAAACGATTCATTTGTGTTCACAGAAGAAGTCTTCAGTCTTTGTTACTATATTACACCATGTTATAGGTTGGAATGTGAATAACAGGGTAGAAAATGAGAAACTCAACTAAAGGCGTCATCATTAATAACAGGAAACTGTTTCACCTAATTCATCAAATGGCCCCAGAAGCAGACAGATGATGTATAAATGTGAAGCTGTTGATGGTTGAAATCATCGTACTTTATGTTCTGTCTGCAGAGTTCAGCAGGTTCTCAGTGGTCAATCTGTCCAGCAGCATCCAACAGCTCTGGACTCCATATTTAAGGTGTGTAAATGTCCAACAATAACTTTACTTCAGCTGCAATTGAAATGAAACATCTCATTTTACATGTCAAGTTTTACTCTTTTTTAGGATCTTGAGGAGAACGTTGTCACCTTTGTGAAGAACGAGTTGAAGAAGTTCCAGAAGGTTCTGAGTCCAGATTACCCAGAATGCTTAGAGAGGCAGAGTGAGGATGAGCAGGTGCTGGATGGTGAGGAGGTGGAGCAGAGGAGGAGCAGCAGAGAGGCATTTCTGAAGATCACACTGAACTTCCTGAGGAGAATGAAGCAGGAGGAGCTGGCTGACTGTCTGCAGAGCAGTAAGAGGATTTTCCTCAATAAACTGTTTTCTTCTTCGCACTAACATCCACTCACTGATGTGTTGTGTTTCATTCAGGAACTGTTGCTGCAGTTTGTCATCAACTCAAATCTAACCTTCAGAAGAAGTTCCAGTGTGTGTTTGAGGGGATCGCTAAAGCAGGAAACCCAACCCTTCTGAATCAGATCTACACAGAGCTCTTCATCACAGAGGGAGGGACTGCAGAGGTCAATGATGAACATGAGGTCAGACAGATTGAAACAGCATCCAGGAAACCAGACAGACCAGAAACAACAATCAGACAAGAAGACATCTTTAAACCCTCACCTGGAAGAGACAAACCAGTCAGAACAGTGATGACAAAGGGAGTGGCTGGCATCGGGAAAACAGTCCTAACACAGAAGTTCACTCTGGACTGGGCTGAAGACAAAGACAACCAGGACATACAGTTCACATTTCCATTCACTTTCAGAGAGCTGAATGTGCTGAAAGAGAAAAAGTTCAGCTTGGTGGAACTTGTTCATCACTTCTTCACTGAAACCAAAGAAATCTGCAGGTTTGAAGAGTTCCAGGTTGTTTTCATCTTTGACGGTCTGGATGAGTGTCGACTTCCTCTGGACTTCCACAACACTGAGATCCTGACTGATGTTAGAGAGTCCACCTCAGTGGATGTGCTGCTGACAAACCTCATCAGGGGGAACCTGCTTCCCTCTGCTCACCTCTGGATAACAACACGACCTGCAGCAGCCAATCAGATCCCTCCTGGGTGTGTTGCCATGGTGACAGAGGTCAGAGGGTTCACTGACCCACAGAAGGAGGAGTACTTCAGGAAGAGATTCAGAGATGAGGAGCAGGCCAGCAGAATCATCTCCCACATCAAGACATCACGAAGCCTCCACATCATGTGCCACATCCCAGTCTTCTGCTGGATCACTGCTACAGTTCTGGAGGATGTGTTGAAGACCAACAAGGGAGGAGAGCTGCCCAAGACCCTGACTGAGATGTACATCCACTTCCTGGTGGTTCAGACCAAAGTAAAGAAGGTCAAGTATGATGGAGGAGCTGAGACAGATCCAAGCTGGACTCCAGAGAGCAGGAAGATGATTGACTCTCTGGGAAAATTGGCTTTTAAGCAGCTGCAGAAAGGAAACCTGATCTTCTATCAATCAGACCTGACAGAGTGTGGCATCGATATCAGAGCAGCCTCAGTGTACTCAGGAGTGTTCACACAGATCTTTAAAGAGGAGAGAGGACTGTACCAGGACAAGGTGTTCTGCTTCATCCATCTGAGTGTTCAGGAGTTTCTGGCTGCTCTTCATGTCCATCTGACATTCATCAACTCTGGAGTCAATCTGCTGGCAGAAGAACAGTCAACCTTATGGTGGTTGTGGGTGCTTTTATTCAGAGAAAAACCTGAACCAACACATTTCTACCAGAATGCTGTGGATGAGGCCTTACAGAGTCCAAATGGACACCTGGACTTGTTCCTGCGCTTCCTCCTTGGTCTTTCACTGCAGACCAATCAGACTCTCCTACGAGGTCTGATGACAAACACAGGAAGTATCTCACAGACAAATCAGGAAACGGTGAAGTACATCAAGGAGAAGATCAGTGAGAATCTGTCTCCAGAGAGAAGCATCAATCTGTTCCACTGTCTGAATGAACTGAATGATGGTTCTCTAGTGGAGGAGATCCAACAGTACCTGAGGTCAGGAAGTCTCTCCACAGAGAAACTGTCTCCTGCTCAGTGGTCAGCTCTGGTCTTCATATTACTGTCATCAGAAAAAGATCTGGACGTGTTTGACCTGAAGAAATACTCTGCTTCAGAGGAGGCTCTTCTGAGGCTGCTACCAGTGGTCAAAGCCTCCAACAAAGCTCTGTAAGTATATCTCCTAATATTAAATATCAATCAAATAAGAGTCCAAATATTTAGTCAACAGCTTAACAGTTGAAAAACAAGCATATTGTTCCTTTAGATTTCATTTCATTGTACCTCTACAGATTAATGCATACATGAAAGAGAAGAAAACTGTCAGGATAAATCCCAGAGATATGAGTATAATTCTAGACATACTATTAATTGTTGATGGATCCTAGTAATATACTTGAAACTATAAAGACTCAGTCAGGGCAATGTGATGTGTTTTATCTTGTATAAAACTTAAACTTAAAATAAAAACTCTTTGTCACTAACTCTCCTTCAGGCTGAGTAGCTGTAATCTGTCAGAGAGAAGCTGTGAAGCTCTGTCCTCAGTTCTCAGCTCCCAGTCCTCTAGTCTGAGAGAGCTGGACCTGAGTAATAACGATCTACAGGATTCAGGAGTGAAGCCGCTGTCTGTTGGACTGAAGAGTCCACACTGTAAGCTGGAGACTCTCAGGTTAGGATTCAGTTTCTGTTTAAGAGAGAACTTTAAATGTCAAATCAAATCAATTTTATTTATACAGGCCAAAATCCCAATCACTGTACAGATTGTATGCCCATTGAGGCAATGTGGGCTACATAAATAAAACTGATTTGATTTGAATCACATTCCCTCAGTGGGCTTCACAATGTGTAGGGTGACACTTGATTGAACTGAGGGAAAAACTCTCCATATTGAGTAAAAAAATATGGGAGAAATCTCAGGAACCGCCACAGAGGACACTGCATGAAAAGTGGGATTTTCATCCCCGTAAACGCCTGGGAATCTCCCTAATTTTTGGCAGTTAACGACAATTTACAGCCTGTCAACTTCGCGTTCATCTGTGTCACATTTTGACGGAAACAAATCATGACGTATGTGGAGCTCGTGGAGGTGCGAACAGCTCTAATTATCATATGAATAGCAGCAAAACCCGACTGGCTACAGAATCACTACTTTTAAACAAGAAAAATCACTCATGATTGGTTGGCAGATCTGTCACTATTGGTCACCCTGGGTCATTATAAATGTAAACCCAATAATAAAATGTGGGTTAGACACACACACAGCTGCACGCAGCCACACACACAGCTGCACGCAGCCACACACACACACTGTCGGACGTCAGGTAGACAGTAACTGCATGAACAATCATTTAACAAGTGTGTGGAAACAAAATGCAACCAGTTCAATGAGATGCAAGACTAGCAAAACCAGCAATAAAAAGTCAGTTTCACTCACCAAGCCTGTGAGCCAAGTGTATCATTCCCAATTGCTAGCCTGAAAGTGGCGCACATAAGTTAGCCAGCTTTTGGAGGTTGATTGAGCTCGAGGTGTTCGGGCGTTGGGCGGCCTTTTTTAACAATGTCGATCTTTTCATCAAACGATCGTCTTGAAAGGGCACTGACAATAAATCTGCGATAACATCATCTCCACCTGTTGCCATTTTCAACGTCGGCTATCGATCACAGCTCGCTAGTTAAGCTAGGTCTGGACTGAGCGAGCGGGCCTTCTGGAATACCCTGGAGCTATACAAAGTCTTAAAGGATAGGCCCGTTGGCCACAAATCCAAATATGATTGGTTGATCAAACTGTCAGTCCAAATGCGCTCTCTCTCTTTACGTTTAATGGTCAGAACATTCTATAAAGGAAACAGAATATCCTGGATGGAGGATATTCTGCCCAGAGACATTGTAGAAAAATATCTGCTGGGAACGTGCTGTTTATTCAAAGAAAGAGATTTATAAGCACAAACACACAACTATGTACAAGGTGTGGGAGATCTGCCTACACAACCAACGGGAAGCTCAGGAGATTCCTACAGGACCGTGAAGTGTCTGTTTGCCACCTCGGAGCTGTAGGTAACTGGTGGCATTCTGTCTGAATTCGGTCCATTTTGCAGACGTCTGTGGTGAGCTGCCCTGTACCTCGGAATCGCCTCTAATCTCGACTGCAGCGCGTACAGAGCTCGGTGAGATCCTGGATGCGAAAGGACGGAGGTCGCACAATCCATCCAGACACCCGCCATCTACCTCCTCAGACATCAGGTCCATGGCGGCGCACTTCCAAAGGTCCACCTCATCCTCAGCTAGCACACTGTCTCGCTTCCAGTAGCTGTAAAAACAATTAATAAAGACAATCAGTACTGCACGATGCACTGTGTATGGACACGACACATCTATTAATGCACCCGAATAGTCACATTGACCAAAAACAGATCAAATCTAATCTAACAAGTCTTACCCTCTTTGTTCTCGGTCGACTCCAAGTTGAACTCCTCACAGCTTCCGCCTGGAAAAGGTCATAAACTTTCACACATAATAAGAATTACTTTTCAACTTCTTTTAAAACATTCAGAACCCATAAAATTATATTTTAATGTCACACATTTTAAACAGAGATTATTTATACATTTTAACATCTTATTTATCTCAAAATATTTCATGTAAATGTTAACTTCTTAATAACTGGCGTTTTATCTTAACTTGGTCCCAGGAGAGAGAAAAAAAGAATAAATAAATGAAAAAATAATCTTTTTTACATAACATTGGCCATTGCTAATGACATACACAGTAATTAATCCAGCATACTTTCATTAAATAAATCAATTCAAGCTAAAATTGAAGGGTCTATAATTAGGCTATACTGAGCCTCATCTATTTATACCAGAGATTTTCTAAATACCTTTTAGAAAAATGTCACCTGGACTAAAACTCCCCCTGCTACCCTGATTTCCATTTGTATAGCTCACAGCATTTTAATTTACATGTTAAAGTCAACTGCCAAGCAAGGCCCACGTCAATTCACAGCAGTTTTCGGTGTTGCCTTCTAATTACCGTTCGTAAACCAGTGTGTGTGTGCGTGTGTGTGTGTGTGTGTGTGTGTGTGTGTGTGTGTGTGTGTGTGTGTGTGTGTGTGTGTGTGTGTGTCTGCAGGCTGTCAGGCTGTCTGATCACAGAGGAAGGCTGTACTTCTCTGGCCTCAGCTGTAAGATCCAACCCCTCCCATCTGAGAGAGCTGGACCTGAGCTACAATCATCCAGGAGACTCAGGAGTGAAGCTGCCGGACTGTTTCAGGTATGAACAGACAACAAGAGCTCACACACTGTTTCTGATTGTAACTGATGTCCTCAGAGTCCTTGTCCATACTTAGACTGACCTGCTCACTAACATCACAGCACCATCTGCTGTTGGTCATTTAATGACTCCATGACACATTATTTATTAACCAGAATGCAAACTCACAACGGGGTTTAAAGTTGATTCTTGATCATGGAAACAGTTCATGTTCTGGAGTTTCTGACATCTTCAGTATGTCAATGGATCCTAAAAACAGTCTTATTTTTAATTGTGAGTGGTCTTAAATTTTGAGATAATGTCTACACTCGTGAAAAATCACCCTGATCCACATTATTTAACACATTACACATTAAAATATAAGTTACTGAACCAATTTAAGTTTACTGAAAACAGATTAAAAGGTAGTACAGATATGTCCTGAACGAAAGAAAAGAAAGAAAGAAAATGTCCTTGTAACAGTGGCCCTCATTTATCAATCTTGCGTGAAAACAGGTGCAGATCTGAGCGCAGAATTGGTCGTAGGACAGGACACACGTGTGATTTATAGGCCTGCACGATATGAGGAAAATCTGCATGTGCGATAACACTGTTCAATATTGCAATGATGATATAACTTGTGATAAATAAACAAATATTTAAGTTTGCATATTATTAACTGTACAGTTAATGCGTCTCTCCTGAATCCAAAATAAGTCCATAGCAGTGTGACGGTGCAGCGCATATGCACACACTCTGCATGTTTCTCTGTGGTGTCGCTGGCTGCAGGACACACACACACTAACACACACACCCGCACAACACACAGCGCTCCGACACACACACACACACACACACATACACACACACACATGCCCGACACAGCTCTCTGACCCGTTCACGTCGGAGTTAAAAACATCCCATAATTCGCTCCCTTGACTGTTTAGTAGCGTGATCAAGGGTGCACACTTGTTCGTCCTACTATTTCCTGGATACATACATAATCACACACTCAGCGCTGTTTCTTTTCACCACAAGGTCCTCGTCGACCCTTTTCATCGCTCCCCCTCCTCCCTCAGCCATCATAACCTGGCAATCACCACCAAACTGATGCCGATAATTTTGTCAGGGTAGCTAACGGCTAGCTGGGGCTTCATCTGATTGGCCCATCTATCCAGGGTTCCATCTGACAGGCTAAATGTTGGCATGCTCACGGTGCATGCATGGCGCATGTTAACAAAATGATTTTTCTTATTCATCATATTATTCATGTGTCAGGCAGTCTATTGCGATGTGTTTGTTGCACATGTTCATATCACGATGACGATGAAACTTCGATTTATCGGGCAGCCCTAGTGATTTATGAATCCGTGTATCATTCGTTCTTTTCATATTCAGTTGAGATTCCCAAATCAAAAAATGAAAAAACGATTTGTTATTTCCTGATTCGTTTATGAATCTGATACCAAAAAACAAATAACAGTTCATTTTTTGTACTTTCTATTTATTGCTCAGATCAGAAAATAGGAAATGAAATAACAGACCACGGAAGGATTTTGAATTTGATATTTAATTTGTCCGATTTGTGTGAACCGAAAGTTATTGTCTTCTTCGTGTGTTGCACTTAGATGTTTAACGTTAGCCTTCAAAGCCATACTGAGGATCAATCATGGAGAGTTTCATCTTGTTCAGAGGAACGAAACAGGTGTGTAACGCTCGCCAATGTAATAATGCCCGCAGACTAATAAATTCACCACAAACGTAATAGCCGCTGCCTACTACAAACGTAACACGCGATTTCCCACAAACGTAATAACTATAACGCAGGGATTTATTATCTTTGGGGACGTGAAAATCTTTATTGTAATAACTTCCCACAAATGTAATAATACAATGAATAATGGTCTTTGTGGTGATTTTGTGGCATATAAATATCTAGTTTAAACAGATTTATTTCTTTGCATAAGCAAAACGCTTCTTGCTAATGAGGATCATCTCTCTCGCTCACCGCTGTCCGCAGTGCTGCGCATCACTACCTGCGTGAATGTGTTCTCATCACGTCTTCTTTGGCCTGTTTTGGGTTTTTATGCATTTCAGAATTAACACAATCTCAGCTTTAACATACAGACCCTAGTCAACATTCAAATGATAAGCTGTAGTTTAGAAATTAGTTTAGTAACATTGGCGTTTCCCCAAACACCTGTTAACTGACAGCACTGAATAGAGTTTGACAGAGGAAACATGTTGTGGTTGACAGAGGAAGACACCTTGAAAAAAATCATTTCAGTGAGGAAAACATCGCCTGACATTTAGATGTAAATTACCAATAACAATCTGAAGAAATCTGGATTTATTGCTAATTTGTAAACTCAACACCTATCAGTCTAAGAATCGAAAGGTTTATTAATTCTATTCAAATTCGCTTTATTGGCATGAATGACACAACAACAATATTTCTAAAGCACCAAGAACTACGAAAAGAGTGCCCAGCAGTACCGTTACTTGTGTGCTGTGTGAGGGATGGAAATCAGCACCCGCCACCTGGTGGGTGAACTGAATCAGTTTACCAGCCACTGTGGCGGGTTCGTTCAGATCTGATCCAATTAATCTTAATGATCTATAGTTAAAGCTTAACAGTTCGCTTTCCACAACCTGGAGTTGGATCCGGTCAAATTATATGTTTCTGGATGGACCAAAGTGTCAGTTGGACTTCAGAAGGGCCGGAACTCAAACACTACTAGAACGGCCGTAAGCGGTCATTTGGACCGCTAGATATTAAACTCTATATTCTCTCGTGTAAATACCCAAATTGAGTGATGAATGCATTCATAGTGTCATATTTTTTAAATAAATGAAATAACACCAAAATGTAATTTTCACAAAAATAATGATACATCAATATTCATATCATCGCACAGTAAACTGTAATTATTTCATATATTTACACAAGATTTTAATAGAGAAAAATCAGAACAGGAAAATTAACAATTAAAAGTAACTTAACACTTAATAATATATGATAAAAAATGATAGTAATCGATAAAGCTGGAAACGAGCTGATCTAAAACAAATAAATATCCGTTGTGATCACAGTCTGCAGATTTCCTCCGCTGTCCTCACAGTTACCACGCATGGGCTTGTGGCATTTCAAGTGTCCGACGTTTGGTTCCGTTTGCAGCTCTTTCGGACCGGCACTTCTCCGTCTCCGTGTCTGCTGCTGCTGTGGTGGTTGTTTCTGCTGCTGCCACCTTGTGCCGCCTGCCGCGGCAGCTTTCCCCTCCATGTATCCAGGTTGTGAAGGCTAACGTTAACCTTCCAAGTGCAACACACGAAGAAGACAATAACTTCCGGTTCACACAAATCGGACAAATTAAATTTCAAAATCAAAATCCTTCCGTGGCCCGTTATTTCATTTCCTATTTTTGATCTGAGCAATAAATAGAAAGTACAAAAAATGAACCGTTATTTGTTTTTTGGTATCAGATTCCGTTTTTTCATTTTTCGATTTTGGAATCTCAATTGAATATGAAAAGAACGAAAGATACACAGATTTTTATGAAACATTTGTATCTGACCAATTCCAGCGTACAAATGATCGGGTCTTGCTAAATGCGGCGGCTGAATTTGATCGTCATTAACATGTTACGCCCTTAAATATTCCTGGTTCGGAGGCCTCGCCCACTGAGGTCAAACATGGAGAGAAGAAACTCTGGCAAGAAGAGAAACTTTCCCGAGATGGAGATCGGCATCCCGGCAGCGCCGGCACATCAAAGGCTCCATTCACTAATGCAATGTTGTGCAGAACTGAACAGGTCAAAATAATATGGCACACTTTCTCTGGGGTATACAGCAGAGTTCCCCCTGCTGGTCCGAGACGGAGCCACCTGCCCTTCAGCACCTTGAAGCAGCTCCACTGTGACCCGTGTGCGTGTGTGCGCACTGTTGAATCTGCGTTCCTGCTCTGTAGCAGGTTTGCCAGCGGGGTTATTAGGTATTCCGTTAACTAGTTGTCATGTTAGACTGTTTACATATTTTATTTTACAGAAAAGTGGTATCAGTAAAAACGTAAAAAAATAATCCGTTTTGATCTGTTCTAAATATGTGACTGCTTATGCTTAATGACAGCTGAGGTTTGTTTAATAAATATTTTCAGTCTCAGCCAGATTTCGCTGTGCTACACCGCAAATCCACAGACTCAAATTTGCGTACACGACCTCAGACCTGACGTGAGATCTGATCGTAGCTTCCGCTCACGTCCAAGTTGATAAATGCCGAAGTTTGCGTGGAAATGGTTGTACCATAGGCGTAACATCCCCCCACTTTCCGAAATCCCGTTTTTGTCCCCCCACTTTTATTTAATCCAGCGGAACGCAGTTACTCTCAAACCCCATACTCAAACATTAGGTCCACTTGATTAAGTATGTGTTTATTCTACATTAATTTGATAGCAAACTCCGCCCGCTGATGCAACACCAGCTATGCCAGGTTAGTAATAAAGTGAACCCACTCTCGCTGTGAGTCGCGGACAGTTTGTGTAATGATGCTGCGTTCAAAGGCTGCAACAGGTCACTGTCTTCGGCCGGTCGGTCCATTGATCAAACAATTGAAATGCTGAGAAACGTGACTTCTCGTGTACGTGACGTCTCTCCCCGAGACGCAAGAAGAAAGCAAAATATAGCTAGATATTTTTACTCAGGAAAATGACAAAAATAATATAAAGCACAGTGACTTGAATAAGTAACTTTAATCTGGTAACTGGTTTGGAAATATTAACACGTTAGATTACTCGTTACTGAAAGAAGTGGTCAGATTGGAGTAACGTGTTACCGACATCACTGACTGTGTAGTTTAAGTGCAACATGGAGCATGAAGATATAAAGAAAAAATAAAAACAGTAGAATTAACTTTGAGGAAGTTTGGAGGAAAGTCGGAGGTGTGGACCCAATTTAAACAAGTCGTGGGCCGTGATAATATGAATATTAATATGCAGGAATTATGATTTTTTTCTCAATACCCTCGTCATGTGGCCCACTGACTTCTGAAACAGATTCTGTTTCCATAAAAAAATATATATATATAACATATTTTCAAGCAGCATTGTCAACTTCTCCACTATTTTGTCTCATGTCTTAGATTCTGATTCTGAAATCCTCAAAATGTTTATTTATTTATTTATTTATTAAATCTCTAGTCAAAGGGTTGTTTTTCAAATTTTTCTTCTGGGGGTGCATGCCCCCGGACACCCCTACTGTTGCTAGGTTACCAAAACAATCTAGGGGAAACACTGTATGTTCTAAGAACTTCAGACGTGTGAGGCGAACTATTTCTGTCTTAGCTGAAGCCAACAACGGGACAAGAGAAATGTAAAGAGAGACATCGTGGAGCCGTATATTTTCCTGCTTTTTTGTCCTTTGCCAATCACACCTATGACTAAGCATGATAGCAAAGTTCATCATAATGTGTTGCTGCTTTTAAGTAGCTGGGAATATGATTAAAAGCATGTGGAAATGTATAAAATGGTATTCAAACCAGACCCCCACTTTTTTGTGTCCCCCCCACTTTTCAAACCGATGTTACGCCCTTGGGTTCGTTTGATAAATGAGGGCCAGTGTGTGTGTGTGTGTGTGTGTGTGTGTGTGTGTGTGTGTGTGTGTGAGAGAGAGAGAGAGAGAGAGAGAGAGAGAGATTGAAGCTGGGCAGATAGCAGAAGTATCTATTTCATTGTGTTACACTCATGTTACACTCGATAGATGGAGGTTATAGGACCCACTAGCCGACACCAGAACTAGAGGTTTGAGTTTGAAGATATTTATTGAACACTTTGAGAGGCTGGCAGTGGAGGAGGGTGAGGAGGTGACTGGAGGCTCTGCCAGGGAGATGAGTGACTCACTGCAGTACAGGTAGAAGCTCAGGTGAGAGGAAGCACAGACGACCCAGGTGATGCAGGCTATGCAAGGGCAAAGACGCAAGTAACTCTAGAAATACAGGTGCGTAGAGGAGAACAGAGCTTTAAACCTGACGCCTCAATCCACTGCAAAAAACACAAAAATAGTCCAAATGTAACAACTTACATGTTTTATCAGCCTTCAGCCAGTCATACGACTTCTGTTCAGATCAGTCGATGAACTTGCAGCTCAGACTGAACATGAACATGAAGCGTGATGGTTTTATCCAATGACAATCATAATAAAATTAATTTAAACCTGACGGCTGCGTCCACAGTGTGGACTGAAGGAGAGCGAGGCAGCGTTCTGCTCAGAAGGAAAAACGAAGACACAGAGCTGGAAGATGTCGACAGTCTGATGCAGTGAATTTCAGTCTCTGTCAAGACAAAAGTTTCAGCCACAATGTGAAATACTCATAATATTAAAACAAGCTGGCTGCAGTTAATAACTGATGCATTGCCAGAAGCCACTGACAGGATTTCACACTGAACAATGAAGAGAAATCATTCAGATGATGTTCTGATCATGATGACCATCTGCAGATCATCTGCTGGCCATCATGGACAACGTCTCTCAGCCCCTCACAAAACTCTGGACAAGCTCAAGAGCTTCAGCAACAGACTCATTCAACCTGCTGCCTAAAGGAACAGCACAGGAAATCATTCAACCTGCTGCCATCAGACTGTACGACGCTCACATAAACACAAAACACACACGTAACTTTTGCACTTTACATTATTATCTGTACATAAACCTGCAGCTTGTTCTTTTGCTCTTTATGTTCCCCCTACCTCAGCATTTCATTTTATTCACCTCAACATTTTATTTTATTTACCTCTATTTGATTTGATTTGATTTTGTTTTTATTTCATTGTATATTGTACTTTATTGTTTTATTGTATCAAGCTATCTTTCATCGACAACAGCTTTTCTGACAACTCAGGTGTTGTCGGGTGTATAAGTGAAGGAGAGGAGGGTGAGTTCAGGACACTGGTAGACGGCTTTGTAGAGTGGTTCGAACAAAACCATCTGTGGCTGAATGTTCTCAGTGGGCCTGAAAATTACAACCCGACCCGGCCCGCCGGTTTTTAAGCCCAAACCTGACGCAGCCCGACACACCAGCATGAATTGTCTGCCCGACCCCCCGCGTGCCTGCATTGTTTTCCTCGTACACTCGTTATTATGATCCAACAGACAGCAGACGGAAAGGTGACGCGAGCAGGAGACAGGTGCTGCGTCACCGTCAGCAGCAGCACCCGCTGCAAAGAAGACACCGCGCTGCGACCAGTGGGGAAATATATTCAGAGAGACAGAAACAGACGATTTCCCCACTCCTCGAAAAGCAAGAGTGAATTCACAGCGGCGTCAGTTCTGCGTCTGCTCCTCCTCATGAAGCAGCAGCCAGACTCACCACACCTGAACAGTGATGATTCACAACAAACCATATATAATTTACAATCTGCAAGAAATGTGTTTTATGAAATGTGTTTTATAAAAAGGAAGCCCGAGGCCCGACCTGTCACAGGCCGTGTATAAGAAGGGGATCCAAGATGTTGGAGATCTTTTAGTCTGTTGTTTCCAACATCATTTTCTTCGCTGCTGTATTGGAGCAGCAGCATCAGAGCCAGCAACACTAACAGACTTGATAAAATCATCTAGAAGGCTGGCTCTGTACTTGGTCTCAGGTTGGAGTCTTTTGAGACCGTGGTGGAGAGGAGAACGCTGAATAAACTGTTATCATCATGGACAAAGATCAGCAGCCTCTCCATCACACAGTAGACAGACAGTGGAGCACCTTCTGTCACAGACGGCTGCAGCTCCGCTGACGAAGGGACAGAAATCTTTCCTGCCACAGCATCACACTGTACAATAACAGCTAACACTCTGGTCAGAACACAAAGTCTCTACACACTTTGGTTTTACACACTCTGTTCACCGCACCTTATATTTTATCTTGCACTACAGTCACTCTGCTTATTTATACACTTTTATACATTTTGTATATTACTTTTTTCTATTGCTGTTTTAATATGTCGAGGTTGTTCCTCTTATTTCATTGTGTTGTTATTGTCTCTTTGTAATGCTGCTGCTACACAGTAATTATCCAGCTTGGGATCAATAGAGTCTATCTATCTATCTGTCTGTCTGTCTGTCTGTCTGTCTGTCTGACTGAGAAGATCTGAGACTTTATTCAACACTTCAGTCTTATTTTGATTCATTCTGTAATGACGACATCTACTTCCTGTCAGTCCGTCCTGAAAAAAGGTCCCTCCTCTGTTGTTGTTTCTGATGTTACTACCTTTTCTTCTAATTAGAGGTTTTTCTGATCTGACTTGAGGGTCTGAGTATTGAGGAAGTCTGCTGATTTTGTTACTAGTTTAATGTCTTGATTCTTTGGATGTTTTCTTTTTGTGTGACCTTTTTATTATTGAGTTGTTTGTGAACATGAGGTGTGTGTGTGTATGAAGTGTGTTTTATAGATGCAGCTGTTTTGTCTTAATGGTGATCTGAGTGAAGCTTTATGAAGATCATTGATGAAGAAGCTTCTGAAGGATCATTCTGACTCTGTTTCTTCCTCCAGGGTGGAACATGGTGGACAGCAGAGGCTGAAACCTGGTCTGAGGAAGTGTAAGTATGTGTTCACTTTGATTGATGAAATGTTAAAGTAGTTTAAATCTAAAGCTTGTGTATCTGCATTCAACTGTCAGTTTGAAAGACGATCCAAAAAGATGAGTCATTGTGAAGTTTTGATCTAATTAACAGTCAGTCTGTTAATAAAGCAACAAATAAACCATCAGCTGTGTTAGATGATAAACTGCTGCTGTATTGTGTCTTGTTCTCTCCATCAGATGTCTGTGAACTCACAGTGGACACAAACACAGTAAACAGAGAGCTCAAACTGTCTGACAACAACAGGAAGGTGACACGTGTCAGAGAGGAGCAGCCATATCCTGATCATCCAGAGAGGTTTGACTGGCCTCAGCTGCTGTGTAGAAATGATCTGACTGGTCGCTGTTACTGGGAGGTTGAGTGGAGCGGAGAAGTTCATATATCAGTGAGTTACAGAGGAATCAGCAGGAGAGGATACAGTGAGGACTGTTGGTTTGGACGGAATAATCAGTCCTGGAGTCTGGAGTGCTCTGATGTTGGTCGTTACTCTGTCTTGCACAATAACAGAAGCACAATCCCCTCCTCCTCCTCCTCCTCCTCCTCCTCCTCCTCCTCCTCTGGCTCTAACAGAGTAGCAGTGTATGTGGACTGTCCTGCTGGCACTCTGTCCTTCTACAGAGTCTCTGACTCACTGATCCACCTCCACACCTTCAACACCACATTCACTCAACCTCTTTGTCCTGGGTTCTGGTTCAGGTCATCTGGTTCCTCAGTGTCTCTGTAGGACACACACACACACATATACACACACACACACACACACACACACACACACACACACACACACACACACACACTTTAAAAGGTATAAAATAAAAGGTGGAAAATCAGGTTCCACAAACTTGAAAGTGTAAATATGTACTGGTCATTTTACTTTGTACTAATATGATTCCACAGTTTTTGTAACTGAGATGAGTTATTATTGTTCATGAAGTCGATCATCAAAGATTGTTTTTCATTGTATTTTTTTCTGATTTATTTCCATCATCTGTATAAAAAGAATCATGTTTTTGACACATTCTGAGTCTCAATACTTTAAAGTTCTGCTGTATAGAACATTATAAATTACATTTATTTATTTATGCAATAAAAAAAGATTATTTAACATTGAACAAATATGTAATATTGTAATATGAATAACTTGGCCAATATAACCAGAATCAAGTTATTGTTTTATGTTCCTAATCTTTGAATAATTGGTCAACAACAAGGTTGAATATCTTGTTCTAGTATTTAACAAAGCTTTTAGTTAGAAATGTGTCTGTCCTGAGATTTATTGTGATGAAGAAGAGGCCCAGCAACACTTTAGTGTAACATAAAACCATAAATATTTAAACATCTATAAACATACAAATAAATATATAGTTTATAACCAATTATGTCCTGCAAATTGTATTTATTTTAGCCCCTCAGATTCATTGATTAAGACGCAGAGAGTTTCGAACGGGTGTCTTTTAATTCCCTCTCCTTCCTTTTCCATCTTCATACAACACTGTGAAAACTACAGAATAGACAGAAGAAATACAAAATGCTTACCTGTAGTTTCACAAATACTTCACACATAAACCAAGTTCACATATTAATCATGTTCACACCCAATACAAATCATTTTAACCCATAACGATGAAACATCATTTTAAGTTATTACGACAAGTGTATCACATGCTTCTTTTAAATGAAATACAATATATTGTGACTGTTCACAGAAAGAATATATTGCCTTTATCCTGATGACATGTGCAATCAACTCATAAACAAATTATGTAATGACATTCTTAACAAAATCATATATGATGATAATACAAACTACACAGTTTCCGCTTTCCAAGGGCGCTAATTAAAGCCTTCTAGCTTGACACAATGTACACTCTTTCCTTACAGGTCCAATAGGTTTTTCAAGAGAAGAAGAATTTAAATGACAGAAATCACTTTTTCTAACATTAAAGCAGCAACAACTACTATAAAGTAACAGAGGAGAGAATAACATGAGCCTGAATTAGATTAAAAAAATAATAATTAAAGACTAATTATTGTATTTTAATCTTTTGCTGATTTGTCATTTGTTTATGAGTAAAAGGGAATATTTTTTTAATTATCAATTTATATAAAAGGACAAAACATCCGTCAATAAAAGTCACGTGACAGATTTCACGGCCTCCTGACTGTAAATCCTAAATAAATCATCGCCGCTTCGTTTCTTCTCTAAAAACATTCATGTAAGATGAATAAATACGCTTTATATTACATTTCTTGCTCTTTAAATCACTTTGTTAATTTTACCCTGAACTCCGGTGGTAAATCCGTTCAGGCAGCTGGTCGGGCAGCTTCACTTCCGGGGTCCGGACATGACGCCCGGCGCAGGAGCGGCAGCTGATCTTTGAAGGTGAGAGCTGTTCGTTCATGTCCGCACACACTTTATTCTTACTTTAATGAAGAGAAAAGTTTGATTTCTGCTGCTCGGCGGTTTGAACAGACAACAGACGAGTCTGACAGTTAGCAGCTAGCAGCCTGTTAGCACCATGACGCTGCTAGCCGTGCTAGCTCCCCGTTAGCAGGTTAGATAACTGTCTGTCTGCGTGTTATTCAAACTTTACTGTTCAGTTCAACGTGTTTTAGTGGAGCATGTAGCTGAACAGGTTAGTGTTGTAATAATACAATTGGTTGAGTAATTATCAGTGTTTTCCTTGTCTGACTGTTGATGAAAAACATTAATTTAAATGTACTTTAGCTCTGATCGGAGACAGTGTGATGACAGTAACAGCTGACCAGCAGATTAAACACATCAAATAAGATGGAGTGAAAGTAATAAGTGGCAGAAAATGAAAAGTACCTCAGAATTATTCATAAGAACAGAACTTGAGTAAATCATAGTGTTTGCAGTTGATCACGGGTTATTCTCAAGCTTGAAGGTTGATTTAAAGTGTTAATCAGTTCCAGTCGTCTGTTATCAGTCTGATTGATTACTAATAATCTGTATCAGCCCTGAAAAATCTGCATCTGTCGACATTCATCACAGCTGCCTGTGGGTGAGGCACACCTGGCTCTGACTGTACATCAGCACATTCTCATCAGAGAAGCTTTGGTTCCGACTTAAATTTAGAATGTATTATAATGAATAAGTGATTATTAATTTGCAGTAGTTCAATTAATCGATTATAGATCAACCTTAAAACGTAATCATTAAAAGCACAGATTTATTGGTCCAATGAAGCATTTTTTGGTGCTAATGTCCTTTAAATGTTTTGTTTTTTTAAATGTTTATTATTTTATAAGCTGATCTAAACACATTGTTTTCCATGTGATTTCTTAAATATGATTATCAAACTCTTGTGACACAGATCTGTAGCAGAGGCACCGTATTTTAATCCCAGCCGGCATCTGTAAGAAAATAAACCTGTCGGTCATCTCTTCTCGTTTTTCATTAAATCTTTTTGACCTTATTAAATGTATTTCTTCAGTGAAAAATGATCTACAGATGATCTCTCAGGCTGATTACTTCCAGTCTGTGTTGTCAGTGTGTTTGGGTTTAATGACACCAACAGAATCACATCTCTGTTCTATATCATGGATCACGCTGACGTTTCATACTGTCTGTGTTTCACCGGCTCGGTCCCGGTCAGTCATGGGCCTTCGGGAGTTCTGGAAGAGCTACAAGGTGTTGATTGTGATGGGAACGAGTCTGGGGATGATCCACTGGGGCTGGTACAACCTGAAGGCAAACCCGCTGCTGCGTAAAGACAGAGAGGAGTTCATCCCGGAGCCCGGCATCGTCGCCTTCGTTGCACCTCCCGCTGCTGCTGCACCTCCTCCACCTCCACCTGCTGCACCTGCTGCACCTGCTGCTGCTGCTGCTGCTCCTGCTGCTCCTGCTGCTCCTGCTGCTGCCAAGAGCAAGTAACTCACTGAGGTATGAAGTCTGCAGCACCTGCAGGTCTGTGCTCAGTTTAACAAGCTGAGCTCAGCTGCAGTTCCTCTTCTGTCCACCAGGCGCTGCTCTAAGACAACTTCAAACTTCAACTTCAACTTCATTCTATAAACACAAAGTCAGTGCAGGTTTTACACAAGTAGTTTAAAGTGGAAACAGCCCCCATGATGAACACATATGATAAGATACAAAAGTTAAGAAAAGCTTGTTATAGTTACATCAAATGTTTTTCTAGTAACATCAAGTAGAGGGAATGAAGGCGATGTCGGTTTGATCCTGTCGTCTTTACAATAACTTCACGATCTCCATCTTATAATAAAGAGCAGCAGCATGATGTGTTTCTGTAGCTAGCTGCAGTTAGCGGGATGCACAGTAACGAGGTAATGATGTCAGATTAATAACTGTAATATGACAATGGTGAACTTTGTTCTGGTGCCGGATCACCGGACCACAGAGCAGCTTGTTTTCTCTCTTCATCCTCAAAACTCTGACATATAATGTAGTTTTACTAGTTTTCATGCCTTCTCTTCTCTCTGAAGCTCATCAGTGTCCAGTTAAAGGTTCTGTATAGTTTCACTTCTATAGTTTCTCTCCTTCTGTATGAATAAAGTTTCTGTTTGTTGTCTCCCTGCAGACAATTCAGGATGAAGCCTCAGAGCTGGATCAGGAGGAACTGGCTGTGGGCGGCCGGCGGGGCGTTCCTCACCATCCACCTGACCACCTGGCTGATGCAGAGAGCCATAAAGAGCTCTGTGCGCTCTGAGGCAGCGGCGCTCAAACAGAAACCTGCAGAGGAAAAACTGGACTGATGGTTTTCACTGTGTGGGACAGAACCACAGAACCACAGAGGAGGACCGAGACCAACACTCACTGATAAACTCACTGATCCACCGTGGTCACATGATTAAACTGCGGCGATGAAGCTGCTCTGTCACACAGTTTGTGTTGTGATCCTATTTGATTTGGTTGTGTTGTGATTTTAAATCAATCAGCAAACCGATAAAATGATCAGAAGTATCAATCAGACAATGAAACAGCAGCTTTACTCCTGAGCTGACGGGGAGTAAAGCTGCTGACTGAAACAGCTCAGATAAACAATGTGTGGACATTTAAGTGTTTTACTTCATTAAAACAAAAATATATCAATGACGCTGTGGCTTTTACTCCAAAATGTGAACTTATTGATCTTAGATTCACAGTTTAAAGGAGTCCAGGCAGAACCGAACCAGCGCTGACTTCATCTAACAACAAGTACCATGTGTATTGAAGCAATGTTACTGTCAAAGAATCTGGTGTTCAGACCCGAACCACCCATCAGTTAGTGGGACAGTATGATGGTTAAATTACAGATTTCTAAACAAACTGTACTATTTCTCTGCTGTGTTCCCGTAGATCTGTAGTTCTTATTGGCTTCAAGGAGGAATATTTAATCAACTTATTTCAAAGCTTCCTTTTATTTTCCAGCTTTACCTCAGTGATCAGACGGGAGAGGAAAGTGTTCATAGGTCAACGTGTGGAAAACCTTCAGTCACCTTTTGACCTTTTCCACAGACTTTTAAAGTTGGTGTGACATCAGAAATAAACCTTCACTGATGGTTAAAGGAACGATTCACCCGAATAAAAGTAATCGTTGCCCCACATGCTGATGGAAAGTCACAAAGCGTATCTCGAGCTTCACAGCAAGAAACATCGTTAGAATGTTTTTTACACCGTCGAGGGTTAAATCTGATCCCAGATCAGGTTGTGATTTTTCTCTCCTGCAGACTGGTACCAAAATGTGTGCAGAACTTGCCTTAGAAACATCATGTTTTTAAGTTTTCTTCAGTACCACAGTGTTCCAGTGATATTCATGTGTACATACATGAGTTTGCTGTTAACAGGAAGTGCTAACGGATAATTCTGCTAAGTTTCAATGGAGTTTCTGAACATTTTTCCTCCTTTTCTTGGTTGTTGACAAAAACACATTTCAGTTTATTCAGTGTCCACATTTCTGTTCTGGGACTTGATGTTTTTACTCTGTATTTCACACAATAATGCATATTTGAACACAACATCTCAGAAAACTAGTCGTAATGTCAGAAATCTTCAGGTTCTGCTGGACTCGGCTGAAGGGGAACAGCTGAAACAACTTGGCCGTAACTCATCAGAGAGGAATGGGAAACATTTTCCATCGTAAAAATACTCCCGTGACATTCGGCGTGTAACTTTGTTTCCTACAGATCAGGTTACAGGATCCAGATCAGAACCCTGCAGCCTGACAAGGACTCCCTCAGTCCAACGGTTCAGGGTCTGGATCCTCTGCTGGACCTGAAATCCAGACAGAACCTCCTCAGATGAGACTGCACACAGACTGAAAACTGAGGCTGTGAAGAGTTCATACACTGCTTTATTAGCTGTTAAAGGAACAGTTCACCCAAAAAGTTAAAATGTCGTAGTCCACAGAAAAGTTCTGGAGCTTCACAGTAAAACAGTTGATTTAAAACATCAGATGTCTCCATCAGCTCGTCTGCTGTGATCTCAGTCTGCAGCAGAGAACACATCACTGATCTCAGACCAGATTTATTTACACTGTCGCTCAGCAGACTCTCATCAGGTGACGTCAGCTGCTCGTGGTCACTGCCGGTCGGAGGTGTTCAGTTCTGGTCCCGGTGGTTCAGCGTGGTCGTCATGGCAACCGTCTGCAGGCCTCAGGATCTGACTGCAGCTGTCATGGCAGTGTTTGTCCACCAGGTGGCGCTGGAGAGTCCGACTAAAGAGCAGTGCCGCTCCATGCTGGTCAGCCTGAGCCGAGACCTCCACCTGGGGAGGGATGTCCAAACTCACTGCGGGAGAGCACCAGACCAGGACCCAGAACCAGACTCAGAACCAGAACCAGACCCTGTCCCAGACTCAGACCAGAACCAGAATCAGACCCAGACTCAGAACCAGGTCCCATACTCAAACCAGGATGCAGAACCAGACTCAGATTCAAACTCAGAACCTGACTCAGAACCAGACCCCGACCAGGACTGACCAGTGTTTTGTCTGATTTTAGTGGTCAGATTCATCTCATCACCTGCTGTCGTCACTCGGGTTTGCATGTGTTGACTCTAAGCGGTTGAAGGTGCAGTACTACACCCCAGCCCCGACCAGGTCCCAGACCCAGAACCAGACCAGGAACCAGATGCAGTACCACAATATCAACTTTACATTTTTAGCACAAATACTCGGATCCCTAAGACCAGTAGGATTTAGTCTCTGGGGACCATGACTGCCTGTGTTGGACCGACCGATCGTCCTCGCAGCTCAAACAGCTGCACGTGTTTTTACAAGCGAGGCCGTTTGAAGTTATTAAACTTTTCCTCCGGATCAATAACTTTAATGAGGTCACAGAACTAGTCTCTGCTGAATCACAAATCGATGTCTCATTATCCTTCAGAGAGCCGATTAGAGTCATTGATCGTCTGCAGACTCTCCACGCCGCCGTGTTTCCTGTTCATGTGATCCCGCCGTGTGAACATAATGTGATTAATGATCTCTGTTGTTCAGTCCAGACTTCACTGAACAAACACTCAGAGTTCACTCGTCTCTGCGGGTCGCTGAAACCTCTAAACACATTCAACAACATTTAACACTTTAAAAACATCTTCTGAAAATCAAACATCTTCTGGTTGGAGGGACAGTGAATGTCTCATACTTTTGAATATTCCTGATTTAACACGTTGCTGAGATGCCCCTGAACGCACCACAGGGAGCTCCAGACGTGCTGTAGTTCCACACCTGTCCACCAGGAGCCTTGGTGACCTTTCTTCGTCCTGTCAGCTGTGTGGAGCCTCAACAGCACGCTGAACATGTTTGTGAGTAACAGGTTTCATCTATAATCCACTTTAAACTTTCAAACACTTCCTGCTGAGGTTTGTCTGCTTCTTTGACTGTTTGTATCTAGAAAAACAAACATTTAAAGATCGGAGCGCCACAGAAGACGGAGGAGAAAAGATCTACACGACTCACTTGTACTGTTTTACTTACTGAAACTGTTTTAATACTGTTGTTTCTAAAGCTTAAATTCAGTAATCATTATTTTCTGAGGAAAGGAGAACAAAGAGATTTTAAAGAGCTGTTGTCTGATTGTAGTTAGGCAGACTTTCTGTTTCTCTGAGTTAATAACCAGACAGTCTTTACAGCAGCAGCAGTAATCAGCTCCACGACTCCGAGAGGTCGCAGCATGTTCACCAGTTTAATTTGATATTGATCAGCTGAAGGAGGACGCAGCTGAATAATGAGTCCTCTGCCTGTTCCTCCTCTTCCTTCCACTTTTCCTTCTTGAGTCTCCGTGGTTACATGAGGTGGACTTTAACGTGATGGTATTAGTTATATTTTGTTCTGATTATTAGTGGAATAAAAAGCTCAAAGTGAATCCAGTTATTGCGATCACACGACGTGTGAAGCTCATGTTGTCGACGATGCTCAGGTTGATCAGGTGGTAGATGATGTTCAGGTCGTAGATGGCGTTCAGGTTGATCAGGTGGTAGATGATATTCAGGTTGTACAGACCTGTCGTTGTGATGAGACCACCCTGCTAACGGCCCCGACCTCGTGTTGAGCTCCTAACACTAATTTCCATTTTCTGACTTTGATCCTGACTTTGCACTAACTCTTCCACTTCCCTGTTTTTAACCACAACTAATCCATGAAACCTCAGGTCGTTCTGCCAAAACACGGCTAATGCAGCTGGTGTCAAACTCATTTCCATCTCCGCTCTGAGGATGTCGGTGCATTGTGGATACCGTGGCTTGGCGGCCCACAGTCACGTGGCTCTCTTCCAGGTTCAGGATCCCTGCGGCTGATGAGCAGCACCGCAGATGTTTACCCCAAAACCAAAGCAGAGAAACTGCATCCTAAGCAGTACTTTTCCTGTCAGCGCTACCTACTGCTCCGTTTGGGAACAGTGAACCGGGCTGAACTCGGAGCGGTGGATATCTGTTAGAAACAACAGACCACCCAAACCGGACTGAGCCGATTACAGCGAGTCGGTTCTGAAAATGCCCCCGAGCCGACTGGCAGGCAGCGGACGGTTGGACGATGACTCATCCCGGCTGCTGAAGTCCAAATCGTGTTGTTCTTCATCATGTGGCTTTGGAGATGCACAGGCTTCAAAATTCGGCCATTATCCTGTGAGTCAGACTGGAAACAAACACTCAGGTCGACACACAGCAGCATGTGGTAGTCATTACACACACACACACACACACTCTGGGATGGGAATCTGTGGTATGTACGACGGTCTCTGCTGTGGCTTCAGAGTTGCAGTTTGGACGAGAGGATCTGGCTTCAGGTCAGCTGGAACAAGACTGCTGTTGGCCTCAGCTGAGTTCTGATTGTGAAGAATCTGAATGATCGTCAGAGGAGAAGCTGTATATCAGATATCAGCAGAAATAATACAAACCGTAAAGATTTAACCGGCTCATAATACAGCAGGTTTAGACCGATTCAGATCTTGATTTGCTCCAATTAACAATCTGGTCTGGGACCAGTTAGTCCCCGACGATCCTGTAACGTCAGAGTTTGACCCTTTGTGTTATAGGAGACGTGAAAGTCAGTCTTTGTCGCTGCTAGTTGTGTCTGCATGGATGCAGGAACTAGGAGAGCTGAGGAGGCTGCAGCGTCCGAAAACAAGGCAATAACGTGCCAAAATTACAAGAAGGTCCAAATAACGTTGAATTTGTCAGAAACGGAGCTAAACAAAGTTAATACAAGTCCTCCTAAACTCAACATCTCACAGAATTGAGTGTTTTTATGACGGAGTCTGGGTCATTTCTGGGTCTGCTGTCGTGCAAAATGTTCACAAGTTATTGTAAATTATTGTTAATAACAATCTGATTCACGTCACCTGGCTGACGTAAAACAAAGACTGAGCCCTCAGCAGCCTCAGGTGTGACCCACTTCCTCGCCACGACCAAAACCAGTCTGTTTGCCAAATGTTGTACGCTCTGCACACCACAGACATGTTGAAACTTTACCTTTCAGTTTCAACCTGAACCTTCAACCTTCTTTGGGTTCCTTTCAGATTGGGTCCAAAACTTGGGGACATTTTGCCTCCACCACTGTTGAAGATCTTTCCTAGTAACAGTTTCCAGAACTTGCTCCAGGACCATCACTGAAACAAATCAGGCCCTGAAACGTAAAGTTTCAACATGTCCGTGTTGTGCAGAGCGTCCAACATTCACTGAGGCGACGGGGTTGGACGCGGCGAGATGTGATGTGGCGTCTCAGTCTGACAGCATGTCGAGGAAGAAATAAGTGTTCAGGAGGAGTTTTGTCTTGAATGTGTGTGTTCAGGCGCTGTGGGAGGTTTTTCTCCAAGAACCAGCTTCTTTGTGCAGACGCCTTGTTTTTTCTCTCTGTTTGCAGATTTGATTGTGAGAAATTGAGTCAAGATGTGGGAGCTTTTTTAGAAAACACAGTGGAGAGAGACAAAGAGAGCGAGGGAGCGACAGTAAAACATGTCAGGAATCATGACGGTCGCTCCGTTTACCCGTCTGTGTTCAGCCCGAGGGAGCTGACGTCAGGCCCGTTCTGCTCGCCGTCTCCAGACTCCTGCAGTTCCCACAACAGTTTCTGCACAGCTGAGTCATACTGCTGCACACACACACACACACACACACACACACACACACACACACACACACACACACACACACACACAGCCACACCCCTTACAGAGCAATTTGTGAAAACACTGGCTTCTTATATTACTAAAGCCATAACAACCAGACTGGAGCTGAACTTTGAATCATTCTCTCGGGGTTGAAACCTTACAGCTCCACATCTGTTCACATTATTAGTGCAGTTTGTCACAGTGGGCATTGAACCCTCAACCCCTTGGCTAGAGTCGGTGCCTTGCTCCACCGAGGCTCGTAGCATCAACTCTGACTTCCAGACTTTACCGTCAGCGCCGTCCCTCTCCGTGGTCGACATCAAGGCGGACTCGGGTTTCTCAGATGGATTAGTGGAACGTTGCGGAGGCGGCCAGGCGTTGGTGATCCTGACGATCACGTTAGCGCTGCGCTGCCAGCCGCTTTGAAGTGGTGAGAGAGTGAAGGTTCAGGTTTCATGAGTCGGACCATTAAAAACACCAAAAACACAAAGGGACACTGGGCTGTGTGTGTGTGTGTGTGTGTGTGTGTGTGTGTGTGTGTGTGTGTGTGTGTGTGTGTGGTATCAGATTTGTGTTGTGGTCCTTGAAAACCATCAACATGGATGAGCTCGTTTGGCTTTTAGTCGTTTTCCTTGTGGTTCTTGTTGGACTGCAGACCAGCTTTAAAGGTGCTCGCCACCAAATACTGCAATCAGATTGTGTAGATTCTGTGCTTGTTGAGTTTGGCTTCATTATCGTCCAGTAACGGATGATATGAACTGATAAGAATAGTGCGTCCCTAAACTTTTAACGTTTCTTTGGTTGTTTCTCTGTTTTAAATCAAGTCTCAGCTGCTTCAGTTGTTCAGCAGAACGCTGCAGCTCTGTTTTACTGTGAAGCTCCAGAACTGTTCTGTGGACTACGACACTTCACTGACTTTATATCATCAGGAGGAGGAGAGGAGGACTTTATATCATCGGAGGAGGACTTTTTATCCTCGGGAGGAAGAGAGGAGGACTTTATATCATCGGGAGGAAGAGAGGAGGACTTTATATCATCAGGAGGAGGAGAGGAGGACTTTATATCA
>CAEMYA010000521.1:638132-649738 GCA_903131615.1 Diplodus sargus | reverse complement strand
AATAACAGCAGAGTCACACAAACTGAGGAGTGTGTGTGTGTGTGTGTGTGTGTGTGTGTGTGTGTGTGTGTGTGTGTGTGTGTGTTCTCTCTTTGAAACGACTTCTTTCAGATTCTAAACCTCGAGAGTGAGGATAATTCAGCAGACTGGACGTTGTTGTGATGAGGCCACAGTGTTTCTGTGCTCATGTTGTTGGAAACAGGAAAAGTTGTTCTGAGGACAAAACCAACGTTTCCAAATTAACAAGTAAGTTCACTTCCTGGCATTTAAGTCCCGATACAAGAGGTCTAACAAGAGCCGAGTTAGAACCAACAATAATGTCCAGCAACATCTTAAAACAAGAACTGAAAACCCACGAATCCAGAGTCACGTCTAGAGTTAGAACCAACAAGAACCAGGTCCAGTCCCGTTTAACTTAACAACAAGTTAAAAACAACAATAATCAAGTCAAGACCAACAAGTTCCATTTAAAGACCAACACGTTCCATTTAAAGACCAACACGTTCCATTTAAAGACCAACAAGTTCCATTTAAAGACCAACACGTTCCATTTAAAGACCAACAAGTTCCATTTAGAGACCAACAAGTTCCATTTAAAGACCAACACGTTCCATTTAAAGACCAACAAGTTCCATTTAAAGACCAACACGTTCCATTTAGAGACCAACAAGTTCCATTTAAAGACCAACAAGTTCCATTTAGAGACCAACAAGTTCCATTTAAAGACCAACACGTTCCATTTAAAGACCAACAAGTTCCATTTAAAGACCAACACGTTCCATTTAAAGACCAACATGTCCCAATTAAAATCATGGACCAAGTTGAGACCAACAAATGATGTCAAGAGCTAAAACCAAATATACTGAAGATGAGAAGTTAAAACCAGTCAAGACTAACGAGTCACGAGTCAACTCCAGAGCTGAAACCTACAATAACCCAGTTCATCAAGTCCCATGTTAAGGTCAATAACACACAGTCTCTGGTCCGGCTCTGGAATAAACTCTTTAAAAGGTCCAGCAGTTATGAAACTCGTTACTGTGCTCCCGTCAGTCCGGTGTGAGCAGAGCTCAGCACCAACACCAGAACCACCATCAAAAACACAAACTGCAGGAAAGTCCAAGTGGAAACACTGGAGACGACTCGATGGCTTCCTGGTTTGTTGTGGCGTCGATGTCCAATCAGACGCGTTGATAGAAAACGTAGTTTCCTTAAATGTTCCCGAGCGTCGACCTCGGTGGTCTGACATCATCCTGAGCTCACTGATCAGACCTGCTGATGTTGGCGTAGATCCACAGCAGCTAGATAAACTCTCCTCTACCCACACTGGGCTCTGCAGGAAACCACAGCCGGCCCGGCTCGTTTACAGATTAGTGGTCAGCTCGGCCTGTGATGTCGGGTTATCGAGCGCTCAGAGCCGCTGACAGGATTATTGGACCACAGTGAGCCGCAGCAGACTTCACACGGGGGATTCACTCTACCGACACCAGCAGAAGAAATATACGCTGGATTGATGGACGGATGTAAAGACGCCTACAGCGACTCAGTAGTTCCTGTCTCATCATCACCTCCAGCATGAGGTTCTGTTCTGACCCGTCTGTCAAAAACGAACAGATTCACACCCAACTAAGACAGAGGATGAGTCTCAGCCGAGTACATGTTCAGTTCTGAACTACGTGTACTTTCCTTCAGTATCTCCACATTCTGCCATGAAATGTTGTATCTGATATATCAGGCTTGGTCAACTTAAAGGGACTGCTGGGTCCTGGCGGAGGTATGCGCTCTACCGAGAGGCGACAGGAATAAGAAGCAGGCGTCAGTGAGAATCTGAAATCTGATTAACTCAGATCTGACAGAGCTCAGATCTCTGAGCCCTCCTGGTGCGTCGGCGGGTCGACGCGTCACGTCTCCAGTGTACCACGGCGCTGTTTACCTCAACGCCACATGACTGTCACTAATGCAGAACCCAGCTAACGTTAGCAGCTGCGACTGAAAGCGACTCTTGCAACATCCTTGCTTCACCACTCTGGCTTAAAAAAAGAAAACCGTGATCTGGGCGTCGCGCTGATGCCTCCTGACCCCGGAGCAAAACAAACATGTCGCCCACCAACGCGGTGGGTGGCGCCGCCAACCGTTTGAGCAGCTCATTAGATTGTGAGAGCAGGATGGAGACGCTGACAGCTGGTCAGCTGCCAACACGCTCCAAACACTTCTCGCCAAAACATGGACCAGCGCTGGACTGCAGGCCGCTGGTGGTTTCACATCACTCCCACTTGATTGAAGAGGTGGAACTGCTTTCTCTGGCGGCAGGCTCACTGTGGGAAAATAGTTTGAGAGCGTGCAGAGCCAGGCGACATGTGGAGGCAGGTCCAGGAGGAGGAGGAGGAGGAGGAGGAGGAGGAGGAGGAGGAGAAGAAGCAGGAGGAGGAGAAGGATGAGGACCAGGAGGAGGAGAAGGAGGAGGAGGAGGAGGAGGAGGAGGAGGAGGAGGAGGTGCAGCTTCTGTTTAGGATCTGTTTGGGTGGTTGACGCGACGCCTCGTTCAGACTCACTGAACATGATGAGATGCAGTTCAGGCATCGTTGCTCTCAAAGCGAGAATCAAGATTCACAACAGAACAGGAACGTTTGACTGAACGTTACTGTCGCTATCAGAGAATCTGGTCCTGTTATTCACTGACTGAACATCCAGTTCACTTCCTCAGAGCTCAATCAGAAAAATCTCTCTAGAAAATAAAACCTTGCGAGACTCCAAGAGCAGAGAAGTCTTTAAGTTCTGCATCCAACTGGCACAAATAAATGAGAAATCTGTGACAGAAAGATCAAACTGAGATGACGTTCAGCTTGAAGAAACTCCAGGAGACAAAAGGAAACATCAGCAGAGAGAAACAAACAGAGGAGGGGAGGAAAGGAAATGAGGAAGGAATCCAGGAGTGGGTGGAGGCAGTGGGTCACATCTGGACTCTTCTGAGCCCGGCACAGGAAGGTAAAAACATCCCTCTACCCATAATTCACTGGGGCAGCTATCGGCTTTACTTTCTCTCCGTCCTTCCTTCACTCCTCTCGTCTTGGTAAGAGGAGGCTGGAAGAGTCGAGAGATGGAATCAAACTCCGACTGGACTGAAGAGTCGTCCTCACATCTGAGGCTAAAGACGTGAAAGACGAGGAGTCGAGGAATACGGACGCCGAGGGAACGTAGCGCCATTGTTCCCATGGTAACCTGCTAATGCCAAGCAACGGACAGACATTCAGAGGATGAGACACAGAAACAAAAGGCTGACAAACACAAGGAGAAAGTTCTGGATTCAGACGAGTCTCGGCGTGAAACAAGACTTTACAGATGTTGAGCTCCAATAAACTGGACTGGCTCGGTCCCGTCGGCACAACAACAACAGAAACCTCATCCTGCCGCCGACCACGACGCCTTTATTTAACACGGCAGTTACCAGGGTCGACAGCAGGAATGTCCCGCAGCCGCCGTGCCAGCATCATCCTCCACGCCGCTGCGCCCAGAGGTCAGAGGACAAAACTACGGCAACAACGCAGGAGGGAAAGTCTTTCTGCAGTTTGTCCTCACTCGTAGTTGGAGGCAGGAAACCACAGCAGCCACTGATGAGCACATGAAACCTCAGCCGGTGTCAGCAGAGCGCCGCCGACCCCGAGGACGACCCGCCGCTCGCTCGCTCCCACCGGGGAAACAAACAGGAAGCAGAAAGAAGTCCAAACTCAGTCTCAAACTATTAAAGACTAACTGATAATTATTACTTGAAGGACTCATAATTACAACTCTCAGATCAGACGTGTCATTAAGAAATTCCATTTTCATGGAATTTAACACCACAAATAATCTCATTAACACGTCGAACCACTGAACTACAGAACAGAAGAGCTACAGGTCAAAGTCTGAGCACACAGGTGATCACCAGGTGTCACTGTCCCGTGGACGCCTTCTAAACTCCTCAGATCAGCAGCTGATGCACCAACAACATGTCAGACTGACTCCTTCAGATCCTGGATCTGCTCTGAGTGCTCGTCTGATGGAGACAGGCTGCGAGGAGCAGGAAGCTACACCGAGACCACACAAACCACACGTGATTAAAGATCCCCTCGTCGACCGGCACAAATAACTCCTCAGATATCATGTTGGTCACCAGCATGACATTCATCATCATCATCATCATCATCAGGTCTCACCGCCACTCAAACAAAACCTCCTTCAGCAGCACAACAGATTATAGAAGCAAACTGCAGGTCGTCACTTCTGTTCAGACGTCAAAAGAAACTCCAAGTGAAACACGACTCGGCTGGTTATTCTGCTGAGACTCTCCGAGTGGCTCCATCCTGTGTGGACGACGTTCAGACCACACAGCTTCAAATGACAAACAATAAGAGAAATAAATCACACATTCATCCAAAGATGAAGCTGAAATCTACATCAAAGGTTTGAGGCGTCAGAGTGACGCAGACCTGATGACGGTTCACTGATTCCTCCTGAATCCACAAAACAAACTGTTTTCTGTTGCTAAACTAGAAACGGCTTCGCTCCAAATATCAAAAGTCAGTGTTGCTGTCGTCTCTGAGCGTGAGACTGAATTAACTCGTCTGTCTGCGAGCATCAGAACTTGCTTTAACATCCTGGTGTCAGTTCAGTTCTGATTCAAAGAGCTCAACATCTTCTGAAGAAGCACAACCATCCAAACCTCAGACACAGGAACACAAGGAGCGCTTGTGAACTCACCGGCCACGCGAAGCTGAACGGCAGCTCGATCCTGGCGTTGTCGCTCTTGGCGTTGCGGACAGAAAAGGTATTCCCGCCAAGCACAGGTGTGGAGGCGGCGCCGAAGCTGCAGGGCCCGGCGGAGGACACCTTCAGCTGGTACTCCTTCAGACACACCCGGAAGTAGGTGTCGCATTCGTCTGCCGCGCATCGCCGATCGGTCGAGTCCCGGGATCCGTCGCAGCAGGCGCCGCTGTGCAGCTGCCCGTTAACGTTCTGCATCGACATGATCTGAAGCTCAAAGTGTCCCGAAGCTGAAGAGACCTGCAGGGAGGAGAGGACAGGTGAGCTCACAGGTAGAGTCCCCGCCAACAGGTCACAGGACAGATTATATTAACAGAACTCTGTTAGAGAAAACTAAAGACTGAACTGAACTGTTTGGGTGAACTGTCCCTTTAAATATTACAGTCTGTACGGTTCACCTGCAGAACAGACTGATGACGCCCTCAGACCACCTGACTGCTCAAAGCAACTGGATTTAAAAATAATTAAATGTAGAAATGATTGAATTAAATATGACAGTAAATGAATACAGAAGCAATTAAAACATGTATGTATTTCACATTTTACACTATTTTCGGTGCATTTATTTTCATATTAATTAATTTATTCAGTCATTTATTTATCGTTGATGTGGGCCGTGTTGGTCCTCCGTACAGATGTGAGCGTCGTATCATTATACACCCAAATTCTGCCTGAATTATTTGGCATCTCTGCTAGAATAGAAATAATGTTTGAACCAAACAATACAAATCTGTAAAAACGTATCAATCAGCTGATGAACCTGCAGGCTCAGTGTGTCTGCAGGACGATCTGCTGCTGTTTCACGTGAATTAACACAAAATAAAGCTTCAGTCTGAGATTCAGTTTAACTTGAGTGAAGCTGCTGCATCAGTGAGGTGTCAGGGTTAAAACCCTGTGAACACTGACGTCACACTGTCCCTGCTGCCTTTCACCTGTCAGCGTCACCAGCAGGAGCTCAGCTCACCTGAGCGCAGAGCTGAAACCCTGCTGATCCTGCAGAGGATTCTTCATCAAACTTATCAAACTCTAACGGTGGAAAGTTCAGCAGTTGGTTTAATTAAACAGTTTCATCTGTCTCATCCTCAGCACAGTGAAGTCAGGTGTCAGCTGGACCTTAAAAGAAGTTAAACAGCAGAAAGTCAGCGGGACTCTGGTGTACCTGCAGCCGGGCGCAGAGCAGCAGCAGCAGGCTGAGGGCGGCGGGCAGCAGCGCGGAGCTCCCTGTGAGGCTCATGCCGGCGGCGGGCTGCTGCCGGGCGGCTGTCAGCTCTCAGTGGTAGTCGGTGCGACCCTCCGCTCCGGGTTCGAACCCCTCCGGCTGGGACATGCACGGTGCAGCGTGTCAGTACAGAACCAAAGTCCACACGGTCCCGCACAGAAACAGATCCGTCCTGCTCCGAACGGAACCTTTTGTCTGCTATTGTCCTGGTTTCTGTAGGAGCGCTCGGCCCGCACACCTTCCGACTGCAGCTGGAGCGGAGCGCACTCTGCCCGGCCCCCGGAGCACGCTGGGTAATATCAACCAGCGGGAGGGGCGGGGCCTGCCGGGGACACGCCCACCGCCGCATGGTAATGAGCAGGTTTGTTGACAGAGAGCTCACACGGAGGTGAAGAAGTGACCTCGCACGTGGGCGACAGCAGCTTCACGAGGGCACGAAGAAGAAAGTGAAGCCTGCTGTCTGTAGTCCTCCGCTGTCAGTACATACAGAGTCAGTTCTGCAGTTCAAAGAGTAAAGTTATTAAGTTACTCTGTCATAAAAGGAATCTGTTACTGGAAAACAAAAAGTTCTGTTCTTTTGTGGCCACAGAAATCAAATGAACTCCCTGAAGCATCGTGTCTGTCTGTCCTGCTGAAGGTGTCAGCGAGCTGATTCAATCCAGCCCGACAACTGAGAGGAAATATATAATAATATAATAAATATATATTCAGGGTTAGGGGGGAAAGGAAGGCGACAAAATGGCGGCAGAGTCGACGTGTACAGTTGGCCGCACGCCGTCTGGGCCGTAAAACACACGAAGAGGTTTTAAATGTGTGAAATTATATTCACACATTTTGTTCTCAAACATAAAATCATCATTAATGTCCCACAGTTTGATCCTGAAGCTCCTCATGTGTTAGCAGCAGTTAGCGGTTGCTAACGAGTGTCTGAATGAGACTACAGAGGTTGTCGGGGACATTAAACGTCCTCACAGCGAACACGGAGACTCATCTACTCACTAGTCCGTCTGTACAGCCACTTTAGTTCCACACTGTTCTAACTCTGACTGTACAACAAACATGCAACACGGTTTCATATAAGACGTGAATATGACAACAAGATTGTGTAAATCTAGAGCGAAATATCTAAACGTGCCAAAACGTTGGGAGTGGAGGAATGAAAGGTGGAGGGGGAGGGGCTGAGGGAGGAGGGGGAGGGGCTGGGGGAGGAGGGGGAGGGGCTGGGGGAGGAGGGGGAGGAGGGGGATGATATAGAGCCTGAGCGACAGAACAAAGGTGGCCTCCTCTTTATTCTCAAATTAGAGCAGCTGCGCTCTTTTCCCTCGAGGAGCCCAATGAATAGATTATTGGACCGCTGACACTGAAAGAGAGACAAAACACGCCTCCTCCTCCCCCTGGTCCTCCTCACCCTGGTCATACGGACCAGGACGACCTGATGTGGTTCCATCAGAATCAGCCTCTGATCTCTGATCTGTGGACTGGAATGACCTTTCGCTCAGTGCTGTGAGTTGTTCAGCAGCAGATAATCAGATGATATATAATAAAAATATAAAAGTGGTCTCCATGTCCACGTGTGGTGGATCGGTGAGGACGGAGGCTGACACCAGGTATGAAGCTGCGACTCCCAGCATGATGAACACCAGGTGAGAAGTTCCCGTGTGAACGATGCTCGGCAGCTCTGAGGTTCACAGTCGGGCTGCGGTGACGTCATCAGAGCTGAGTAACCAGAACCGAGGCCCGCGGCAGAGGGAGTGCTGAGGTGGAGACGCTTCTGTCTGCACTCTGAGGCCTCACAGGGAAATTCCTCCCTGAAGAAATTCTCCACCCAAAGAAAAAACGCCCTCCTGTGAGCAGGTTCTGGTCAGATTCTGGGACACAACACCGTCCCAGATCCTGATTCTCAGCTCACAGTGGTGAAGCTCACAGTCATGTTACATCATCACTTCCTGTTCGCCGCTGCAGCTGTTACTGCCTGTACATTAGCCAGCAGCTAGCATGTTAGCACACACTGAGCTGCTGGACTTTAGTATCTGTGATCTGATCTGACAGCAGCTTCTTTCTATAAAGATATCACCGATGATTTCCTTCCAGGTTCATTTCACTCTCAAGTTTGTATTTCCTCCCTCGGTGGGTCACATGTGACACACACAGGTCGCTGGTATTTTACAGGCGTATCGATGGAGCAGGGTGAAAATTAAACATGTTGTACAGATCTGGTTTGTGTCAAAGGAAAAGTTTTGTCTTTTCGACGCCTTTTCAATTTACACTACTGATTTCCACATGGCATCCTTACAGGGTTCAACATTAAAGGTTTTATACTGTAACGTCCTCTCAACTTCAGTCACAGACGTCTAAAGAGCTTCTTGTGGTTCAAAATGAAAGTTTTTAAGATGCCAAACTGGAGCTGCATGAGGCGTTACAGTATAAGGTAAAAGGTTTGTGTGGCTCAGAGATGTCGAGTCGACGTGACGATGTGTTTCTGCTCACTGGGTGACTGACAGCCCTCAGAGAGAAGCAGGTAGAGATGATGGATGCTGGTGTAGACGACTGGAGCTGCGATGGACCTTCACTGCTGTGACCTTTGACCCTGGACCTTTCTGTGTCAGGTTATGGAGTAGATGTGATCCAGCCGCCTCCCTCGCTGCATGTTTGGTGGTTGAAACCCTCTTCAGGAGGACGTCGGTTCATCCTGTGAATGAATAACCAGCTCCTCCTTCTGTCCTCCTCCGTCTCTGACCTCAGGTCAGCGGTGAAACAAAACTCGCCCCTGAAACCTCGAAACAACCACACAGACTAATCAGAATACCTCGTCTGATTCACGACCACAAGCTGATAACAGAATACATCATGGATGAGCCACACTGTTGTTACGTCATCACCAGGAAGACACACACACCGTCCTCACTGCAGCGCCAGATGAGGATTAATCCGCCGCTGTAAATCCCCAACAGAAGCACTATTTCCTCCTGTTTGTTGGACAGAAGTCCATCTTGAAAGCGATCGGCTGTCGTCTGACGGCTACGTGGATATCTGGGGTCAAGACTTTCTCTCCTGTGAGCCGCTGATTGTTCAGCTGAATGCTGCAACTTTTTACTGTGAAGCTCCAGAAATGTTTAACATCCGCGGGAGGTTTAAAGTCTTCTGCTTCTTTAAACAGACTCTCACTGACACCAGGCAGGAAATATAAAGCTATTGTAGCTCAACTTAATCATTTGTGCATTCCTCAAACTAAGATATTACAGATCTGATGTGTTTTGATCACAGCGACACCGGACTGAGACTATAATCCTGTTTCTGCTGCTGAAGAGGACCCGGCAGTAAAACCCTCTGCGGCCCTGCAGACCGAGGCCTCTGTTTGCTGACAGATGCCTCACTGTCCGCAGTTTGTTTGAGGGAAATGTAATTAGATGAAGCTGCTCTTTGCTTTGTGAAATGGAGCAGCTCTGTAAACAGCAGCCAGCCGTTAATGTTCATGTGTTCAGAACTCAGCCAGAGCTTCAGAATCAGGACAGCAGACTGATGACGGGCTGCGATCAGGAACTGACTCCTCCTCTGCAGAAACATTTGCACTATTTCAACACCAACATGTTGAAACTGAAAACCTTCAAACACAACTCACACTCCTCAGATTCTTCTCTGGCGTCGACACAAAACCTGGACTTTCGTCCAAATACCTGAAACAATCGTTTGTGTCAGTTTATTTTACTATGAAACATAAAAAAATGTTTTTATTTATAAGTAAAAAGACAAAACACAATCTAATATCACTTTACTTTTAATAAAGATCTATGACAGCAGCAGTGAAGGAAAGTAACTGAGTACATTTACTAAATATAATCAATAAAACGCTGAACATGATCAGTCGACCCACAGTACACACAGTTAACACAAACATGAAAATATGCTCTGAGAATTAACCGTATTTTTTATACTTTAGTACATTTAACATCAGATACTTCAGGACTTTTTTATGTAAATCGCCTCTGTACCTCTGTCTGCTGTCCAGGGATAACTGAGCCAATCAGCTGACGGCAGCTAGCTACAGCCAATGGTAGCGAGCAAAGAGCATCTCAGTGATCTGATGCTCCCTGTGGTTTTGGAGCTTTCTTTGAATTACGGACATTTCTAATAAATCACATGCAGCCTGTTACGTCTCCTCCTCTTTCTGTACGACAAGAAAGAATTTCTGATTCAAGGTTTGATGATGTTTTGACTTTCTGTGTTCTCAAGCGACAAAAAACACACGATTTAGCACAAAAAACAGGTTCAGAGGAGGATTTGTTTCTTGGATTTTGAACCATCTTCTTGTTTTTGTATTTGCAGCTGTGGTTTGTGTTGGTTTTCATGGTAGTTTCACAGTGTTGCACATCAGCTGCCATAAATCATCACCGGTGGCCTGCAGGGGACAGTCGGCAAACTGTCGTAGTTTAAAACATTATTTTTGTTTTACAGATGACACTAAAAGCTACGAGGCGAGTGATGTGTTTTGCAGATATAAATCCTGATAACCTACAAAGACGTCTTGTGTGAGCCGACACCAACAGTAAACACAGCGAGTATAAAAAGCTTCAGATCAGCTGATGTTGACTTTTGCGGTTTGATGCAGTCGTTTGAGGAATTTTCTCAGCGTGCGAAGTGGAAAACTTGCCGAGGCTCCATCGCCGGCTCGTCTCTGTATTTCAGGCGTCTGCAGCGTCTCCGATTGGGTCACACGGTACCAAAGAGCTGTCGGCTCACATAAGGAGGCCGCGAGTCAAAAACCTCTGCTGGTTTCCTTTTTCATCCTTTCTTACAGAAGTTTGGTCTCTGCTGATAAACATCTTTGCTGTAACTCAGACTGATCCTCGAAAAAAGAAACACAATGAACACAAATCTGTTCGTTACGGCATCAGAACACCAAACGTTCTGTCTTTGCTTCGTTATGAAACCTCAGCGAGACGATAACGATCCTCAGAGGAGCTGCGAGTAACTTAATGTAACAGCTGGAAGGAAACCGGGTCGGTCCAGACATGGAACTAACGTCGGTGTTCTGCTCTGACCCAGACACACTGATGACATAAATCGACTTGTTGGATTCATCAATCATTCATCGTCTCCAATGAAGAACGACGTCCTGAAGGAGGTTCAGGTGTGAACATCAGTACCAGGTTCTGACCTCAGATGACCCAAACTGTCAGTGCAGAGGAGAAGACGACAAACTGACGGACAAGAATGATTTTGACCTGCAACACAGACGGCTGTGGATGAGGTCATCAGCAGAACCAGAACCAGAACCGTCTTGGAGGTTCCCACCGACCCACACACACCTTCCTGACTCCTCCAGCAGACTGCAGACGAGCGGCGGGATAAACACGGTAACTTAATAAAAGCAGAGAATCGACCTTCTGTCCTCCCCGAGGCTGCGAATCCTTCCCAGAATGCACCGCAGCTGCAGACACAAGCGCTCCCTCTGTGTCGGCGTTCCCACCGTCAGGAATCACATGATGGACGACCGCGTGGGAACCGAGAGCTGCAGACACACCAACACATGAACGACCCGAACGCAGCACAGACGGGCTCAGTGTCCTGCTGCCGAGGCGCCCTTCAGCAA
>CAEMYA010000521.1:612920-631759 GCA_903131615.1 Diplodus sargus | reverse complement strand
CTGGGGCACTACAGACCAATACTGGGGCACGTGCCCCAGTGAAATCTGTCTGGCGACACCACTGAGTTCCATCACTGTGGTGGAGCTATGCTAGCAGTTTCCCCCTGCTTCCAGTCTTTGTGCTAAGCCAAGCTAATCAGCTCCCAGACAGAGTCGAGTGTTTCTTTGGGGGAACTTTCATCTCCGGCAGTCTTCACGTACTGAAGTTTTGTGCAGGGTGACACACATTGACTTGTCTGAGCTGCAGGTCGACAGTCTGGTGGACCTCGTCAGCTGTAGAGTTTCACTCAGAGCTTCAACTTTCCAGATGCGTATAAAGAAGCAGATTTACGAGGACTGAGGGGAGACGAGGGGTTTCCCACAACTCTGTCAATGTGTTTCACACTCAGCACTGCAGAACCCGAACACACGGTCTGGAAACAAACGTGTAGATAAGAAGATGAAATCATGATCCATGTCTCTCTGGGTCACAGCTGAGCTGCACTGCCTTGCTCAGAGGCACTAAACCCTCAGCTCTTCTCTCACAGCACGCTGGCTTTAAACTGAACACCGTCCGTCTCCGCTCAGCTGACCGATCGTGACTCTCAGCTGCACATGTTTTTTATTTCAGCACTTTTCTCTTTAACACGTTCTCTCCTTGTTTTACACGTCAGAGCTCAGACGAGGTCTCTGCAGCGCCTGGACGTTCACTGAGTCGTGAACAATCACGGCTACAAGATGCAATCCATAAAAACAATTATAGAGCTTTAATACGACGTGTAAAAGTCTTTTCCCAAGGCTCAGTGTGTGTGTGTGTGTGTGTGTGTGTGCGTGTGAAGCGTTGTTTGTTTTAACACACACTCTCACTGGAAACTAGAAGATGTTCTGATCTTTTTCCAGAACACCAGAACCTTCCTTGTGTCCTCTTCTGCTTTCATCAGGTGAACATCCTTCGCACTTTGTTTGCCTAAAATCCATCCTGACAGAGATGAAAACAAACCAGTACCATCCAGAACTCCCTCGGGGGCCTCTGGGAGTCCCTGGAGCCCAATTAGAGAAGATTTAGGGACACGGCGCCTTGACTGGGCTTCAGTTTTATGCAGAGCACTTTGCTCTTTTACAGTTACAGCTAAAAGTCCGGAGGAGAAACAAGTAATTAAAGTTCTGCAGAGAAAAGGAACGAGGACTTCACAAGGAAACTAAATATTTTGCGGGGATAATTTTCCCTGTGAGAGAATAATCTTTTACAAACTGCTTCGTGTCTCCGATCAGTAAAGACCAGAAGAACCATTATACCAGAATATTTGAAACAGTCAGAGAGCCGGTGCTGATCCAGACCTCCTGGAGGAGTAAACACCTGGAGTCTCATCAGGTTCTGTTCTGATCCGACGGGAGCAGAACTCAGAGGTTCTCTTCACTCCTGTTGATCAGCCTGACTGCAGCAGTGATCCGGAGCAGACCTCCATGTTCTGTTCTGACCTGCTGACTGGAGCTGGAGGGGAAATGGACTTTACTTCATGAATGTAACGTTACAGAGAGGAGACAGAGAACCAGAACCAGCCCGCTATGAATTTAAACACACACACACTGGCTTCACTGCTGCTGATGACGTTCACAGATGAGCTGATGTGTTGAAGTTTCCTTCACCTTAAACTGAATCTCATTGGCCGACTTCTCTGTCCCAGTGACGCCGACCCAGTGAAACATCACCTCGAGGAAACTTTGGTTTGAATGTTGTCGTAAACATTTGTGATAATGTGAGAATGAAGGTCCAGTAGTTTTCAGACATTTCAAACAGAAATCTTACATGTTGTAGTTTTAAAGTTGACCTGAGTGAGTCTGGTCCAATGTGTCGGAGCTGGTCGGTGCTAAGTCTCAGATTAAACCTGTTATATTCATATCGCTCCTGGCTCACGCGGCACTAACATGGATTAAACTGGCAGCTTTTCATCAGCGGCGACAGCTCTGACACCGTCGGCATTCACCGCTCCTCTCACACAGAGCTGCATGTGGCTGACTGGCTGCTCTCTATTCAGCCCGCTGCTAATTAATTGTTACACTCCAGTGAAAAGGCAGCTCGTAATCCGCAGAACAATGGCCGACAAATAGAGCAGGGAGCTCGTCCACACTGCCAGCAGCCGCCGACCTCAGCGGCTCACTGCCAGCTGCGGCGGCACTCGGCTTTTCAACCATCAACTCCTCTTATGAAGTGCTGAAGGACTCACATTGTCTCTCCGCCCTCCTCCCAAAGAAAAGAGTCACTAAAGTCTCATTTGTTGCCACTTCTCCATGGCGGGCGTGGCGTTGGAAGGAGCCCTTGTGTGTCGGTAAAAGGATTATGAGGGCTTAATTGAGTGTGCTAATTGACGGGACAGTGAATGTGGCTGAATGGAGCTGAGGGGCAGATGTGGTGTGAAACCCCTGGCTCTTTCTAAAGAATACAAATCAGCAGAGAGATCTTTTCTCCGCTCTCAATAACACTCAATTATCCCTTTCACACGGCGAGCAGGGGGCCGAGCCAACAGATGGTTTCCACGGCGAGAGCTGTATGGAGGCTGGCGCTGCCTCTCCAGGCAGCTTTTCTTCAGGAGCGATGGGCTTTTTATTGGTTATTCATGACGCTCATGGTCTCAGCGAGGAACAAAAGGGGGCAGCTACAGCCGCCATGAAGCGGAAAAGAGAGCGGACGGAGGGTCGGGTTCGATCCCGGCGAGCAGTCCGTTACGCTTAAAAACTGTAGAGAAAGGAGAGCGAGAGCCGCGGAGGGCGTGTTCACCTGGGGAGGAGGGCGACGACCGTCTGTCCGCCGCCATTTCAAGTTGAGCACAATGATGTCGTTCATCTCAGGCTCCGCCCACCAGAAAATCCTGAGAAAGTCCTGTTTCACCTGAGAGAAAGAAGGCAGCGTTCAAGAACCTAACGGAGCCCAGGACATCGTCTGTGAGGGTCAAATTATGACCAGAAATATTGATTTCTCCATTCTGAATGTTTAAAAATGACGCAGTGCTTCTACAGTATCAGAGGAGGAAAGAAGTATTAGAGTATAAATACTTCTCCTCTCTAAATCTGAACTTTCTCCTCCTCACAGCTTCAGAACAGCCTTGTTACTTTAGTTTGATGCAGCGAGACGAGACAAATACATAAAAGCCGTAAGAAGCCGTAAACAGACACAGAGGGAGACTGGAATGTGGAGAAAAGGCGTGTTAGTTTCTCGTATCTGCAGAGAGTTTCTGATTTTCTCTCTTTGTTGCTGCTCGGTACGCTTTACCAACCCAACATGTGTCTGTTTGACGTCCTGGGAATTAGACTCAACAATCAACTGTCTTTGTGGTGCGTTCAGGAACAGCTGGGACAAATTCTACCTTTAACTTTAATAGTCTTTGAATTCTATTAATATGACGTGAGCTTCAGTCAGCTTTGACTACAAATGTCCTTCAGAGGGAAACTTTTTACTCTGATACTCTGAGTACATGTCAGAGCCTGTAATCTATTACTTTACTGGAGGAAACAAGCTGAATCAGTACTTCTATTACAGGAGTAAAGAAGCTGTATCAGTACTTCTACTTTTACAGGAGTAAAGACGCTGTATCAGTACTTCTACTTTTACAGGAGTAAAGAAGCTGTATCAGTACTTCTACTTTTACAGGAGTAAAGACGCTGTATCAGTACTTCTACTTTTACAGAAGTAAAGACGCCTTATCAGTACTTCTACTTTTACAGGAGTAAAGACGCTGTATCAGTACTTCTACTTTTACAGGAGTAAAGACGCTGTATCAGTACTTCTACTTTTGCAGGAGTAAAGAAGCTGTATCAGTACTTCTACTTTTACAGGAGTAAAGACGCCTTATCAGTACTTCTACTTTTACAGGAGTAAAGACGCTGTATCAGTACTTCTACTTTTACAGGAGTAAAGACGCTGTATCAGTACTTCTACTTTTACAGGAGTAAAGACGCCTTATCAGTACTTCTACTTTTGCAGGAGTAAAGAAGCTGTATCAGTACTTCTACTTTTGCAGGAGTAAAGAAGCTGTATCAGTATCTGAAGTTTTACTTTTACCAGAGTCTGAACATCTCCTGGAGTCCATGTATACCTTAAATAAAGAGTTATCACTGTGGATTTTCACTTTACTTCACTTCGTAACATGAGTTGGAGCTCGTTCACACATTGTTCTTGTTTCAATCAAACCGGGTCAAAACTAGTGTTTTATTTTGAATAGTTTACAAAAGTTAAAGCTCTGAATTGAGGACCGTACGTTCTTGTACGCTGATGGTTTATCGTTCTGTCATCAGTTAACAGCAGCATGTAATGATCAATAATACTGTCAAATAATATCTTTGTAGACACAAACTGTCAAAGTGTCAAGTGTGAAATCTAGATATTAAACATTCAAACTTTCCAGGATTATTGGAAAGTTTGAGGTTTCTTTTAAATGAGAGCAACACTTGAAGATAAAAATAAGAAAATGGATCAAAACTTTAAATATGTGGGACAAAAAGTGTCCAATAAGATCGACACACACACCCACACACACAAACACACACCCACACACACACACTTGTATAACTTTTATCACAGCAGCAACACAAAGGAGGAGTTGGAGGGTGATGGACAGTCGGGGGGGTCCGGGGGTTGAATGGGTTGTATTAGCTCGTGAATATAAGGCCCCGTGTTATTGCCCCCCCTGTATTACTGCCCTCCCCATGTGTGGCCCCCACCTTGTCCTCCATTGTGTGACAGAGGGGGTTGTGAGGTTGAATGCAGCCTGTCACACAGCAGAGAAAACAGGACTGAGGCTCTGTGTTCTCGTTATCCTTCGCTAATTGACTTTTAGAGAGTCGAGGGGCCTCAGGAGGATGGAGACACGCAGAGACAGAAGGACAACACAGTTCGCTGCTGAAGACACCTGTTGCAGGTAAAGATCAACTGGTTCAGATGGATTCTTCAGTCCACAGAACAGTTCTGGAGCTTCACAGTAAAACAGAGTTGCTGCATTGTGTTAAACAACTGAAGCAGCTGGAGACTCAATTTAAAACAGAGAAACAAACGAAGAAAATAAAAAGCCAAATGCTCCGAAAGTCCATTAAAAGTTAGCAGAAGTAGCTGTTAGCACTTCCTGTTAGCAGTGAACCTGTTGATGTGCAGATAACTCTCACTGGATCACTGTGGTACTGAAGAGAACTTAAAAACATGATGTTTCTAAGGCAGGTTCTGCACATGTGAGGAAAATGATTGTTGTGGATTCTGCTGAACAACCAAAGAAACATCAGATGTCTCCAAACAGCTCGTCTGCTGTGATGAATCACACATGACGTCTATTTTAACTACAACAGACACTTTGTTAACTTGGACGATGAAGCTCAGAGGTGATTCAAAAGGTAACTGTCACCTTGCAGCCAATCAGAACTGGTATAAAACTCGGTATAAAACAGGTCCAGTTTAAACTGTTCCTATCAGCTTCATCAGTGTTACATTTAAATGTCTGCATATCTTCAGAGTTATTAATAACGTGTCTGTTAAAAACATGGTTTGTCTCCAGATTTCCTATTAAACGCTCTGTTTTCTGGTTTCTGTGTGGATTAAATATTTTTACTGTTTGCTTCATTTTTTTATGAACTATATATTTTATCATAATAACATTGTGCCAACGAAAGCAGACGCTGGTGGACGCGGTGCAGCGCCCCCTGCTGCCCACAGAACCACACTGCCTGGCACTACCTGCCCCTGTCTCAGTACAACTCATTTGCTGTGCATTATGGGTAACGATGGCTCGCAGAGATCTCAAACTGACCAGATATTTTACATTTGCTACATCAGAGATCAGTATATATAACTTATTGTCTGTTATTAATTAATTAATTAATTATATATATGTGTGTGTGTATATATATAGATATAGATATATAGATAGATATTTATATATATATATATATATATATATATATATATATATATATATTTATATAGAGAGAGATATTTATATATCTATATATCTACATATCTATATATCTATATATATATATATATATATATAGATCTTGCTGATGCAGTCAGTCAGCAGGAGGTCAAATTGAACGCGCCTATTGATAAAACCCTTGTCTGGTAGTGAAGACAGATGATAAGGTACTGATCCGGTCTGAACTGGGTCAGAATCTCACACATGATGTTTGTCAGTTTGTTTTAATTAAAGTCAAACCTTATGTAGTTTAGAGTTAATGCTCAGTGAACTACATCATATCATCAACACGGCACCAGAACCAACATGGAGTCAACTGGGTTGTAAACAAGAAAAAAAGCCCGTAAACAAGACAATTATGTTGTTCACTGAGCAGTTTAACACAAAACTATATGAGATTTTACTTTATTTACAACAAACTCAACAGAAAACAGAGATGAGTTCCAAAATGACACAAGTTTCCAATTGCAAAATTCCAGTATAATGGTATAACTTCATCATTTTATCCTGTTAAACATTTGTGCAAAATATCGTCCTAAATATCACATTAATTGTTTAGTTTTGGCCAAAAAATCTTCAACAACCGCATTCTAATCAGTTCATATATGGGTCAAACTGAACATACGTGCATACGGATGGATGGACAACCGGCACACACAATGTCTCCGGCCACAACTATCGCCAGTGTGGAGGCATAAACATAAACTTCAGATTCAAACACAACCATGTTTTCATCTACAAGGAACAACAATATAAAGTCAGGTGAAGTGTGGTAGTCCACAGAACAGTTCTGGAGCTTCACAGTACAACAGAGTTGCAGCATTCTGCTGAACAACTGAAGCAGCTGAGACTTGATTTAAAACAGAGAAACAACCACAGATGTCTCTATACAGCTCGTCTGCTGTGATGTCTGTAATGTAAAGTGATTTGAAAATACATTATTTCAATCAGGAAAGACACGTGAATGAGAAAGTCAAATGTTTATTCTGACAGATGATGTGAGATGATGAAGTGTTGACAGAAAGTCTTTGGCTCTTGGACTCTACAGGGAGATTTTGTAATGGAGGTCCGTCTGCACGTAGCAGCAGCTCTATCCACTCATAGACACATATTTACAGATAATAACTCAAAGAAGACAAATGACAAACTTCAATGATGAATGACACATCAACAAAATACAACCTGTCTGAACAAAAATCATCATTATGATTATCTATATGCATGTGTGTGTGCAGCCTGATTTTATTGTATATACAGGCTGACTGTTGTAAGAAAACAATCAGATCACAAAGTTCAGAAAACTGAAATCTGAACGTTAAAACACATTTAAAGAGATTTAAATCTGAAGGAGAGGGGGGAGGGATTACAAGGGTCCAGAGGTTCACATTGTTGTGGGAGGATGTTGTTAGAGTCTCCCAGGTATGTGGATATGTATGTTTGTTTTATTTTTTTGTTGTTTGCTTTTTGGTTTTTTTTTTGTTTTTTTGCGTGTTTGTTTTTGAAACAGCATCCTCTTTTTTCTCTTTTCTTTTGTATAAATACGTGTGTCATGACTGTAACTCCTCTAACATAAAAATAAGCTGGAATGTCAGGGGGCTTCGGAGAATAACTAAATTAAAACAAGTTATGAGTAAGATTAGACATCTCAAATCTAAAATCATATTCTTGCAGGAAACTCACCTGACAGTTGCAGACTTAAAGCACGTAGAGAGCAGATGGCCTGGCCAAGTAATATACGCACGTTACAATAATTATGCAATCATTCACCGGACGATACCATTGCAGATTGTTAAAACTATTCAAGACCCAGGTGGAAGATACGTTATCGTCGAATGCAATATCCTATCAATGACATGGAACCTAGTGAGTACCTATGGTCCCAATGAGGATAACACCAGTTTCTTTAGGAATATCTTTCTTGACTTGTCTACCATGAGCGGATTTTTTTATCTTTGGAGGGGACTTCAGTTGTGCTTAAAATCCAACAATAGATCGTTTAACAGGCCGTGACACGGTTAAAACTCAAACTAGAGAATTACTGTAACAGTTTATAGAGGACCTTAATCTAGTGGATGTTTGGAGAGAGCAGAATCCTGATAAAAAAATCATTATTTCTGTTATTCAAGTACATGTAAATCACATTCCCGCATCGATTATTTCATTATTTCCGGAAAACTCTTACCCAAGGTTAGCAAATGTAGGTATAATGGTATCGTGATATAGCGATCATGCTGCTGTATCACTCAAAATCCAAATTGACAAAATTGTCCACAGCCCACCTAATTGGAGATTCCAGGCGAGATGACCGCAAGAGCAAGCTTTTGTTGACACTATTGGCTCTAAAATTAACAGCTTCTTTGCACTAAACACTGATGAAACTAGTGCTTGTATCAGATGGGAAGCATTTAAAGCATTCATCAGGGGAGAGATTATTAGTTACACCACCTATAAAACAAAACAGGCTACCATGATCAAGGAGAGAAGGCTGGAAATCTTTTAGCCTGGAGAATAAAAAAACAGCAAACTAACTGAGCAATAAATAGTATTAGTACACCGCAAGGGACTCTAGCAATAGATCCGCTAAAGATAAATACATGTTTCAAAGATTTTTATGAATCCCTATATAAATCAGAATGCAACCAAGCCTCAGATGCGCAGGAAACATTTCTCGATCAGCTTCAGTTTCAGTCATTATCTGATGACATAAAAATTGAATTGGATAGGAATATCAAAGCTGAGGAGCTGTCAGAAGCAATCCAAAATACGAATAGTGGTAAGGCACCTGTACCTGATGGGTTGCCTAGAGAATTTTACAAAGCATTTAAAACTAAATTGGTAGAGCCACTTCTAAATATGTTTAAAGAATGCTTCCAAGAAGGAACTCTTCCACCCACTATGAGACTAGCTACGATAACCCTCATCCAAAAACCAGGCAAACCATCCACAGAGTGCTCGTCATTTAGGCCAGTCTGATGTGTAGTGAAACTAAAATACTTCGTAAATTCTTGCAAGAAGATTAGATCCCAGCTTCCTAAACTTATAGATAACGATCAGAATGGGTTTGTACAAAATCATTAAGGTTTCCATAACATCAGAAGAGTCCTTAATATATTACATGAAAAAGCTGGTGATAAAGATACAGCGGTACTCTCATTAGATGCCCAACATGCATTTGACAGAATAGAATGGCGCTATCTTTGGATGGATTCATGTTCTCTATACAAACCCAGTAGCAGAGATTCTGACCAATAGTGTTGTCTCAAAACCATTCAACTTACAGTGTTCAACCCGACAAGGCTGTCTACTATCACACATACTATTCACTTTAGCTATCGAACCTCTCGCTATGGCTGTCGGGGTCCATGATGGCCTTGCGGGCATCCAGATAGACGAACAAGAATATAGGATATCTTTGTATGATGATGACGTCATTCTTTTTCTGGCCAGGCTTAAGGATAGTATCCCAAATCTAATTGCATTAATTCAAACATTTGGAGAGTTCTCTGGATATAAAATAAATTTCTCTAAGTCATCAATATTATTTTTAAATAAAAATGAACGCCTATATTCAGCAGATCTTAAAACATTGAAAAAAAAGACAAATAATCCTTTTCTTTAAAATCTCATGTCAAATGACATCTGGTATAGTATACACCAGCATATTGGAAGCATTCCTGCTTTATCTTGTTTTTCTCTTATATGGGGAAACAATGATTTTACACCAGGTAGATGTGATGGTGGTTTCAAGATTTGGGCAACCAAAGGTGTACAATGTGTAGAGAACCTATACAGAAATGGCAAAATACTTACCTTTGAGAAAATATGTATGGAACATGATATACCAAAAAAACATTTTTTCAAATATTTACAACTGAAACATTTTAAATCATCAAAAGATAAACCCCTAATGTCTGAGCCACCTTTGACAAATCTTGAGAGCCTAATCATTACAAATCTGGCTAAAAGGGGTCTATTATCTTTGTTTGATGGGACTTTGATATCTCATGAAAAGGAATCATCCAAAGACAGATTAGAAGCATGGAAAGTCGATATTGGGGAGGATATACTTGAAGAAGACTCGGAAGTGGCGTGCTCAAAGGCACAGCAGCAAAATACAATTAATACAAGATTGAAATTGCTCCAATATAACTGGTGAATGTGAATGTGAATATATCACCCCAGTGAAATTGAATAAAATCTGTCCTAATATTCCAGATATTTGTTGTAAATGTTTAGAGGAAAAATGAACACTGTTCCACTGTGTTTGGCAATGCTCAAAAATACTAAATACTAGTTTGATGAGGGCCATGTCCCAGATGGTGGGTAAGAATGTTCCCCTGAAAGCCAAAGTCTGCATCCTGCGTATATAGCCTGAAAATTTGGTCGTCAATTTTTAACAATCAGTATTCATTGATTTTGGGCTTCTTCAAGCTAGAAGACTGATCTCTCTTTTTCTGGAAAATTATACAATTGCCCTCTGTAAAGTTATGGTTGAAGGAGATTGCAACATATCTTGCGTTGGAAAGACTTACATATATTGTTAGAGGGAACAGAAAACAGTTTGTCAAAGTATGGAAACCTTTCCTGGAATTTTTGGAGGATGAGAATCTTGTAATAACTTGAGGTCTTCAAGTTACCACTACTGCTGCTTTTTCAGTTATTTGTTTTTTATTTACTTCTGTTACCACTGTGATCTTTTTGTTGTATAGTACATTTATACACTATCACGATTGCTGTAGTAATTGATATTTGTATAGATTTCCTATATGTAAAAACTCAATAAAATATGGTTTCAAAAAAAGACAGATTTAAAACCACTGATGTGCAGCACATTTACCAAGAAGAGACAAAACTACTAAACCATTTCTGTTACTGTCATTTACAGAGAGAGAGAGAGGGTGTGTGTGTGTGTGTGTGTGTGTGTGTGTGTGTGTGTGTGTGGTTGTTTTCACGATACCAAAATTATGACTTCGGTACGATACCTGCCTAAAATTTGCTAGCCTGGAGCTCTTTGAACTCTTTGAACAAGTCTGTATGTCTGTCAGCTAGATGTTTTGCCAAGTTGGACGTGTTGGCTCCCTTGGTTTACAGACAGGCTTTGTGGTGTCAGTGGGCTTGCCCTTTCAATAAGCCTTGTGCGTGTGTCTCCTACAGAGACACTGATGAACCAGGCCAGAGCCAGAACCCAGGATAAAGAGGCTGAGTGAATGTGGTGTAGAAGGTGTGGAGGTGGATCAGTGAGTCAGAGACTCTGTAGAAGGACAGAGTGCCAGCAGGACGGTCCAGATACACTGCTACTCTGTTAGAGCCAGAGGAGGAGGAGGAGGAGGAGGAGGAGGAGGAGGAGAGGTATGTTCTTAAGTTATTGTGCCAGACAGAGCAACAACCATCATCAGAGCACTTCAGACTCCAGGACTGATTATTCCGTCCAAACAAACAGTCCTCTCTGTCTCCTCTCCTGCTGATTCCTCTGTAACTCACTGATATATGAACCTCTCCGCTCCACTCGACCTCCCAGTAACAGCGACCAGTCAGACCATTTCTACACAGCAGCTGAGGCCAGTCAAACCTCTCTGGATGATCAGGATATGGCTGATACTCTGAAACACGTGTCACCTTCCTGTTGTTGTCAGACAGTTTGAGGAGTCTGTGTACTGTGTTTTTGTCCACTGTGAGTTCACAGACATCTGATGGAGAGAACAAGACACAATACAGCAGCAGTTTATCATCTAACAAGGCTGATGGTTTATTTGTTGCTTTATTAACAGACTGACTGTTAATTAGATCAAAACTTCACAATGACTCATCTTTTTGGATCTTCTTTCAAACTGACAGTTGAATGCAGATACACAAGCTTTAGATTTAAACTACTTTAACATGTGCTGCCTTGTTTTCATCAATCAAAGTGAACAGACACTTACACTTCCTCACACCAGGTTTCAGCCTCTGCTGTCCACCATGTTCCACCCTGGAGGAAGAAACAGAGTCAGAATGATCCTTTGAGGTCCTCTTCGACTATGGACATTATCTTTCCATGTTTCATACTTGTCAGTTCAGCAACATTATCAGCTCCCTTCCCTGATAAATGGTCAATTTTAAAAAATCCCTCATCATCACTATTGTCTGCACCGTCTCCTCTTTCACTGTCAAGCAGTTTGATGAAAGTCGTATCCACATCTTCTCATTACCTCATGTACAATGGAGATCAGTAGGTTAAAATGTTAATTTCTGAGTCATTATAAATGACTGACTGAATGAGTGGCTCCTCAAGTGAATGTGTTGTATGACTGATAATGACTAATTATCCTATGATCAGAAAAACTCTGAAAACATTTTCAGATTTGTGTTAGTCCGGAGAACACTTCCAAAGGAATTGAAACATTTCAGTAGCACAAATGGGTTCAGTCTCAGAAAAATAATGGTCTTAGAGCAAAACTCTCGCTAAAATGCAACCTCGGCCAGTGGTTACAAATTTCTGTTCTGTTCGGCCTGAGGGACTCTAGGTGAGTCATGTGATCAGCTGGACAAGATGGCAGCCTAGGTTTGTAGCTCCTAGCCCAGCCTTACCAATTGTTGATTTATTTAAGTAAATAGTTTTCAGGATTAAACCCGCATCCCGCATTGACTCATCATTTGGGACCTCTGCCTATGTGGGCCGCTGGTTTATTCTCTATTACCACCCACTCTAGTGTTGTTGTTTTTTTTCAAAACTCAATATACCTAAAACCAAGACTACAGTTTGAACCTGAACTTTTCAGCCAAAATAAATTAGATATTTAACCCTAACCCTTACCTGAGAGTCTCCAGTCTCCAGTCTGGATCCTCGAGTCCAGCTAAAAGCAGCTTCACTCCCGAGTGTCCTGGATGATTGTAGCTCCCATCCAGCTCTCTCAGATGGGAGGGGTTGGATCTCAGAGCTGAGGCCAGAGAAGTACAGCCTTCCTCTCTGATCAGACAGCCTGACAGCCTGGAGACACACAAATACACAGAACGATTTGTTTTGATCTTTTCGTCATCGTCATCGTGATTTTGAGTTAAATCTGCAGTTATGTATTCTTAACCACTCAGGAGCAGCACAACAAGATATAAAACACAACACTTGACATATTTACACAAATGACTTTAGAGATACGATCCACATACATAAATTACATGTATTTTGTGAATATATCAGACTGCTAATTCAATCCAGCTTTCAGTTGCCAAACTTACTACACAAGAACAAAATGCATTGCATGTAATGACCTGGTCAATGTCAGGCAGAAAATAATAATAACTCTATTTTGAAGCTTTTCATAAGCACCCTGGCACAGTTTTAACATTCAAAGTACGTCTTAATCATTTTCGAAATATTTTTGGCCAAATGTAAATCTGTCTCTGTCCTCCATCAGCCCACTGACTGTGGCTCACCTGCTCACCTTATTGACCATCAGCTAGATTTGCTGAGTGCATTCAAGTTAACCCTCTGGGGTCTGGGGTATAATCGGCTGTTTTTGACTATTTTTGATTTTGCCATTATATTTCACCTTAAAAACTATTTACTTTGCCTTATCTGGTGTCATATAGCATGTTTGGAGTGTATAGTTAGTGTGTTCTGTAGTGTTTGGTGAAGTCGTGTTTTTTTTTTGTTTAATGAGTCAAAACAATGAGGAGATGCTGAATGTGGGCCAGGCAGGAAGGAGCTGAGGGAGACCTGAGCTGGGTTAAAAACAGTTTTCACTGTTGATGTGAGCTGAGTAAAGGTGAGCAGGTGAACCACAGTCACATGGCTGATGGACGACAGATGTAGATGAAAATTTGGCAAATGATAGTGTTGTTTATTTCGATTCATTCTTAAGTGCTGGAAATGAACAGAAAACTGAAAATAATCATCAGCAAACATCCTCAAACAAATGACATAAATCAAATCCATAGTCCTCCGGTCCATTATTATGGATAACAAGTTAAAAATATTCTCACTTTCAGATATTTAACCTCTGTGTTTGGTTTTGTCTTCTTGCCTCTGTTCTGTTTGCTGAATATACACAAATTTGATAGGGCTGTCATCTTTTTTAATACTCAACAGTCCTGAATGTTCAGTCCAGGTGACACATATGAACACCCACAAACATTGTTTGGTACCTGGGTTGTATTCTAAGGTTGTAAATTCCAGAAAACCTGGGAGAATCCTATTCCTGATTAACTGTGACTAGAATTTTAACTTGTATGTTAAGTAACATTTAAACAGAAGCTAAATCCAGACCTGAGAGTCTCCAGTTTACAGTGTAGACTCTTCAGTCCAACAGACAGCTTCCTCACTCCTGAATCCTGCAGGTCGTTGTTACTCAGGTCCAGCTCTCTCAGACAAGATGACCGAGAGCTGAGAATTGATGATAGCTCATGACAGCAACCTTATACAAAAAGAAAACAAAAATATTTCCTTTTTAAGTTTCAGTTTAGCAAATGTGTCAGTGAGCAGGAAAAAATTTTATCATATTATTTTTTTATAGAGAAAGCTTTTCTATATTAATAAAGTTTAGGACACTATCATAATCCAAATAAATTACCTTGACATTAAATCCACTTTTTAAATTAATAGTTACCTTTTACAGTATACAGCAGTGCTTTACATCTGAGCCAAAGTCTGTGAAAATTATGACAAAATCCTGGAAACACTGTGCCAAAAACTAAAACTGCTTCATGCTCACTGAAGTCACTTTTAATGCTTACAATTACAGATGGTTAAAAAGATGTTTCAGGTTGCACTGCTGAAGTATAAGCTGTTACCGGCTGGTGTAGATGTAAAACAACAGGTACCTGCAATAGGTAGCTAAAATTCAATGAATTTTCTGTGGCCATTAGATTTTTCTTAATTAAAATGTCTGAAATACATCAGTTTACACACAATGATCAGACAGGGCTGGTGTTGTGTTCAGAAATTAGAATCCCTATTGTGAATTTGTGAAGGGGCACATAGCACATAGCATGTATTCATTTTTATAAAAATAAATTATGTTTCATGCAAATGTTGGATTTGTTAGAAGTTTGTTGGGAAAGGCACATGATTACGACACTGCATCAAAAATCACCACAAACACACCATTCATCTGGATGTTCCTACCGAAGTCTCTGAAGTTTGCAGTTAGCACTTCTAAGACCATCAGAGATCAGCTTCAGTCCAGAGTCCTGCAGTGTATTAAAGCTCAGGTCCAACTCCTCCAGACCAGAAGACTTCCAGCTGAGAACTGATGAAATATGCTTACAGCATCTGTCTGTGAGGTTACAGTTACTCAACCTAAAGAGAAAAACAAAATGACAGTAATCATTTTACAGACCATGTCTCCTATATTCAAACACAACCAGTTTAAGAGCAGTTGGGTATCTTGAGGTTGAACACTTACAAAGCTGTCTTTGATACTTTGAGCACAGGCAGCAGCCTCTCCAGAACTTCATCTGATCTGTCGTATTTTTTCAGGTCAAAAACATCCAGGTCTTCATTGGAACTGAGCAGCAGAAATGCCACAGCTGACCAATGTGCAGGTGAGATTTTACGAACATCTCCTGAGTTCTGGTACTGTTGGACTTGTTCTAGCAGAGACTGGTCACCCAACTCATTTAAACAGTGGAACAGATTGATGACTTTGTTATCATGGGACAGATACTTGATCTTCTTGTGAATATGGGTAACTGTCTTGTGCTTTCTTACTTGACATCTTATTTGAAATTTAAATTCTCTCTGAAGAAGCTCCAGATTCTTTTCCTGTGAAAGACCAAGCAGGAAGCGCAGGAACAAGTCCCATCGTCCATGATTGTCGACCAAAGCCATATTCACTGCCTTCTTATGGAGGAAGGAAAGTTCACTTTTCTCTGATGACCAACTCCACCAAATTTTCTTGCTGGGAAGCAGATTCTTTCCTCTATCTATGAAGGTTTCTAATACATGCAGAGATGCAAGAAACTCCTGAACAGTTAAATGTATGAAAGAGTAAATCACTTGTTTGTTAAGACCAGCTTCTTTTCTTATGAGCTGTTTACAAACTCCTGAATAAACAGCAGCTTCTGTCAGATCAATCTGACAACTTCTCAAGTCATCTTCATAGAATACTATGTTGCCCTTCTGCAGCTGTTCAAATGCCAGCTTTCCTAATTTCATGATCACATCTTTGTCTGTTTCATCCTTCCGATAATCCTTCTCATGTTTCCATTTTGTCTGGATGATCAGGAAGTGTGTGTACAGTTCAGTCACAGTCTTCGGTAGGTCACCTTCAGGAGTTTCTGTGAGGAGACTCAGGAGCACAGTGGCTGAAATCCAACAGAAGAGTGGGATGTGGCACATGACGTAAAGACTTCTTAACGGTTTGGACTGAAGATGATTGAGGATCTTCTGAGCCTGATCTTTGTCATGGACCTTCTTCTGAAAGTATTCCTTCTTTTGCTCATCATCAAAGCCTTGAACCTCGGTCACCCTGTGGATGAACTTGGAGGGAATCTTAGTGGCTGCTGCTGGTCTACTTGTGATCCAGACTGAGGCTTTGTGGAGCAGTTTCCCTTTGATTAAGTTGGTTAGTAGGCAGTCTAATGTTCTAGTGTCTGTAATACTCCGGCACGTTTCATTTTTCTCAAAGTCCAGAGGCAGTCTGCTTTCATCCAGACCGTCAAGGATGAACAGAATACTTGAACTGTTGTAGTCTGAGGTCTCTAAATCCCTCACTTCTTCAAAATAGTGACCTATTAACTCTTTAAGACTCATCTTGTCTTTTATTAAATTCAGCTCTCTGAATGTGAATGGAAATATGAAGTCAGTAGTCTGGTTGGCTGTTCCAGTCGCCCAGTCGTGTGTGAATTTCTGCACAGCAACAGTTTTTCCAATCCCAGCGTTTCCCTTGGTCAGAACTCTCTGCGGAGGATTTTCTTCGTTTGATAACGGTTTAAAGGTGTCGTTGAGGTCGATTTTCTTGAGCTCACCTGAACTCCTTTTATATTCGAATTCAACAACTTCGTGTTCACCATTAACCTCTCCACTGTCTCCCTCTGTGATGTAAAGCTCCGTATAGATCTTGTGTAATAGAGTTGATGATCCATCTTCCTGTGTTCCTTGAAACAGATCCTGAGTTTGAGATTCGAGGTAAGATTTTAGATCAGCTTGGCACTTTTGGATGTTTCCTGAAAGATAAATTAGATCATAGTTACACAAATAACAGGTTTGTCGTAACAACACTGTTTTATTGCCCCATTGTCTCAGTCCATATCAATGGAGCCCCTCTAGGGCCACATGGTGACTGTATGTGAGCAAACTGAGCAAAATTTAACTGGAGGAAAAGCACTGCAGTGTATCTCTGTGTGCATTTCTGCCATGGCTTTCAAGGTGCTGAGTTTTTCTCTCCTCCCTCTGGAACCAGACGCCGTTTTATTGCCTAATTGTCTCAGTCCATATCGGCGACATGCTGACTGTGTGTAAGTAAACTGAGCAAATTTTAACCGGAGGAAGAGCACTGCAGTAGGTCTCATGCATTTTGTGGTGCGCAGATCTCCCTCTACTTTAATTAGTACGGCTGTTAACGTTATTAATATATCCGCATCCTGTGGAGTAAACCAGCTGAAAGACGGACAGCGCCATGCTGCCATTGCTGATCACATTGTTGTCAAACTGGGTATAAAGTAAATTCCTGTCATCGGGATTCACACACTCTGCTGTTTTCTCTCTTCCCTGTGGAACCAGACGCTGTTTTATTGCCTCATTGTCTCAGTCCATATCGACAGAGACCCTCTAGGGCCACATGATGGAAAAAACTGGAGGTGAAAATCTGTGTGAATTAATTTGTTAACTGTGCTCTTAGATTTACAATCTGTGTGCACAGATTTTGCCCTCTTCTAATTGATCAGCTGGTGGCTGATCATCAAAAAAAGCTGATGATAACAACTTTGTTTAATTGGATTTGAGCAAACTGAGCAAAATTCAACTGGAGGAGGAACACTGCAATGCGTCTGTGTGTGTATGCGGTGCACAGATCTCAGTCCTCAGCCTGGACAATACAGGACATAAGTACTATAATTGTGATGAATAGCGCTGTTAAAATTAAAAATCAGCTTAATCATATTTAGACAAAGTCAAACCCTGTCATCGGGATTCACGCAAACTGCTGCCATCTAGTGGCTACAGTTATCAAGTGCAGCTCCATGTTTCAACACTGCAGCTTGACCCCGGTGATGCACCGTATCATAGATGGTTATGAGCCTATCGTCCAAGAGCAGAGACAAGCTTCTGCCTGTTTTTACTTAAATTTACTTTGCTTGGCGCTTTGAGCACCTTGAGCTATGAAGGACAGACGTTTCTATAGATCTACTGATCAGCATTTTAGACCAAAACATTCTTGCTGGATACATAACACTCCAGGACATCGTGCTGGCAGACTCGCAAGACTCAGTTTATCATCTATTCAAAAACCAAAAGAATGACACTAAGTACAAAACGGGCAGATGACAGGGAAGAAAATTTGATGGCCAGTAACTTCACAGGATGGTGAAGTCACATTTGAAGCTTCAAGTGTGTCATCTCCATAATATATTGTTCTGTGTTCATAATATCTGAATCTAGTCATGTTTAAATAGTATACTATGTTTTAATAGCATCTGAACTGCAACACATTCGGGTCCTTAATTTAACTCAGTTGAAATTTAACCTGTTCTGACCTGACCTTTTAACTCTAATGTCTGAGAATTAACTCTTTGAAACCACCTGCACTGATGTGCTTGCATTTAGAACCACGCTATATAAAGCCTGCAGAAACACCTACAACTAATGTTTTTATTAGTTGTGGCTACTTTGGTGGCGTCCTTATGGGGAGGATGAAGTATTTCTGCTTTTACGTAGATCCAAGTGGAGAGCTGCACTGTGATTGGTTTCCTTCTTTGACCAACACAGCTTGT
>CAEMYA010000521.1:569951-606150 GCA_903131615.1 Diplodus sargus | reverse complement strand
CAGAAGCTGAACTATCTGAAACTGATGAATCAAGGAACGTTCAGCCTCCCCGTGCATCACCTGCCCGTCAGAAGCTCACCTGTTCTTGTTCAGTCGTTTCTTCTTGCCGGACTTTTGGCTCTTGTCACCGCCGTAAGCGACCTTGTTGTAAACTTTAGTTCCAACTTTGTTCTGCAGCTTCAGAACGTCCTCAAAGGACATGTTGGAGAGCTCTGAGAGGAGACAACAGAGAGAACTTCAGGTTAAATCTCCTGGACACTGCGACAAACTGCACTGACATTCAACCTGTGTATGTTTACATTATACAAAAACACATCAATTTAAAAAATGTGCTCTGTGGTTCTGAAGCAGCATGAAACCTGAGAAGTTACAGAGAAACGTAACAGATCTTTGACAGGAAGGATTATTCATGTAGCTTCTCTGATAATATTCTACAAACTCACCCGTCTTCATGTCTTCTCTCGTCTGGATCTCACTGCTGCCACCAGCCTCCTCTGGGTCTTCTTCATCATCATCATCATCATCATAAACTGAGGCTTCACTGTCTCCATCTTCCTCCTCACCCTCTTCTTCACCCTCAGACTCTTCTTCACCAGCATCTGATCCCTCCTCCTCCTCCACCTCTTCTTCTTCACCACCATCAGACTCTTCTTCATCATCATCATCATCATCATCACCACTTAGTTCCTCCTCTTCCAGTCAGAGAGATCTGAGGCTTCAGGTCGTCCACTGAGTCGTCCAGTCGATACGAGTCCGTCTGTGTCAAACACCTCATCACAGGTGGGTTAATCATGTCACTGAGTGATGTCATGTGAGCCGATTGTGTCTGTCGATTAAAGTGAATCTAAAAAGAGTCTTCGTGAAGTTGAACTACAGATTTTACTGTGAAGGAATGAGGGCCGACCTTAAAACTGCTGTTTTTAGAATGGAGTCTGGTTGAGCAGTGTGTCAGTGGACAGAGGCTGTTTAAATAAAAAAACATATCAACTGAGCTGAGTTTTACTGTTATGTCCATCTTGTTCAGAACTTTTTCTGACCCAGTTGGCTCCATGTTGGTTCTGGTGCCGTGTTGATGAGACGTTGTAGTTCACTGAGCTTTAACACAGAACTACAACAAACTGACAAACATCATAAGTGAGATTCTGACCCAGTTCAGACCGGATCAGTACTTTACATCCCTCTTCACTTCCAGACAAAGGTTTGATCAATAAGGTCCACGAGGGGAACAGGAAGGGGCGGGGCTTCAGCTCTTATTGTGGAAACCTGCACTCGTTTCTAACGAACCTCCGAAGTTCTGTTTCATCTGCGTCCTTTTGTTAGTTGGTTTGTCAGCAGGATGACACAAAAATTACTCAGATTTCCACAAACTAAGATGTCGCGTCCTTCTCATCTCCAGGTGGCTGCAGTGACGTCTCACGAGTGCGACCGACCCGTAACGACCATCCGTCTGATCCCCAAACAATTGTGTGTTGCAAATCATTACTCAGCTCACATCTGGGCAGGAAACCTGCTGCTTCATAATAAAAGCTTTTCAATGACGGGGGGCTTTAATTGTGAAGAAGTTTAGAAAACTAAACGCCGCTTTGTTTGTGGTGATTCTGTCTGTTGGCACAACCTTATTGATAAAATCTTTGGCAGTGAAGACGATAAAGTACTGATCCGGTCTGAACTGGGTCAGAATCTCACACATGATGTTTGTCAGTTTGTTGTCATTAAAGTCAAACCTCAGGTAGTTTAGTGTTAAAGCTCAGTGAACTACATCGTCTCATCAATACGGCACCAGAACCAACATGGAGCCAACTGGGCGGTAAACAAGAAAAAAAAAGCTTGTAAACAAGACAATTATGTAGTTTACTGAGCAGTTTAACACAAAACTACATGAGATTTTACTTTATTTACTACTAACTCAATAGAAAACAGAGATGAGTTTCAGAATGACACAAGTTTCTTATCGCAAAATTCCAGTATAATGTTATAACTTCATCATTTTATCCTGTTAAACATTTGTGCAAAATGTTGTCCTAAATATCACATTAATTGTTTAGTTTTGGCCAAAAAATCTTCAACAACCACATTCTAATCAGTTCATATATGGGTCAAACTGAACATATGTACATACGGATGGATGGACAACCGGCACACACAATGTCTCCGGCCACAACTATCGCCAGTGTGGAGGCATAAACATAAACTTCAGATTCAAACACAACCATGTTTTCATCTACAAGGAACAACAATATAAATTCAGGTGAAGTGTGGTAGTCCACAGAACAGTTCTGGAGCTTCACAGTAAAACAGAGTTGCAGCATTCTGCTGAACAACTGAAGCAGCTGGAGACTTGATTTAAAACAGAGAAACAACCACAGAAACATCAGATGTCTCCATACAGCTCGTCTGCTGTGATGTCTGTAAAGTTAAGTGATGTGAAAAGACGTTATTTCAATCAGGAAAGACACGTGAATGAGAAAGTTAAATGTTTATTCTGACAGATGATGTGAGATGATGAAGTGTTGACAGAAAGTCTTTGGCTCTTGGACTCTACAGGGAGATTTTGTAATGGAGCTCCGTCTGCACGTAGCAGCAGCTCTATCCACTCATAGACACATATTTACAGATAATAACTCAAAGAAGACAAATGACAAACTTCAATGATGAATGACACATCAACAAAATACAACCTGTCTGAACAAAGATCATCATTATGATTATCTATATGCATGTGTGTGTGCAGCCTGATGTTATTGTATATACAGGCTGATTGTTGTGAGAAAACAATCAGATCACAGAGTTCAGAAAACTGAAATCTGAACATTCAAAACATATTTAAAGAGATTTAAAACCACTTTTTTTCCACACATCGACCAAGAAGAGACAAAACAACTGAACCATTTCTGTTACTGTCATTTACAGTGTGTGTGTGTGTGTGTGTGTGTGTGTGTGTGTGTGTGTGTGTGTGTGTGTGTGTCCTACGGAGACACTGAGGAACCAAATGACCAGAAGCAGAACCCAGGGTAAAGAGGTTGAGTGAATGTGGTGTTGAAGGTGTGGAGGTGGATCAATGAGTCAGAGACTCTGTAGAAGGACAGAGTGCCAGCAGGACAGTCCACATACACTGCTGCTCTGTTAGAGACAGAGGAGGAGGAGGAGGAGGAGGAGGAGGAGGAGGAGGAAGAGGAGAGGACTGTACTTCTCTTATTGTGCCAGACAAAGTAACGACCACCATCAGAGCACCTCAGACTCCAGGACTGATTATTCCGTCCAAACAAACAGTTAGCACTGTTTCCTCTCCTGCTGATTCCTCTGTAACACACTGATATCTCAACCCCTACACTCCACTCGACCTCCCAGTAACAGCGACCAGTCAGATCATTTCTACACAGCAGCTGAGGCCAGTGGTCAAACCTCTCTGGATGATCAGGATATGGCTGCTTCTCTGTCACACGTGTCACCTTCCTGTTGTTGTCAGACAGTTTGAGCTCTCTGTGAACTGTGTTTGTGTCCACTGTGAGTTCACAGACATCTGATGGAGAGAACAAGACACAATACAGCAGCAGTTTATCATCTTTTTAACATTTAACACAGCTGATGCTTTATTTGTTGCTTCATGAACACACTGACTGTTAATTAGATCAAAACTTCACAGTGACTCATCTTTTTGGATCTTCTTTCAAACTGACAGTTGAATGCAGATATACAAGCTCTAGATTTAAACTACTTTAACATGTGCTGCCTTGTTTTCATCAATCAAAGTGAACACACACTTACACTTCCTCAGACCAGGTTTCAGCCACTGCTCTCCACCATGTTCCACCCTGGAGGAAGAAACAGAGTCAGAATGATCCTTCGAGGTCCTCTTCCACTAAGGACATTATCTCTTTGATTCCATGTTTCACAGTTGTCAGTTCAGCAACATTATCCAGCTCTCTTCACTGATAAATGGTCAATTTAAAAAAATCCCTCATCATTACTATTGTCTGCACTGTCTCCTCTTTCACTGTCGAGCAGTTCAGTGAAAGTTTCAGTCATATCTTCTCATTACCTCATGTATATTGTAGATCAGTAGGTTGGAATGTAAATTTCTGAATGTTAAGTCATTATAAATGATAAAGAGCAGCTCCTCAAGTGAATGTGTTCACCTGCTGTGCTGTCTGATTGACAATGGCTTATTATCCTATGATCAGAAAAACTCACTTTTCAGCCAAGAAGTGAGACCGATTTAAAAAAAAAAAAGCTCTTTAGACTTGTGTTAGTCCAGAGAGCACTTCCAAAGGAAATTAAACATTTCAGTAACAGGCAGAAATGGGTTCAGTCCCAGAAAAATAATGGTAATAGGAAAATAACACTCCTCCTCTCAGCTCCTGACGCTAATTTTTTTCTGCTGACATATTTAGTTGTTGTTGACGTCAGTGGTTACAGATGTTCTGTTCAATTCAGATTGACAGACTCTGTACTGATGAAACTGTTTTCAACTGGAAATCGGTCAGGCTAGTTTAAGAAACACATCTTTTTTTCTTTCCCTCGTTCAGTTTCTGTCAAACACATCAGTTTAACTGCAGGCAGCTTGTTTTAATATAATTGAGTATTTTACATGTTGTGGCTGAAACTGTCTTTGTAACAGAAAGCTGTGAACACAATGTACAAGATAATTAGAACCTTCTGCTATCTGCACAGCTTTAGTCACTTGCACAAATTTCCACACACACAATGTGCCTCAACAGAAAATTCCTTATAGACATGATGAGAAATCAATAAATAGGTGATTGAATAAAAATAGTTTCTACCAGACACCTGACATGTAATACAGTAACAGAATGTGACTGACATGGAGAATATATCAAACAAGAAACTTTTCTAAAACCAAGACTACAGTTTGGACCTGAACTTTTGAGCCAAACTAAATTAGATATCTCCAAATTAATTTGTAGACCTTGAGCTCGCATCATTTAGTCAACTACTCTTTCCAAGGTCAATAATGTACTTTGAAGTTTGTATCCTGGTTAATTAACACTGAATTATATTTGTCATAAATACTATATTGTAGTCATCATTAAATGATCAACAGCAGCTGGTGGTGTGATGTCAGTCATGACGTCAGTCTCAGGGTGGACAGGGACTCTGAGCACATCAGTTATGCTTAGTCCACACTGGATGCCTGTGTACTGTGAGGCTGAGATGCTGCTCCTCACTCACTTGTTTGTGATCACACAGGCTGTGTTGCTGCTGCAGTGCAGCTCCTGCCTGCCCTATCTGTTTACATGGAGTTGGACTTTGATAGTTCAATCAATATATATGATGTGATTTTCCTTTACTGAAAGAGTGAGAAAGAGGGGCAAAAAGAGGGAGGGAGCGAGAGAATTAAAAAGAGAGTGCACAGGAAAAAAACTGCCCATCACCTGTTGTGTGTATTCTCTTCATGTCTGTGACATATTCCACAGATACAGACATTAAATCTGTATTGAAACGATGGCATAATGTCCACATGACTGTCTACAGGTCATTTTAGGTGAATTTTTGTAGAGAATGGTGTGTGTCGTGGTAAAGATAGGTAAGATTCAGAATCTCTTCATGGCACATCGCTGCAGTCTCACTTGACAAACAAGTGAGAAACATGGCTGACACCGTTTTGCCTCACACACTGCTCATACAGCCAGGGTGTCCAGTCTCGTAACGTCTTCCCTGTTATCAGCAGTGCTGCTAGTTCAGACTGTGAACCAACAGTCCTCTGCTTGTCAGTGTGACAGAGGAACAGTGTGTGAGCTCTTGTTGTCTGTTCAGACCTGAGAGTGTCCAGTCTCCAGTCTGGATCCTCGAGTCCAGCCGACAGCAGCTTCACTCCTGAATCACCTGGATGATTGTAGCTCAGGTCCAGCTCTCTCAGATGGGAGGGGTTGGATCTCAGAGCTGAGGCCAGATAAGTACAGCCTTCCTTTGTGATCAGACAGCCTGACAGCCTGGACACACACACACACACACACACACACGACAATGTATATGTATATGTATATGTATATAGACAGACATTCTGTGAATTACATTTGTGAACTATGATTTTATTTTTCTGATTTTGTTTTTCTGTACACGCAACATCTACTTCCTGTCTGTCGGTCCTGGGCGATGGATCCTCCACTTCCTGATGTTTTTTTCCTTGTTAAAAGTATTTTTCAAAATGGAAATTTGCCTCACAGTCGAGGGTCACATTCCCTCAGCCCACTGAAGGAATGTGACCTTCGACTGTGAGGCAAATTTCCATTTTGAAAAATTCCCTCAGCCCACTGAGGGAATGTGAAAATGATTTTGGTCTTTATAAATAAAAGTGACAGTAGATGTGCTGTGACAGAAAAATAATGAAAATACAGTCAGCCGCACTGGAAAGAAGTAGTTTGATAAAACTGTTTGTCATTAACAACAGTTGTATTAAACATTTCATGCAAAATTAATGAAAAAAGGTATTAACACTGATTAGAGCTGACATAGTGATTGATGAATATAACTTTACTGTACTTAATAAATTATGTATTCTCTAAAGGCCAGTGTATACCGTTTAAGAATATTACACAATGTCCAAAATCCCTACAAATATTTGTCATATACTATCTTAAGCTAAACTTAACCAGATACCAAGCAACGTTTGAGTAGTCATTTAACAGAAACTGCCGTCATACCCGAGAGTCTCCAGTTTACAGCGTGGACTCTTCAGTCCAACAGACAGCGACTTCACTCCTGAATCCTGCATGTTGTTGTTACTCAGGTCCAGCTCTCTCAGACTAGAGGACTGGGAGCGGAGAGCTGTAGACAGAGTTTCACAGCTTCTATCTGACAGATTACAGCCACTCAGCCTGAAAAAACAAATGTAGAGTACACATGTGAAGACTTCTCTCTCTGTTCGAGGTAGCTTCCAACCGTATTTTGATACACTCAGTTTCAGAGCAGTGTCTGAAAAGACTACTGGTCAAATGACAGGGGAACAATGACAATATAAAGCAACAGTTGTTGTTCACTCTGTATATGTCTTTTTCAATCCTGACCTGAGAGTCTCCAGTTTACAGTGTGGACTCTTCAGTCCAACAGACAGCGGCTTCCCTCCTGAATCCTGCAGGTCGTTGTTATTCAGGTCCAGCTCTCTCAGGCTAGAGGACTGGGATCTGAGAACTGAGGACAGAGCTTTACAGCTTCTCTCTGACAGATTACAGCCGCTCAGCCTGAAAAAAAATGTTGAGTACAGATTTGAAGACTTCTCTCACTGTTTGAGTTAACTTCCAACCGTATTTTGATACACTCAGTTTCAGAGCAGTGTCTGAAAATAGAACTGGTCAAATGACAGGACAAAGATGACAAAATAAAGAAACAGTTAATGTTCAATGTTTACGGGGGGGGGGGGTTCTATGAGGTGAAGTGAGGCTACGGGTGCAGGTGAGGGTTAGCAGGCTAGCAGCAGAGTTCTGGATGTATTGAAGTTTATTTAGTTTGGATGGTGTGCCAAAGACGATGCTGTTGCAGTAGTCAAATCAGAAAGTGATTAAGGCATGGACCAGGGTTTCTGTAGCAGAGAAGGAAAGTGATGGACAGAGACAGGCTATGTTTTTGAGGTGGAGGAAGGCAGTTTTGGTGATTTGATTTATGTGAGAGGGTGGTGTTGTCTATGTTGAGGCAGAAGTTGTTAGTGTTTTTGATAAGGGATTTGGGGCCGATGATGACCATGTCTGATTTGTCGCAGTTTAGTTGGAGGAAGTTTGTTTGCATCCAGATTTTGATTTTGGCGAGACAGTTGGTGAGTGCGGAGTGAGTGGCAGTGGTGATGGATTTGGTGGAGATGTAGATTTGGACGTCGTCAGCGTAGGAGTGAAAGCAGACCATGGCGTCGTACGATGCTGCCAAGGGGCAGCATGTACAGGATGATGAGGAGTGGATCAAGTACCGAACCCTGTGGGATGCCTTGGGACAGAGGGGCAGTGGAGGAGGTGCAGTTGTTGTTGTGGATGAACTGTTGTCTGTTAGTGAGATAAGAGAGAGATTAAGATAAAAGAGATTAGTGAGATAGGAGAAAAGAAGAATGGAGTGGTTAAAGGTGTCAAAAGCTGCAGTGAGGTCCAGGAGGATGAGGATGCTGAGTTGGCTGGAGTGTGCAGAGAGGAGGATGTCGTTAGTTACTTTAAGGAGGGCTGTTTCTGTGCTGTGTTGGGAACAGAAGCCGTATTGAAAAGTTTCAAAGAGGTTGGTGGAGATGAGGTGGGCTTTGAGTTGAGTGGCAACAGTGCCTTCTAGTATTTTTTATAAAAAGGGGAGGTTTGAGATGTGCCAGAGCTTTGTCATGATGTCAGGGTTGAGTCCAGGTTTTTTGAGGTGACAGCAGCCAGTTTGAGAGATTGAGGGACTGAGCCAAAGCTGAGAGAGGAGTTGATTATGTTTGTCCTGAGTGAGGAGATGGTTGAAAGACAGTTCTTGACCAAGTGGGATGGGATGGGGTCCAGGGCACAGGTGGGGCTTTTCATTTCTGCCATGATGATAGACAGGTCCCTTGGAGACACATAGGAGAACTGAGACAGGGGTTTAGAGGTAAGGAGGGGAGGGGTGGGTGAAGGAGTGGTTGTTTTTGTTGTTTAATTTGTTTTCTCCCTCTCCCTTTGTCATACCATATCCTTGGGCACTTTCCTATGTTTTAGGAAGATTGTTTTGTATGTGAAAAAACTGCCATTTCATGGTATACTTGTGTTTTGTATGATCTTATTCATTGAATGAAAATTAAAAAAAACATTTGATAGCAAAAAATAATGTTCACTTTTGTAATCCTGACCTGAGACTCTCCAGTTTACAGTGTGGACGCTTCAGTTCAACACACAGCATCTCCACTCCTGAATCCTGCAGGTCATTGTTATTCAGGTCCAGCTCTTTTAGACTAGAGGACTGGGAGCTGAGAGCTGAGGACAGAGCTTCACAGCTTCTCTCAGAAAGATTACAGCCACTCAGCCTGAAAAAATAAATGTAGAGTACTAAGGGTGTCACGATTTCCGAAATTAAAAGGTCCCATATTATAAAAAACACGTTTTCTCTGGTCTCTACATATAAGCTGATCCTCCCTGAGCCTGCCAACTCCCAGAAAAAGGAAAACAAGCAATTCCTGCTTGGTCTCTGCAGCCCACCCACTGGTAAAACCGCGCTCCTACGATAGGAGGTATCCGAGAGGGGGGCGTTCAACCCTGAGGTGAAGTTCGGTGTGTCCAGCGGTGAGACCAGCGGTGAGACAGCAGTCTTTCGCCACGTTGTCGCTCAAAGCTAGACACGCAAATAGCTCTGTTGTCGGTTGTAAAAATCAACACAAGTGCCTTTATTCTGTCCCAGCTACAGAACAACAGAAGAGACGGTGGTTGTGTTTCATATTTTAACAACAGCGTGCGGCTGCGGTTCGTGTTAGCTTGTATGTGTGTGCTAACCACTTCACGTCGGACTGCTTCAGTAACGAGGGTCAGTACAAAGCTGGCTTTGCCTCGACACTGACCCTCGTAAAAGGATCAGTCCCAACCATACTGGACCCAGCAACTGCACCCAAGCCACCAAAAAGTGTCGCCACAGTTTAATAGTATTTACAGTTGCCTACGAGTATGGTGAAGTCAGCTGGAAATCGGCTAAATAGTTAGCTCCGCTTTGGTCCGCTATGCAATGCCGTTTGAAGAGACAGAGATGATGTGAACAGTGTCCAAGAGTTTGGAGACTGTGTTGGAGACAAAGACAGCTTTCGCTAGCTGTTAGCCATTAGTTACATGGTAGTAACTGTAACAACACATACTAACAAACTAACATTATTCAGACACACTAACCATTCTGAAACATCCTGCTGCAGCCACAGAGTCAGTACTTCTTCAGGAGCCTCTCCTTCTGGGTCTGATTCAAAGTGGTATGGGTAAACGAAAAAATCTCTGCGAGCCATAGCACACATTCACCGTAAACATTAGGGCATGCTACTGCTAACGCAAGGGGCTTCCTCTCCCTGAGAGTGACGTAGCACGCAAGGCTCTCCAGGTGGGCATTAACAGAGCTCACTAGCATTTTAAGGTGCAGGACCAGAAACAGACTGCTCTGAATAGGGCTCAGCAGAGCGACTTTTAGACAGCTGGAAGTCAGAACCACGGATGGGTTTGGGGCAATACATATCGAATACAGAGTTGTTGGACATCTGACAGCTGTGTGAAATTCATGAAAAACAGTATAATATGGGACCTTTAAGTCACAATCTCAAACTTAGAAATAAAAAATGGAATCGTCGATGCTGCCACGCCCCCATGTCATGTCTGGTCGGCTGGCCAAGCAGAAAAAAACACACGTGTTGGAGTTCTGCGAGTCAACCTCCTCTAACTTAGCTACTAGCTAAGCCAGTAGCTATTTGCTACAGCCAGTCAAATGATAGCATGGTGTTACACCATTCCTGTTTGGCTCCCGGACCATGGTCAGGAACCACAGGGGTCAAGAGAAAAAGCTAAATTTAACCACCTAAAACAAGGCTCACATAAAAAAAAATCTATATCAGTTCATGTGTACGTTATATTGAGAAAATTTCACAGCTTTGCATTGCCGTCAGACCGGCCTTTCTTTTGGCACTACATTTTCTCAACCGTAGAACCTCGTATCCCTACGCACTAATGCAAATGGGCAACAGCTGACCTGCGAACAGCGGGATTACAGAAAACTACAAAACTGAAAATTACAAAACTAAACTTAACTTGCATCGTTTTTTACTTGATGTAAGGTGACCTTGAGTGCCATGAAAGGCGCCAACAAATAAAATGTATTATTAGGGGGCCAAGCCCGAGGGGCCGAGGGAACGCGTATGCAAGCGTACACGTTTCCTAGGACCAGCAGTAGTGCTGCAGGGTAAACCGCGCAAGGGAGGGTGGTGCGATTTGGAGGGTTGGTCCAGACTCCTGCGAATATCTCAGACACAAAAAACTACATATATCCGCCAGCAGTGGGCGCTATAACCTAGGCCAACACGTTTTTGCCTATAACTCCCACACTGTATGCTGCACATTCAAAAACCTTATATCCCCAGATTCCCTGAATGGAACTGAATCACGTTGCGACTGGCCACGCCCACTTCCGCCAGAAAGTTTTTTCGCTAAATCGCAAAAACTGAAAAATCTACTTTTTCAAACTCCTCCTTGGGATTTTGTCCGATCTGCGTTGAACTTGGCACGTACACTCTTCAGCTGGACCTGAACTAAAGTTATCAAAAAAATTTTGCTTGGTCACAAAATGCGCAAAATTATTAACAAACAAATTTCTGTAGCTAGCTATAAACATGTAAACTGTTTGATATCTCGGTCAAACTAAATGCTATTAACACCAAATTTAAGATCCTTGGTTGCCATGACACTGGGAAGGGATGAGCCGAATTTGGCGAAGTTTGGCCTTTAGGGGGTGCTAAAAATATGGGAAGTTTATATCTCTTGAACGGCTACACCGATTTTTTACAAAATTTGGTTGGTGTGATGTAGGGCCAATCCTGATGCCATATCTTGAAGGTGGTCATAACTGCTCAATGTGGGCGTGGCTTATTATAAGGTAAACAACAAACATTAATTTCTACCAAACTATTATGCTGACAGCTTTGAAATGTAAATGGTACATAAAGAATAGGACACAGTTCTTCCATACCAACAATTGCACATGTACTCCACTAGGTGGCGCTATAATGGATGCAATCGCGTTTTTGCCTGTAACTTCCACATTTAAAATAACACATTCGCAAACTTTATATCCATATGTTCCCTGACTAGAGCTGGGTTTTCTGACATAGGACACGCCCACTTCTGCTGCACATTTCATTCGCTAAATAGCCACATATGCAAAACGTACTTTTTCGAACTCTTCCGTGGGATTTTGTCCGATCTGTGTGAAACTTGGCATGTACACTCTACAGCTGGATCTGATCTAAAGTTACCAAAAGAATTCTGCTCGGTCAAAAACTGCGCAAATTATTCACGACCAAATTTCTGTAGCTAGCTTTTAATATTTAAACTGTTTGATATCTCGGTCAAACTAAATGCTATTAACACTAAATTTGAGATCCTTGGTTGCCATGACACTGGGACGGGATGAGCTGAATTTGGCGAAGTTTGGCCTCTAGGGGGCGCTAAAAAGACGGGAAGTTTATATCTCTCGAACGGCTGGTCGTATGATGTAGGGCCAATCCTGAGGCCATATCTTGAAGGTGGTCATGACTGGTCAATGTGGGCGTGGCTTAGTACAACTAATACAAATCGGCACACATTCAGCCTTTTGCACTTCCAGTGCACTTCCCATTACAGCACATACCACGGCTCAGACGTTGGCCTGTGTCTTTACTTTTGCCCCGAGCCTGTCATCCTTTGGGCAAACTTCCGTGGGCTCTGCGGTGCGCAGGGTCCGAGTCGCGCGGGGGGGCTTGGCCCCCGTTCATAACTGCTTGCAGTTCTAGTTATTAATATTATTATAACTCTACGTATCCCTATGCATTAGCACAACTGTGTAGGGATACGAGGTTCTACGGTTGAGAAAGTACGGTTGCCGGTCTGACAGCGATGTGAAGCGGTGTGAATTTTCTCTATACAACATACATTTAAACTGTTAAAGATTTTTTTTAGGTGAGCCTTGTTTTAGGTGGTTAAATTTCACTCTTTCTCTGGACCCCTTCACTGCAGTACAAAGCTGAGCGTCTGGGCTGGAGCAGCTCTCTACTTCTCCAAACTGAGGCTGCGCTGATCGGTGATTACAGTAGGGAACAGATCGACTATAGATATGTACTTCATATGACCCCACTTCAAAAAACCCGAACTATCCCATTAAGCTGGTCGGGAAATAATCCCAGGGAGCTTTGCTGTATCTTGAGGAGTCATCGCCTTTATTCACAGCCAAACTGTAGCCTATATTGCAGGCTATACTTTATTGCTGTCGCTACTACTGCTACTCCTTTCGCTTCTTCTTCCTCTCCAATTCATTCACTGTCCACACATATGCACGCTTCCTCACTCTCGCTCGCCCAGTCACACCTTACGCACCGCTCTATTCCTGAAAGGGGCTACACCACTCTTACAACAATGGCAACTGAACTGCAGATGCAGAAGACCCATCGACAAATCTTGAACCCACTCCTGTTTCACTGAAATCGCCAAGTCTCCAAGTATTTTGGATTTCCAGTGAGTTATGTTGACACCATTCGCGTTGTCAACAAAAAAGCCACAGTTTGCAAACTCTGCAGAAACTAGATGGCAGGTTATTTTGTTTAAGTTTCCACTTGACCGAAGATATAAATTATTGTTATATTATGTTGTTAATAAATGTTTTGAATTTGACAATATAGTGTGGAACATTGCGAACAAAGGTCAGATAGTATGTTGCATAAAAGTCTAGTCTAAAAATGGCATAGCAACCTGTGCTTTAAAGAAAAAAAACGCAAAAATCATGAATCAAATCAAACCGTAATGTAATCGAATCGAGGATTTAGAGAATCGTGACACCCCTATAGAGTACACATGTGAAGACTTTTCTCTCTGTTTGATTTAACTTACAGTTGTAAGTGCCTGAAAATAACTGTTAAAATGACGGGAAAACAATGACAACATAAAGGAACAGTTATTGTTTACTGTGTACGTGTCTTTTTTAATCCTGACCTGAGACTCTCCAGTTTACAGTCTGGACAATTCAGTTCATCAGACAGCGACTTCACTCCTGAATCCTGCAGGTTGTTGTTACTCAGGTTCAGCTCTTTCAGACTTGAGGATTGAGATCTGAGAACTGAGGACAGAGCTTCACAGCTTCTCTCTGACAGATTACAGCCATTCAGCCTGAAAAAATAAATGTAGAGAACACATGTGAAGACATTTCTCTCTGTTTGATTTAACTAACAGTTGTATTTTGATACACTCAGTTTCAGAGCAGTGTCTGAAAAGAGAACTGTTAAAATGACAGGAGAACAATGACAACATAAATGAACATTTATTGTTCACTGTGTACATGTATTTTTTAATCCTTACCTGAGACTCTCCAGTTTACAGTGTGGACGCTTCAGTTCAACAGACAGCGGCTCTACTCCTGAATCCTGCAGGTTGTTGTTATTCAGGTCCAGCTCTTTCAAACTAGAGGACTGGGATGTGAGAACTGACGACAGAGCTTCACAGCTTCTCTCTGACAGATGACAGCCACTCAGCCTGAAAAAATAAATGTTGAGTACACATGTAAACACTTTTTTCTCTGTTTGATTTAACTTACAGTTGTATTTTGATACACTCAGTTTCAGAGCAGTGTCTAAAAAGAGAACTGTTAAAATGACAGGAGAACAATGACAACATAAAGGATCAGTTATTGTTCACTGTGTACATGTATTTTTTAATCCTTACCTGAGACTCTCCAGTTTACAGTTCGGACTCTTCAGTCCAACAGACAGAAACTTCACTCCTGAATCCTTTAGGTTGTTGTTACTCAGGTCCAGCTCTCTCAGACTAGAGGACTGGGAGCTGAGAACTGAGGACAGAGCTTCACAGCTTCTCTCTGACAGATTACAGCCACTCAGCCTGAAAAAGAGTTAGTGATACTGTTTAGGTCATCCAAAATACAAAATACATCACAGTTCAGTGTTTACCACTTAATGTTCCTCTGAACTCTTAGTACTACTGAGTGTGTTTAGCGTCACTGTGAGCTTTTAGTGGAGTTAAATCACTTATCCAGTAGCTCCATACATCATGTTGTTTTTAATACTTTAAGTGTGTTTTCTAAACTTTTAACTCAGTAAATTACACTAGCCGTGTATAACTTTATATCTCCTATAGATACAATGACTATTTACAGACAAGTAGCGGTGGACATCTTGCTTGTTTAAGGGAGAAGCTGCTGTCACTACAAATAATGGGACACACCAGCATTTTCCACCACATACCTGATGAGCTGAGGAGGAGGCTGCAGAGCCGGAGCGAGGGAAAGGATTGGATAGCAGCTAAGCGGTGGAAGTACAAGCCCTCGGTTCCGTCGATATTGATGGGAAATGTGATCTGTCTGACCAACAAGATGGACGAGCTAGCTGCCCTTGTGAGGACGGACAGGATGTTCAGGGAGTGCCATTTACTTTGCCTCTCTGAAACCTGGCTAACCCAGAACACCCTGGACACTAATGTGGATCTACCTGGATTCTCTACAGTGAGAGCAGACCAGGACTGTGGATGCAGCAGCAAAAGCAAAGGACGGGGACTTGCACTGTTGATCAACAACAGATGGTGCACCCAGGGGCACGTTATGGTGAAGGAGATTGTGTGCAACAGAGACATTGAGTTGCTGGCGGTAGGTCTCAGACCGTACTACATGCCTAGAGAGCCATTGCTGGTTTTGTTTACGTCCCTCCGCGTATCACGTCATACACTCCACCATCACGAGACTGCAAACACAACATCCAGACGCATTCATCGCCATCTCCATGAATTTTAACCACGTGACACTGGACTCCACACTGCCAGACTTTCACCACTTTGTAAGTTACCCCAGCAGGAAGAACAGGACATTAGACCTCCTGTACACCAACGTGAGGGAAGCTTACAATGCTACTCCTCTGCCCCCACTGGGAAAGTCTGACCATAACCTGGTCCTGCTCATGCCACAGTACTCCTGAGGCAGCGTAGGCTCTGAGGGACTGCTTTGAATGTACTGACTGGAGCATCCTGCAGGAAGCAGAAGTTGAGGACATCGAGGGGGTCACACACTGCACTACTGACTACCTGAACTTCTGTATGGACGTTGTGGTCCCCATCAGAATTGTATGCTGCTTCTCCAACAACAAGTCCTGGATCTCCAGTAATGTCAAGGACATCCTGAACATGAAGAGGGCATTCGAGGATGGTGACAGAGACTAGCTGAAGCGCGTACAGAAGGAACTCAAGGTCCACCTGAGAGAGGCGAAGGAGGACTACAGAAGGAAGGTAGAACAGAAGCTGCAGCAAAATAATATCAGGGAGGTCTGGGATGGCATGAAAACCATCACAGGCTGCAAGAAGAAGGGCAACATCCCAGGAGAGGGGGATGCTGGAAGAGAAAATCAGCTAAACCTGTTTTTTAACAGGTTTGATATTCCAGCTCCCACAACCAGCGATGTCCCACTTCACACCCCTCACCATGTCCATCACCTCCACCAATTCCACCGCCTCAGACTGCAGACCACCCCAACCCTCCACACCTATGGACAGTTCAACCCCGCTCCCCACCACCATCACCAAGGATCAGGTGAGCAGAGAGCTGAGGAGGCTTCGTCCAAGGAAAGCAGCGAGCCCGGACAGAGTGTGTCCAAGGATGCTTAAAGCCTGTTCTGGTGAGCTGGGGGAGCCACAGCATATCTTCAACCTGAGCCTGCAGCTGGGGAGGTTCCCAGTGCTCTGGAAGACTTCATGTCTCATCCCGGTTCCAAAAAAAAAAACAACACCCCAGGCAGCCGGGTGACTTTAGACCAGTAGCACTGACATCACACATTACGAAGGCCTTTGAACGGCTGCTGCTCCATGTCCACCACGCACAAGATCCACTGCAGTTTGGATACCAGGAGAAGGTGGGCGTGGAGGATGCCATCCTCTATCTGCTCCACAGGGTCCACTCTCATCTGGACAAGGATGAAAGACAAGCTGACAGAGATGAGGGTGGACCCACTTTTGGTAACATGGATTACGGGCTACCTCACGGAGAGACCACAGTACATCAAACTGAAGGGCTGCACATCAGACACTGTGGTCAGCAGCATTGGAGCACCACAGGGGACCGGCCTCTCTCCCATCCTCTTCACCGTGTACATATTTGAGTTCCAGTACAACTCCGGGCTCTGCCACATGCAGAAATACTCAGACGACACAGCAATAGTTGACTGCATCAAGGATGCATAGGAGGGGGAGTACAGGAGCCTGGTGAAGGACTTTGTGAGGTGATATAGGTCCAACCATCTGCAGCTGAACACCTCCAAGACCAAGGAGATGGTGGTGGACTTTAGAAGGAAGAAACCATATGTCCAACCCGTGTCCATCGAGGGGGTCGATGTGGAGGTGGTCAGGGCCTATTAATATCTGGGGCTGCAGCTGGACGACAAGCTGGACCGGACAGCAAACATGGACACTTTATACAGGAAAGGGCAGAGTTGTCTGTACTTAATGAGAAGGCTGGGGTCCTTCAACATCTGCAAAAGCAGTCGACTGGACAGACTGATGAGGAGAGCTGGCTCAGTAGTAGGCACAGAGCTGGACCCTCTGTTAACAGTGGCAGAAAGAAGGACCCTGGACAAGCTGTCCATACTGGACAGCACCCACCAGCCTCTGTACAAATCATCCCCCTGGCCATCAGACTGTACAACAGCTCTCAGTAAAAGCAGGGAGGACAATAGATAATAGACAATGGACAATTTTTACCTCTATTTGCATCCATTTGCACTGTTTTACTTCCATTAGCACTCCACTCCATTTGCACTGTTTACTGTTTATTGTTTTTTAATTTTAGTTTAATGTATGTTTAATATGCTACTGGATACTTGAATTTCCTTCAGGATAAATCTATCTATCTATCTATCTATCTATCTATCTATCCCTGTTATCTGTTACCTCTGTTAGCTTTGATGCTGTAGGGCTTGAAACAAACAGTGTCGAGTTGTCCCCCAAGTAGGGCTGACAGAAAATTAATTATACGACCAGACAATCTCAAGTGATAAACATAATGTTTGTTTTGGTTCAACTATGACAATGCAGGTTATTAAATTGAACAACTAATTGGCTTTCATTAATTGACCCTATACATGTGATATACAGTAGTTCGCATCTGCAGTTATCTGTTCACTTACAGAGCTTTGTTGGAGGCTTTGACCACTGGCAGCAGCCTCAGAAGAGCCTCCTCTGAAGCAGAGTATTTCTTCAGGTCAAACACGTTCAGATCTTCTTCTGATGACAGTAAGATGAATACCAGAGCTGACTACTGAGCAGGTGACAGTTTATCTGGGGAGAGACTTCCTGATCTCAGGTACTGTTGGATCTCCTCCACTAGAGAACCATCATTCAGTTCATTCAGACAGTGGAACAGATTGATGCTTCTCTCTGGAGACAGATTCTCACTGATCTTCTTCTTGATGTACTCAACTGTTTCCTGATTGATCTCAGAGCCTCTCTTCTTTTTCAGGAGGCCTTGAGGGAGAGTCTCCTTGGTCTGCAGTGAGAGACCCAGAAGAAAGCGGAGGAACAAGTCCAGGTGTCCGTTTGTACTCTGTAAGGCCTTGTCAATAGCAAACCTGTGGACCTCGGTCATTGATGGTTTGCTGAAGATCTTTCGCAAAAGTTCAAAAGAAGATTGCGATGGTTCAGACATCACGTTCTTGTTTTTGTTCATGAGCGACATGTCTGCATACAAAGCTGCCAAAAACTCCTGAACACTGAGATGGACGAAGCTGAACATCTTGACTTCATCATTCTTCCTCCGACGTTCCTCTTTAAAGATCTCTGTGAACACTCCTGAGAACACTGAGGCTCCTCTGACATCAATGCCGCTCTCTTTAAGATCTCTTTCATAGAAGATCACGTTGCCCTTTTCCAGCTGCTGAAAACACAGTTTTGCTAATGTCTTAATGTACTGAATGCACTTTTTTCGGTCATATTTCTTCTTTGTCTGACAAATCTGAAACTCCAGGAACTCTACATACATCTCAGTCAGGGTCTTGGGCAGCTCTCCTCCATCTCTGGTCTTCAACACATCCTCCAGAACTGTTGCAGTGATCCAGCAGAAGACTGGGATATGGCACATGATGTGAAGGCTTCGTGATGTCTTGATGTGGGAGATGATTCTGCTGGCCTGATCCTCATCTCTGAATCTCTTCCTGAAGTACTCCTCCTTCTGTGGGTCAGTGAACCCTCTGACTTCTGTCACCACGTCAACAAAATCAGAATGAATCTGATTGGCTGCTGCAGGTCGTGTGGTTATCCAGAGGCGAGCAGAGGGAAGCAGATTTCTCTTGATGAGGTTTGACATCAGCACATCCACTGAGGTGGACTGTGTAACATCAAAGTCTGTTCCTTTGTTATTATTGGTTGAACAGTTAAGTTGAAGGCGGCTCTCATCCAGTCCATCCAAAACAAACACCAGCTTGAATTTACTTTTGTCATAGTTGGTGTTTCCTGATGACTGCAGAGTTGTAAAGATGTGATTAAGAGCCTCTTCCTGAATGTCTTTGGTCTCTCTGATAGATTTATGGATCAGCTCGGTCAGATTTAACTTTTCTTCCTTCCATAAGTTCAGCTGGCGGAAGGTAAAGGGGAATATTAGATGCACATCTTGATTGTTTTCTTTGTTAGTCCAGTCTGACAGAAACTTCTGGACAAGAAACGTTTTGCCAATTCCTGCGATTCCATTGGTCAGCACTGTTCTTATGGATCTTCCTTTACCAGAGGGGGGTTTGAACATGTCACAGGGTTGAATTGATTCCTCTGTTGTTGGCTTCACCTCCATCTGAATGACCTCATGCTGTGTGTTGATGTGTACATCACCCCCAGCTGTGACGTACAGCTCTGTGTAGATATCAACCAGAGGTTCCTTCCTCTGTGCCCACCCCTCTTGTGCACAATTAAACTGATCCTCAAGGTTTGACTGAAGCATTTTCTGGTAATATGAGATGGGTCGTGGTTTTGGTACTGGAACAATCTCATCTGAGTGACAAATGGAAACAAAAAACAACTGAAATGCAGGATTTTAAATTCACAGTTGGAGAAAGATGTCTATGGAAACTATTGTAACACTGTGATATCTGTGGTTGTGTTACAGTAAACTATCTTTATATTAATATTTGACCACATCATTCTCTCATGTACCCCAGCAACATATAAATCTATCTGACAGGGACCTGGTCAGTACAACCAGCTCTGGACTGGTGACCACTGAGCAGCTGCTGGTGTTGCTGCCAGCTTCTGGTTGAAATGTCACAAAGATGAATTCTGTAGCATCCGTTTTAATATTCTCCTTCTGTCTATATAGATATGTAGACTCAAGCTACATAGTGTGCATTCTTAACTTCTTTCACTCTTTCTTGTTTTATTAGAATCACTTGATGATGTTTAAACACCAATATCATTTAAAATACTTCCAACAAAGAGAAAACAATGCTAAGCCTGGTGGCTCCATACAGACCATAATTTATCTGGTTTCTTTAGTTTCCACTCAACAAAAAAAGGATGCAGACCTGATCTGAACCACAGGTGAGCTCAGCTAGCTTTCCACTGTCACTCCACTCAGTCCTCACAGTTATCAACCACTTTGACTTCATGGTTTAGTCAACCCCAAATCTCAGTTGAAAACCATGAACTGAGCTGAAGTCAGTTTCAGTTCCTTTGGTTTGACAAACAGACACAAGCTAACAAAAATGCTTCAGAAATAATGGTTATTATTCAGTGTCCATCATGGTCTTCATGAAAAGAGTTGCTCTCTGATCTCTTCTTCCTCTTCACTCGACTCCATCTCTGCTGTCTGACCTCTGGCCTGCTCATATTACATAAGACCCGCCCTCTTAAGAATAGCAGCCAATCAGAAATTATAAATGACCTCCTGCAACCTGGCTGCTGTAGCTGCAGTAGAGACGGAGTTTGATGCAGATCTGATGGTTTGACTGAAGTTCCACATAAAAAGGATTAAACTGCCTCCTTGAGCTCAATCCTCTGTCACAACAGTTCCACTGTAGTTTTAAATCCTTCTGACAGCTCACAGCCACATACAAAATAATATAAAACTGATGTTACAGTCTACAGTAACCAAGAAAAAAATATTCCAGACCTTTGTAGATGGATTTTAAGACTTTTAAAGAGCGTCTGGGGTATTTTTAGAAAAACTTTGTCCATACTTTATATTCAATGTCTTTTAGAGTTGCAGATACTCTGATATTGCTTCAACTAAAGATCATCAAATATTCCTGTCTCTGCTTTCACTCAGTTATAATGCAGTCAGTCTTACTAACCATTAACTTTTCCAAACTGAAAACTAAACTTTGTCTTTCTTGGCTTCCGTACCTACCAGAGAATACAGCAGCTTTACCTTCACTCTGAGAGGAAGAAGGTCCTCTGTTCTCTGGAGTCTCTCCAACATCACCGACATTCACTGACACTGAGAGAGGTGAAGACAGAGATTATGGCTGGGTTGCACCAACAAGGATTCATTTAATTTGATATTAGCTCTAATCTGAGTTTAGTAAAGCTAGTTTGAAATGAGTTAATCCAGACTTTAAATCAGGGAGAGCTCTGCTGCACCATTAAAATGAATCTCTGCTCAGTTAAACAATGTTTATTTCTGTGAACCAGAGCACCATCAAACCTCCATCCTCTCCAATAACAATTACTGATGCTTCAACCTTTTCTCCTCATTATGAAATCAGGCCTCTTTGTTGTTATGTGCTGAAAACAACGAGCTTCTGTACTGAGAGGCCTGTTCCTTTACAAGTATTGTGTGGTCGACTCACTCTCTTCCTCTGAAAATGATATTAAAATAAAGAATGTGACTGACCTTCTGGTCCTGAGCTGTTGGCTGACAGACTCTGCACCAGGTCATTCCTCTTGATCTTCTCTAAAATCTTCTTGGTCACCTTCAGAGCTCCATCAAGGTTAAAGGTGTTCACCATCAGATCCACTGTGTCCCGTCTTTCTGCTCTCTCCAGCCTGGACTGTTTGATGGGTTAGTAGCCTTCCAGGATGTCAGACTGCTTCAGATACCATTTGAAATCCTTGAATTCATCAACTTTTAGATCCTCCAGAGTGTTGAAAATGTCCTCTGGTGTCATCGTGGCTCCCTGCTAAAGACAGGCAGTGTTATCACCTGAAGGAAAACCAGCCAGACTTCCATCAGCTGGGAAACATCAGGGAAGACCGTCTGAACTGTTGAAGCTGCTGCATTTATGACCTGACACACTGCGACCTGTACTGACAACATACACAAACTGCTGACCTTTTTATTCTGTGTTAGATTAAAACACAGAAACATGACCCTGGTTGTACAGACTGACCAACTCCAACTGTCTTCAGACAATTCTTCAGAAATTTCACTGAGCTATCTTCATAATATAACAAAGTTTCCATGTTGGTCCAGTTTTAAATGTACACGGCTCACGAGTGGCGTTTGTCCAATCAGGTGCAGCCAGTGAGTGTTTGCGTGGTTGTCGGACGGTGTCGCCTGTTTTGGTCGAGTGTTCAAAGCTGAGAAGCCTCCTGTGCTCTTGTGTCAAATGAGCCAAGACTGAACACAGTTGTTCAGTTTTAATCTACTAATGTTTATTTTCAGACTCAGCTGGACAATAAAGTTGTAAAGCAACATTACAACTTCGCTCTCTTATTGTGAGCTAATGTTACTGTGACATGTTGGGAGATGATGTGGTGATAAGAGTGATACAAACACACAGCAGGACCTGACACTCCCTCATCTCTCAGCAGTAAATCAGCTCAGATTAAAATCACTCAATTAAACAAAACATGAAAAGACTCATTTTGTTGAGAAAGTCACATTTCATAGAATAACTAGTGAGTTCATTCATGAACATTCAGAACTTCAAATCGTCTCCATTCAGTTCATCACTGCTCTCATCCACAAGTTGATGTTGTAGTTTGTTCATCAGAGGTGAGTCATGTTACCTGTCACAGTTCTCACCTGTTAAAGTCCAGATGAGGTCAAAGAGTGGTTCTTCCTTCGTCTACAGACTCTGACAGACGCTGCTGGTGTCTGTGTTCATCTGACCGACAGCCGTCACATCCGCATACCTTCAAATACAAATCCAGACACGTCAATGAGGTGAGAGCAGAAACCCAGTGTGAGCTGTAGTGCTGCCAGTCAGCAGCAGGTGTCAGTGTTACAGAAGCTCTGTCAGTCAGCGCTCTGAAATGTAAAATGTGTCACATTTGTTTTTGAAATTGTTCTCATGCAGAGAAACTTTGATCTGACATTCTGTTGTTCTTCTCAACATGTTTCACTGCACATTTATGTTTGTGTTTTAAGGACCTTTTCTTTTTAAGATGGAGAACGCAGGAAAATATTTGATGATCCATCTTTTTATTCTGGCTCAGCAAACTCCACATCCTCTGATGCCACTTCAACTGTTCTGAGACATTTAGTTCCTGTTTTTAAGAGTGAACTGGATGAAAATGTGAACGCCATCAAATAGTGAAAGAAGTGTAAAGTAGTGCAGACTGTGATATTACAGCAGACACAATCTTTGAGCTGGCAGGAGGATTATCTCTGACTGAAGTTGGTGCTGTATGTTCACACTGTTGAATGAAGAGTCTTGTTGTTCTTCCTGATTTGCACAATTTTAAACTGTTCAAAACCACAAGATCCTGTCGAACAACGAGCTCGACACCTTTCACACATTTAAACAGTTTCTACTGCAATGATTGAATTAAACTGATGAAGACACAAACAGTCTGATAACACGAGTCTTTACAGGAGAAAAGACACAAATCACACATGAAAAATTGACATTAAAAACACACATTTACCTTTTTGTCGTCAGGCAGAAATCATGTGAGTCTCACAGAGAGAGAAGAAGTTAAAGTTAGAGACGGAGAGAGAAGCTGGTTTACTGTCAGGACTGTTTACAGGAAGCACAAGTTCTGTCTTCATCATCTTTTTAGGTTCCTTAATTTTCTTTAATCATCTATAAAATCATTGAGGAGAAAAAATGTTTTTCATGTGTTAACCTTTTATTGTTATAGAAAATAAAAGTTCACTTGGTTTCACACACATAAAATATCTTCTGTGTCACACATGATTTTCTTTTTTCTGGAGATTTTTGGAAAGTTTTCACAGATAAGAAAAAAAAAAAGAAGGAACTCCGAGTGTTTTTTACCACCAGCTGTCAGCTCAAGACAGGAGAGAAAATAATTTAGATTAAAGGGATATTCCGCTGTAAATTTAATTTATTTAATCCATGTTCTAACACACTGTGACACTAAGTAAGACCCCCTCGAGAGATCAAGTTAGCAGACTGCTAGCTTACGTAGTTTTAGCACCACATGATAACAATACATTGCAGTGTACGCCTCCAACAAGAAACCGCCATCAAAAAGCCACAAATAACGCTCATAACAGCACCAAACTTCAGCAGCATTAGAAACAGGGTCCCAGCACATATTTCAAGGCATCAAACATTTGATATAGTTGCCGGATTTGTCGGAAAAAATAAACAAAACTCACCAAACGAGAGGCTTCCTTGTTGTGGGGAAGGCCTGTGAGTCGATTACCGAGTGCAGTAGAGTTCTGATCATCATTGAGCTGCGGAACTCTACTGTTACGTGCTAGAACATGAATTAAATTTACACCGGAATAAACCTTTAAGATTCTGACTGGAATAAATGTTTTACAACAACAAAACAACCAAAAACTGTTTCAATGCGATCAGCTAAGTCGTCTCTGACAAAGTGAGAAGCCAACGTGACCAAAGATCAAAGGTTTAGACTGACAATGTAGATGTGACAAGAGAGTTTAAAGGAGCAGTTCACCCAAAGAGTTCAGTCCTCCTCAAATCAGTCACACTACAAAAACATTCAGAGAAGTCTGAACTGTGGCGACTCGTTTACACCATGAGTCACATTTCTGTGTTAAAGTACAAACAGAGAGGAGCTGGTCTGAGATCTTCGGATAACTTTTAGCATTTATTTCTTAGATTTGTTCAACAAATTTCTGCCAGCAGACATTTCTACACCGTCCTGACGATGACGCATGTTTTGATGCATTTTTTTATGAATGTGTTGGAAAAGCTGCAAAACTACACGGCAGAACAAACAAATGTACATTATTCAGAATCAAAAATAACACATATTTTGAGTAATAGATAGTGTGAGATGAACTTTACACATCAGGTAAACACCAGCAGCACTGACACGGATCATCAGGAGGCTTCAGTGTTCGGTTTCCTGTCTGAACACATGAAGACAGACGAGGCTCAAAGATCCAGGAAAGGAAAATAAGTCCTTGAATGCTCCTGAATGTTGGGATGTCCGAGCGTCACTGAACTCACCAACGATTGGATAAAAACAAACATAAGAAGCCCTTCATCACCTCAGACACACAGCTCCACCTGCAGGCCGACCCGGCTCATTACAGGCTGGATGTTCTGAAGGTCCAACAGCAGCTCTCAGCGTCAGGTGTCCCTGAACGCCTCACGCAGCCTGTTTGGGCAGCTTCCTGCGGTCCTTGCCGGCGTTCCTCTTCCTCTTCTTGCTCAGGAAGTTCTCCAGCTTGCCGCTCTTCTTCAGCTCCTCGTATTTCTCAGCCAGCTGCAGCTTCTTCTTCTCGGCTGCAGGACGTCAACAGAGAGGAGAAAGAAAGATTACAACAACCATCGGAAGGTTTCAATGTTTGGTCTCTAACTGTCAGAATATAGTTTTAAAAAAGGAAATTAAAGCTGCAAGTAAATCTCATCTGTTTTATTTATCAATCAGCCTTTTTGGATCAGCTGCAAAATGTCTGTTTGGACCAGACGACTCAAAGTTCAAAGGTTTTCTATTTCAATAAGACAAAATATTTCTGTCATGTTAGCGACGTGAGGACAGACGTGTGATGTGAGGACAGACGTGTGATGTGAGGACAGACGTGTGATAAGAGGACAGAACTGGCTCTTACAGTTCTTGAGGAAGAACGGCCGTGCGCCCTGATTGGCTCGCTCCCTCTGCAGCCTCTTGAAGTGCAGCTCTCTCTCTCTCTGCTGCTCTCGGCTCGCCCTCGCTCGCTCCTGGTTCTCCTGCAGAGGAACAGTCAGTCCGTCAGTCAGCAACGTCTCCACATTCAACCATTCAACCTTTATTCATTTGTCTCATCAACACTCTCTCACCATCCTCTTCAGCAGGAACTGCAGTTTCTCCGTCTTCTTGTGGTTGTTCTTTGTCTTGTGCAGCTGCTTCTGGACGACCTGCAGACAAACAGCGTGATTAAAACCAGCTTCTACAGCAGAGCAGCGCCTCAGATCAGTCCCACCTGAACTCCTCTCACCTCCTTCTCTCTGTGTTTGATGTCATTGATGAATTTAAACGTCTTCTCAAAAATCTCCGGCTTGTATTCTCCCGACAGGTCGTCGAATCGAGGATCTCTGAACATCTGAGTGAGGAAAACACACAGAAACAGAATCAGGTGGAGTGTTCGGAGCAGCAGAGAAGAACAGACTCGCTGCAGGTTTTCTTCACTCACCGGCTTCCTGACGGAGACGACCTGACGGAGGAACGGAGCCGGTCTCTTGGCTGAAATCTCCACCGGCCTGAAAACACAAACACACACTCAGTGAGTCGTCGAGGCAGAACAGCCGTCTGTCCACAATGTACGTGGAACCAGTGGACCTGGTGAGACCAGCAACCAGGAAGTCCTGCGGTGCTGAAGCTAGCAGGCGGAGCTGCGTCCTTCTTTAAAGACGGCAGTGTATGAATACATGCAAATAATAAAGTGATCTTATAGAAATACTCTTTAATTGTCTAAATGGACCTAAAGTCACATTCATTCATGTAAATATGATGATAAATTGTGCCTCTCGGTCTCTACTGTGTCTCTGCTGTCATGATATTGTCTCATTCTGCCATCAGAAACCAGAAGCTGAACTATCTGAAGCTGATGAATCAAGGAACCTTCAGCCTCCCCGTGCAGTCACCTGCCCGTCAGAAGCTCACCTGTTCTTGTTCAGTCGTTTCTTCTTGCCGGACTTTTGGCTCTTGTCGCCGCCGTAAGCGACCTCGTTGTAAACTTTAGTTCCAACTTTGTTCTGCAGCTTCAGAACGTCCTCAAAGGACATGTTGGAGAGCTCTGAGAGGAGACAACAGAGAGAACTTCAGGTTAAATCTCCTGGACACTGCGACAAACTGCACTGACATTCAACCTGTGTATGTTTACATTATACAAAAACACATCAATTTAAAAATGTGCTCTGTGGTTCTGAAGCAGCATGAAACCTGAGAAGTGACAGAGAAACGTAACAGATCTTTGACAGGAAGGATTATTCATGTAGCTTCTCTGATAATATTCTACAAACTCACCCGTCTTCATGTCTTCTCTCGTCTGGATCTCACTGCTGCCACCAGCCTCCTCTGGGTCTTCATCATCGTCATCATCATCATCATCATCATCACCATCAGAAACTGAGGCTTCACTGTCTCCATCTTCCTCCTCACCCTCTTCTTCACCCTCAGACTCTTCTTCAACAGCATCTGATCCCTCCTCCTCCTCCACCTCTTCTTCTTCACCACCATCAGACTCTTCTTCATCATCATCGTCATCACTTAATTCCTCCTCTTCCTCCCCCTCATGGTGCTGCTCTCCCTCCTCAGCAGCTCCTCCTCCTCCTCCTCTCTCAGTGAGCAGGATGAAGTTCTTCTCCACATCAGAGTCTTCATCGTCACTGCTGCTCTCCACCGCGTGTTTCTTCCTGGAGGCCGTCGGCTGCTGTCGCTGCTTCTCGTCTTCCATCATCTCTGTGTTTGTGGGAATCAGCTGTGAAAACAACAAGGAAGTGTTAGAACTGATGTTGGTGGACACATTTTAAAAACAGCACGTGGTGACAACATGAAGCTGTTGAAGAGAGAAGAGTTGAATTTGTTTTAGGTCAAACAACAAAAAGTCCCAAAGGTTTTGATTTCATTGATTTATTGTCCTCCCTAAAGAGTGAACGACAGTCAGAGAGATCTGAGGCTTCAGGTCGTCCACTGAGCCGTCCAGTCGATACGAGTCCGTCTGTGTCAAACACCTCATCACAGGTGAGTTAATGATGTCACTGAGTGATGTCATGTGAGCCGACTGTGTCTGCAGATGGAAGCAAATTCAAAAAGAGTCTTCATGAAGTTGAACTACAGATTTTACTGTGAAGGAATGAGGGCCGACCTTAAAACAGCTGTTTTTAGAATGGAGTCTGGTTGAGCAGTGAGTCAGTGGACAGAGGCTGTTTAAATAAAAAACATATCAACTGAGCCGAGTTTTATTGTTCATACATTCATCTTGTTCAGAACTTTTTCTGACCCAGTTGGCTCCATGTTGGTTCTGTTCACTGAGCTTGAACACAAAACTACAACAAACTGACAAACGTGTGAGATTCTGACCCAGTTCAGACCGGATCAGTACTTTAACCATCTCTCTTACTACCTGAGGTCCATAAGGTCCATGAGGGGAACAGGAAGGGGCGGGGCTTCAGCTCTTTCTAACCTGCACTCTTTCTAACGGGTCTCCCAGGTTCTGTTTCATCAGCAGGATGACACAAAAACTACTCAACAGATTTCCAAACTAAGATGCCGAGTCCGTCTCATCTCCAGGCGGCTGCAGTGACGTCTCACGACTGCGACCGACCCGTGACGATGATCCGTCTGATCCTCAAACAATTATGTGTTGCACATCATTACTCAGCTCACGTCTGGGCAGGAAACCTGCTGCTTCATAATAAACGTTTTAAATGATGGGGGGCTTTTATTGTGAAGAAGTTTGGAAAACTAAACGCCACTTTGTTTGTGGTGATTCTGTCTGTTGGCAAGACCAAAGTACAGACACTGGCACCTGTACGATACGTAGTACAGTAAGGCAGAGGGTCTGCTTCTCTGTAGCTTCAAGACCAGCACGCCATCAGTTAAAGTCTGGCCTTCATGCGGGCGCCCGGCAGCTGTCGAGGAAAACGAGTACACAATTCTGATCAAACAGTCCACTGAGTTTCTGTGAATGTCTCCGTCGTGTCTCCAGCGTTCGTTCCACTTCACTTACAGGTTCTTCGTGGCTTTGCAGCGGGTTTAAACCTGACTGAGGTTCTCTGGTGTCGTCACGGCCGTCATCGTTCTCAGGTTCAGAGGGCGACTTTGTGTCTGGAGTTAAGTTCCTGGCTGGTTCTGGTCCTCCACAGTCCTCTCTATCAGCTTCTGTTTTCAGGAGTTCTGCATCTGTGTTCTCTTCAGTCTGGCTGCTCTGATGAAGCAGTGAGGGCTGAAGTCTGTCTTCATCGTCCTCTGCAGTGTCCTCCACCGCTCTCTGCTGTTCTTCTCTAATGTGCTGCGGTTCTGGTGGTTCTGACTCGGTCTCCAGACGTGGACTCCTCTCCTGCAGCTCAGGGGGAACCACCGCTTCTCTCACCAAACGCTGCTGGACGACTGGAGAATAATTACACACATACATGTTAGAAAACTGTTATTTCCTTTGAACACTAGCATGTCAGCTAACATCAGCCGTGTCGCAGGCTGTCTGGAGACGATGCAGTTATTATAATGCAGACAGCATTATTCTGCAAACATCGACTCAGCTCCACCTCAAAGGAGCGCAGGAACAGTTTCATGAATTAGAGGAAGTTTCCATAAAATCTTTTGTGTAATATACTTCAAAATCCTGAAGATGTTTGTGACGTTACATGATGTTTATGGATGTGATCTGTGGAGATGCAAACACACGATCCAGCATTTCACCCCCACACATTTATATACTGCATTCATTCATAACCTGCATTTATAACTTTACGTGCATATTGTATGTATAACTCTACATCCCTCTGCTACAGACTGTGCAATTATTTAGCTACTATACACATTCACACTGCCTGTCACCAGAAGTACCAAACTAAAGGTGAAGCGGACCCACCTGCTCTGTGGATCCGGACTGCGGGCCTGAACGCAGCGTCCATCAGTCCGTGCTGTCGGCGGACTTCCTCCTCGTGCTCCGCCATCGTTCTCTCCACCAGCTCTAAGATCTCTACAGCGGCCGCAGTGAGTCGCTGCTTCACAAAAGCTCTCAGTGTTTGGACTTTAGACATGTTTGCTGACGCGCAGCAGCAGTTTTCCTCCACAAACTCCAGAAGAAAACACGTTGGTCGGCTCACAGGAAGTGACGTAAAATAACGCGCCGAGCAGCGAGGAACAGATTTCCTTATTAAAAAGACAGATTTAGCAACAGAGCATTTTCTGAATCCTAGCTCATTACTTGATGTACAAATGCAGAGTTTCATAAAGATACATTAGGTTATTAATAATACTTGAATTCGTTGTAACGATGTTTATTGTAAGCATGTTTTCAGAGTCTCATTAAGGCTGTTTACCTTTAAAAAAAGCGGTGTCAAAAGTGGAATCTAGTATTTCGTTGTCCGTCATTTACATGCCGAATTAACAACTACATCGTAATGACACATACAAGCTTTCATTAAGACCTGTGTTAATAATATGGCTTTACTTTGAGGCGGAAACATCTTAAAGCTGCAGATTTTTCAATTCAGTTCGGCGTGACGTCTCCTCGGAGCGACAGTCCAGCAGCTCTCGGACATTTTGAGGAGCTAGCTAACATGTCCTCGGCTCAGCGGGGACACGAGTGTCCGTACAGACTCACTCTGCAGCGGGTCAGAGAGACGGAAGGTGTTCATACCTGGTATCAAGGTGTTACTGAGGTCCTGTTCTGTGGAGATCCATCATCCACGTGCGTCCATGTCGGCTGCAACTGGCGCTGGTAACTTAACTAAGCGCTTCCGGTTTCAAAATAAAGGTTTCGCAAAAGTATTCGATGGGTTTTGACATGAAAAAGAGCAAATGTGCGACTGTTTTATCAATTTTCACGTTTTACACCAGTATCTGCTACGGCTGATCATCGTCCCGGGTCCAGTTAGGCAATGTGTAACACAATTGATATTTTACACTGCTCTTACTTTGTTAACATATTTTTTTGGGATAGATAGCGGAAGCCCCGCCCCTTCCGGCCCCATCATGGACCTTATAGATAAAACCCTTGTCTGGTAGTGAAGACAGATGATAAGGTACTGATCCGGTCTGAACTGGGTCAGAATCTCACATGATGTTTGTCACTTTGTTGTCATTAAAGTCAAAGCTCATGTTGTTTTGTGTTAAAGCTCAGTGAACCACAACGTCTCATCAATACGGCACCAGAACCAACATGGAGTCAACTGGGTCAGAAACAAGAAAAAAAGCTTGTAAACATAACAATTACGTAGTTCACTGAGCGGTTCAACAAAAAACTACATGAGATTTTACTTTATTTACAACAAACTCAATAGAAAACAGAGATGAGTTCCAGAATGACACAAGTTTCCAATTGCAAAATTCCAGTATAAAGTTACAACTTCAACATTTTATCCTGTAGACATTTGTATAGAATGTCGTACTAAATATCACATTAATTGTTTAGTTTTGGCCAAAAAACCTTCAACAACCAAATTCTACTCAGTTCATATTCGGGTCAAACTGAACATACGTACATACAGATGGATGGACAACCGGCACACATGATGTCTCCGGCCACAACTATCGCCAGTGTGGAGGCGTAAACATAAACTTCAGATTCAAACACAACCATGTTTTCATCTAAAAGGAACAACAATATGAAGTCAGGTGAAGTGTCGTGGTCCACAGAACAGTTCTGGAGCTTCACAGTAAAACAGAGTTGCAGCATTCTGCTAAAGGACCAGAGAAACATCAGATGTCTCCATACAGCTCGTCTGCTGTGATGTCTGTAATGTAAAGTGATGTGAAACGACGTTATTTCAATCAGGAAAGACACATGAATGAGAAAGTCAAATGTTTATTCTGACAGATGATGTGAGATGATGAAGTGTTGACAGAAAGTCTTTGGCTCTTGGACTCTACAGGGAGATTTTGTAATGGAGGTCCGTCTGCACGTAGCAGCAGCTCTATCCACTCATAGACACATATTACAGATAATAACTCAAAGAAGACAAATGACAAACTTCAATGATGAATGACACATCAACAAAATACAACCTGTCTGAACAAAGATCATCATTATGATTATCTATAAGCATGTGTGTGTGCAGCCTGATGTTATTGTGTATACAGGCTGATTGTTGTGAGAAAACAATCAGATCACAAAGTTCAGAAAACTGAAATCTGAACGTTCAAAACACATTTAAAGAGATTTAAAACCACTGATGTGCAGCACATTGACCAAGAAGAGACAAAACAACTGAACCATTTCTGTTACTGTGTGTGTGTGTGTGTGTGTGTGTGTGTGCGTGTGTGTGTGTGTCCTACAGAGACACTGAGGAACCAGGCCACAAATAGAACCCAGGATGAAGTTCTTCAGTGAATGTGGTGTTGAAGGTGTGGAGGTGGATCAGTGAGTCAGAGACTCTGTAGAAGGACAGAGTGCCAGCAGGACAGTCCACATATACTGCTACTCTGTGAGAGGAGAAGGGGAGGAAGAAGGAGAGGTCTGTTCTTCTGCCATTGTGCCAGACAGAGTAACCACCACCACCACCATCATCAGAGCAGCTCAGACTCCAGGACTGATTATTGTGTCCAAACTTAGAGTCCTCACCGTATCTACTCCTTCTGATTCCTCTGTAACTCACTGATATATAAACCAGTCCTCTCCACTCGACCTCCCAGTAACAGCGACCAGTCAGCTCATTACTACACAGCAGCTGAGGCCAGTCAAACCTCTCTGGATGATCAGGATATGGCTGCTGCTCTTCAACATGTGTCACCTTCCTGTTGTTGTCAGACAGTTTGAGCTTTGTGTTTACTGTGTTTGTGTCCACTGTGAGTTCACAGACATCTGATGGAGAGAACAAGACACAATACAGCAGCAGTTTATCATCTAACACAGCTGATGGTTTATTTGTTGCTTTATTAACAGACTGACTGTTAATTAGATCAAAACTTCACAATGACTCATCTTTTTGGATCTTCTTTCAAACTTACAGTTGATGCAGATACACAAGCTTTAGATTTAAACTACTTTAACATGTGCTGCCTTGTTTTCATCAATCAAAGTGAACACACACTTACACTTCCTCACACCAGGTTTCAGCCACTGCTCTCCACCATGTTCCACCCTGGAGGAAGAAACAGAGTCAGAATGATCCTTCGAGGTCCTCTTCCACTGAGGACATTATCTCTATGATTCCATGTTTCACAATTGTCAGTTCAGCAACATTATCCAGCTCTCTTCACTGATAAATGGTCAATTTAAAAACACCCCTCAACAGGATCACTTCCTGTTTCCTGTTCCTTCGCTCGCTCGTTGTGTGTTTGGTGCTCGGTTTTGGACTATTATTCTACTTTTACTACTGAGCCTGGATTACGGACATCGGCCTGACTATTGATACCAACGGCTTTGGACCCTGCTTGGTTACGACACTGATTTTGGAACTGGGACTGAAGCTAGTTCGCAATCAGCTAGCCGGTGGCTAGGCTAACAGCTGATTGTTAGACGAACTTAAAAACACCCTGGAGTTTTTGGCTGAAGAGATTTCTGCGGTTAAACAGCAGCAGAAAGGCCTCCTGGGGCTGTTGGAAGGGGTGAAGGCTCTCAGGATCCAGAACACAGAGAAGGACCGGCGTCTGGTGGAGCTGGAGAACAGAGTGGCAGACCTGGAGCAATACTCCAGGATCAATGATGTAATTGTGACTGGGCTCCGCATCAAACCCCCGTCATACGCCCGGGCGGTGACCACTGACAACGGGGGGGGTGCCCGGTGAGTAGGATGGCAGATCGGCAGAGCAACAGGTGGCTGCCTTTTTCTACTCAAAGGGGATTGAAGTGGATTTAAACAACATAGAGGCTTGCCACCCTCTGCCCCGGAAAAGTGACAGAAATACATCAGCCATTATCATGAGATTTGTAAACAGAAAACACAAGTCGGCACTGTTGAAGCAGGGAAGGAAACTTAAAGGAACGAACGTATTCGTTAACGAGCACCTCACAAAATGAAACTCCGAAATCGCAAGAAAAGCACGCATTCTGAAAAAACGGGAAAATTCAAAGCACATGTACAAGCAATTGTAAAGTACTGATCAAGCTGAATGGAACGCCAGAACAAGCAAAAATTGTCGTCATCAGGAACATGGAGGAGCTGGACAGGTACCAGTGAGCATCATGAACTAGTGTTGTGTCGGTCGCGAACGTGTCGTTCAAACGAACAAATCTTTTGAGTGAATGAAGTGAACAAAATCACTTCAAGAACTGATTCGTTCCTTTCTCAGTTCAGTTGAGCTCAGCCGCGAGCATGCCGACTGGGAGTGGTACTGCCGCGACTCACTCGGAGAACTGTGAGGGCGTGATTCACGTTCGCGCTGTGATTCGCTCATGATTCGTGAACCTACTGCATACAGAGAACTGTGAGGACGTGATTCTCGTTCATGTACTGTGCTGATAGTGGCGCTGTGTCACTGACTCACTCACTCAGGGCAGAGGAGTTGATTCACGTCCAGTAACCTACTGCTAAAATTAGCGCAGTGTTGCAAACATCTGTATAGCATCATGTTATGTGATTTTATTGCACAGTAAAAGTCACTCACGTTCGCGAACGTGATTCTCAGCAGGTAACGTAATTCAGGTCGTTCGCGAACTAGTTTTAGTGCATGTATGCCACTCAAAGCAGCGCTGCGTCTCCCGCGAATGATTGTGTACTATAGTCCATGAACGCACCGTCCCTCAGTAAGTGAACGTGAACCTCAGGGCTGAATCATGAACTGAATGATGGATCGTTTGGCTGTTTAACAGTTTAGGGAGTTGGAAAGCACGGAACGATTCAGTGAACGAATCTTTTGAACGAATCATTTTAATGAACGGATTCTAGAGATTCAGTACAGTAAAAAGAACTGCCGTTCCATCACTATCATGAACCGGACTGTAAGGTATGATCCATTCCATACACCTTCATCTGGGAACCATGACGACACAACTCAAAGGACTTTTGATCTCGACAATATGGAACTGAAAACTTTTCAATATACAGACCATAATGTACTGGACATAGAAAACGATATAGATCCAGACAATAATTTCTTTTCCAATAGTACTGATAATAGCTGTTACTATACGGACGAACAGTACATCAGACCATTAAAACGGATAACAAACTTTCCATAATCCATTTCAACAGCAGAAGCATGTACGCAAATGTTAGTAACATTAAGGATTACTTGAGTAAATTTACAAAACCTTCAAGATTATTGCCATATCAGAAACATGGATTAACGCTGATAAAGGAATGGATTTCGAGCTGGATGGATATGAACTCAACCACATCAACAGAAAGAACAAAAGCGGAGGAGGTGTGGCTGTATATGTGGACAAAGACTTGAACTATAGGATAGTGGGAAATATGTCAACAGCTGTGGACAATCTGTTTGAATGTATAACAATTGAAATCTGTAGAGAAAAAAACTAAAATGTAATAATCAGCTGTATATATAGGGCACCAGGTTCTAGCATAGAATCATTTAATTACTGGATCGAGGCATCTCTTTCAAAGGTTAATCAAAAAGTCATTTTCATCTGTGGCGACCTCAATATTGATCTTTTGAATCCAAACAAGCACAAAGTAACAGACGAATTCATTAATACAATGTACAGCATGACCCTTTATCCAAAAATACACCTCACTGTTCCACATTAATCGACAACATCTTCACCAATGATATTGAAAACAACACTGTCAGCGGATTACTGATCATTGACATCAGTGACCACTTGCCAGTCTTCACAGTTTACGATGGTCAATTTAAAGGAAATCAGACAGATGAAAAGACAACATATAGACGGCTGAGGACAGATGAAACTATGGAGGCACTGAGAAATGACCTATGTGCACTAAAGTGATATTGATAAGGCATACAACACATTTTTAAGCATATTTACATCATTATATAATAAAAAACTGTCCTATTAAACAATATAGTAGGAAACATAAATACTCAGATCGACCATGGATCACTAAGGGGTTACAGAATGCCTGTAAAAGAAAAATACACTCTATAGAGAATTTATAAAAGAAAGAACTAAAGAGGCTGAAAATATATTTAAAAAAATAAATTAATCAGTATTATTATTATCCTCCATGGAGGAGGACTACCGGTCGGCCTCGAAGAAATTCTGGCAAACCATCCGGCGCCTCAGGAGGGGGAAGCAGTCCTCCACCAACACTGTTTACAGTGGAGGTGGGGAGCTGTTGACCTCGACTGGGGATATTGTCGGCAATGGAAGGAATACTTCGAGGATCTCCTCAATCCCACTGACACACATTCCATAGAGGAAGCAGAGACTGGGGTCTCAGAGGTGGATTCATTCATTACCCAAGCCGAAGTCACTGAGGTAGTTGGGAAGCTCCTGGGTGGCAAAGCACCGGGGGTGGATGAGATTCGCCCTGAGTACCTCAAGTCTCTGGATGTTGTGGGGCTGTCTTGGCTGACACGTCTCTGCAGCATCGCGTGGCAGTCGGGGACAGTGCCCCTGGACT
>CAEMYA010000521.1:531654-557794 GCA_903131615.1 Diplodus sargus | reverse complement strand
GTGTGTGTGTGTGTGTGTGTGTGTGTGTGTGTGAGTGTGTGTGTGTGTGTGTGCGCGCATGTGCCTGTGTATGTGTGCATATCCGTGTGTGTATGTGAATGGGGGTGCGGGGAATGGGGATGTTATGGGGGGTTTGTTTCATTTTTCTTTTCCTTTAATGTACAGCACTTTGGGCTGCATTTTAACATGTATGAAAGGTGCTATATAAATAAAGTTGATTTGATTTGATTAAAGGGACAGTTAACCCCAAATCAAAAATAATATATATTCCTCTGACCTGTCATATTTGTTATACATCTAGATTGTTTTAGTGTGAGTTGCAGAGATATTGGCCTTAGAGATGTCTGTTGTCTTTTAAGAAATCATGACCCCATTACTCAAAATAATCCACAGAGTTTCATGTAAGAACTATTTTCTACACACTATCAGAGCACATAAGGAAGTGTGCATCTACTCAGAGTTTTAGATAAGTACACTAACTTAGCTAGCTATCATTAAATCTCAGTGTGGTAAATGCCATTTTTATTTACATTCTGTGATGTCACGAACATGAGCCTATCGTCCAAGAGCAGAAACAAGCCTCCGCGTGATGATTCGGTTGGCAAATGTACTTTGCTTGGCGCTTTGAGCACCATGATCCATGATACAGCCTAGTTCACTTACATTCCAGAAGACAGACATCTCTATACCTCCAATAATCAGCATTTGACACCAAAACGATCTTGATGGATACATAACACTACAGGACATCATGCTCTAAGGCAGACTAGCAAGACTCAGTTCAGCGTCTATTCAGAAACCAAAAGAATCACATGAAGTACAAAACGGGCAGATGACAGGGAAGAAAATCTGATGGCCAATAACTTCACAGGATGGTAAAGTCACATTTGCAGCTTTAAGTGTGTCATCTCCATAATATACTGTGTGTTCATAATATCTGAATCTAGTCATGTTTCAATAGTAGAAGTATGGTGAACGTTTTTATCATTTGGCTGTGAAAAACCTTGTTTAAAATACAGGTATGTGGTATATTTCGTGTTTATGTGTTTAAACAGCTGAATACCTTTGGTTTTAGAAGAAACATCAGTGATGTCATCTGTTCTGTTTGGAGGTCCGACTGAAACAGAAACATACAACATGTTTTGAAAAATGCTAAATATTTAAAGGTATTTTGGTGGCTAAATTTCAAGCAAGCAGAAAGTGTAAAAGTTGTTAACTGAATGTATTAATTCAGGGGAACATTTACCTGTGTTGTTAATGGTGGTATTGTGGTTAATGGTGATATTGGTATTATTGTCTCCTCCAATGTTGACATCAGTCATATGAGGAGTGCTGATGGCACTTCCAGTCTGTGCTGTGACTGTTGTGTTTCCCACTTGAGTCGCTGTGAGAAAATAGACAAAATAATTAGAACCATAACTCACTTTCCTTTTGTTAATGTCTGAACTATGTTAAGGAGGTTCACAGATTCTGTTTTGTTAGAGCAGCCTGACCTGAAAGATTAAGAACAAATAAAGTCTAGTGAAGCCTCTTGGTGAGGCCAGTTGTTGAACCTCAGATTCAGGCAGAACAATGCAGATTCCACTCTGGTCATGTCACAGTGGACATTATATGGTACATAAATCTGAGCTTCTGTTGAAGCAACAGACATTTTTCAGTTATTTAGAAGAAAGAAAGCAGGCTGATGGAAACGCTACATGATTTTAAAAATCATAAATAAATAGCTATGCTAGTAGCTTGGTTGTTCCCCGACACTGACTGTAATTCATCTTTAGATGTTGATGAAAAACTACAAAAACACCTTCCAATATGATGCAATCCAATACTAAGATATAACAATGGTGAGGAAATTCTGCCTGACTAAAAGCAACCTGAACACTTCAACCTCAAAAGATTAAAGGAAGTTGTCTTCTTTCACTTCTGAAAACTTACAAGGCTCGCTTGGCTGTGATTGGACAGTGAACCCAGTCCTGAAAAATGTACCCATCAGGCTCTCATGTCCTGAGAGGGCGAGTAAAGAGACAGGACCGGACGGACGAAGACACATCGTATCAACAGAATCAATATTCCTGCACACATCAGGATTAGACTGACACTATTTCATTAACAGTTATAATAAAAACAAGAAGCAAAACATGTTTCACACGTAGCTTCTTCAGATTTGCTCCGATCAGACCATGAATCTGATTAGATCGTGTCAGTCGTATCCTGTGTGGCTGGAAGTTTGATGTTTGTATCTGCTGTGATCTGTCCTGTACTGGCTACAGCCAGAAGAGAAGCTGCTGTTCACGGGGGATCTTCCATTTTCAAAGAGACATCTTATGTCACATGTTAAACTTTTGTCATGAAAGCTTCTCATTCAAAGGAGAGCTGACCATGAAGTTAGCAGTACGACTACCAGGACCTGAACCTGAGAGCTGAGGGAGAAGTTTTTATGTGTTACATTATTTACTTGTATTTGTATTCATGCACTTTTTTCACAAGCTCACATTCAGTGATACGGACACACAAACTGCATAATCATGTCTGAGCATCTTTCCACAAACTGTTTGTTTTAGAGCGGTTTTTTTGTGACACATTCATCAGAGTGACACTTGTTAGACAGACACTTAGTCTGTTGGTGGGTTCTTGTCAGCTGTGATACAGAGCTGAACATGTCACAATCACAGCAGCAGAAATAAAATAATTGATTGTCACTGTGACAGCTGGGGTTTTGAAGCAAGTACACAAATCAGTGATATTTAATGAGGAAAGTAAGAAACCAACTTACCACCTCGTGATGTTTCTGGATCCACCGCCCGGCTGGTTGTTGACCCGTTTCCATCTCTGAATTCCTTCACTGACTCCTCCTGTGACTTTAGAAGGAAAGAAAAATAAAGATAAACACAAGGAACTAAAATTAAATTAGATTTCATGTCACAAAACACTTCTGAAGGACAAAGGTTTGATTTGGATATTAGTGGTGACATAAAAGCAAATGGTAGAAACAGAAACACTTATAAAGGTTTTTTTTACACAAATTCAACACAATGAGGGAAAACATGTACAGCTTTGTTGAGTATTATTATTACTATTATTGCTGATTCTACACATTAAAACATCAGACTTACACTTTGACTTGTTGTACGGTCGTCCTGACAGTCAACCTTTCTTCTTTTGGCTTCCATCCCGACTGTAGGCAGAATGGTTCAGGTTCTGTTCTGGTGCACAAACACTGGAGACTGAAGCATCTTGTTGAACTCTCTCACAGTCCAGTTCACTGCAGACTGACTATTAACTTGAGACTAACAAGGAAACACAAACAGAACATTTATTCAAACATGTTTTAGGTCATAAATGTGTTGAATTTACTGTGTCTGTAAAAGGAGGGAACGACGTATTCAGTAGTTTGAAATTTACTGAGTGTACTGCAGTATTTCTCATCATTCTTCTCACCTGACAAATATACTGACCTCCGATTGGTTCTGGCTGATATTGTGATCATTTGTAAATTCTGAGGCCCTTTGTAACAGCTGCACATAAAATCCTTACTAATAATTCTGAAAACCTTCTTAATGTGAGTCCTCTCATGTACTGTGTCTTTAACTATCAGAGTTTAAACATCAGCACCGACGGTTCATATAATGAATGGCTGATTGAAGCAGCAGACAGACTTCACACAAGTCAGGACCTGTTAGTGTTTTCTTCTCTTCAGCAAAACTGGTTCCTCTGTGTTCAGTATTTCTCTCAGCTTCAGACAAAGTTGTTTATATCACAGCATCAGGAATACATTCTACAACACAATGCTCTCTGTAAAAGACACCACAGTGGTTATAAACAGTCACAAAGATTAAAAACAGGAATGGGCTGCTGTCTTACCGGACTGATCTTGTGCCAGAGCAGAAGCTGAAACCTGGAAACTGGTTCTCAGCTCTGCACTCGTTCTCCCAGATCCTCTAACCTGAGATGTACAATAAAACATAACTAGGAATACATTTCAAGAGTCTGAAACCGGAGAGAAAACACAGTTTCACACTGTAGTTGATCACTATTAGAGTCTGAAATCAACAACAAAGCTCAGAGGCTGCTTCCTGGTCTTTGTTCAAACTACATTCATCTATGATGTGTGAGGAAGTAATCATGCTCTGTTAACAGGAAGTCCTTCTTTATGAAGTTCATTATGAAGTTAACTCAGTCAATGTGACGTGAGCGACATCTGCTGGTGACAAAGCTGCAGTGCAGTCAGACGAGGCAGACACAAGCTGCTTCTTTTCCTTAGACTGTTGTGATTCCTCAGCTAACTTTTACAAAAAGCTGCCATTTCATTTGCAGTGTTGAGACGACTGAGACGGAATGAAGGAATACAGGCAAAGGATGATTTAGAGAAGGAAAGGAAGTGGCAGAGTTAAAGGACAAGCTGGAAAAAGTAAAAGTGAAACCACACAACAACATTACATCACAATTTCATTGTGTTGTTCATGATTTGTCTCAGTAATAAAAATGCAACCTTCCTGTATTATGCATGACTTTTTTTCTGCCATGTTATCATTTATATAACATTATCAAAGACAAATTGAAGCCTGCTTGATCCTCATGGAGGGACCGGAGAACACCGCCAACCAACCAAGAAAAGAGTAAGAAAAACATTGTACTTACTGAGGTAACAGCCAGCATCATGACCACGGCCACATCAACAGAACAAGAAACACAACTTGTACATTTCCAGTAAATGTTGCAAAAACTGATGTTGTGCTCAAAGTCTTCTTCATTTCAAATAATATCAGGAGGATCGACTCCACAAGAGAAGAGTTCCAACATGAACTCTTTTGACGACAATAAATGTAATTAAAACGTGTTGACAGAAATGTTTCTGTATTTTCAGCTTTGGGTTTGTGTCTGGTTGTGTTTTCTGTGTCAGAAACAGTGACGAAGTGTACACAGCTGAGTGTGCAGTAAGATCAGTGTGTTCACTGTTGTTTTCTTATGATTCCCAAATTCTGTACATGTGAAGTTTTTACACAGAGAATCTTTCTATTATGTAGTTTAATCTCATGAACATGAATATGAATCATCAGTGTTTATTCCATACGTTACACATGTGTGATCAGATGTGTAGCCTGAAAGTTGAAGGCAGATATTGTTATATATATTTATATAATTTCCCAGGAGGGAACGACCAGTTTTCACTGCTAGAAAACTATTTTTTCCAGGTGATTATTGTTTTGTTTCTTCCATGTATTCATCACAATTTCCATCTAAATACTTTTCTACATATTTTTGTCTTCATCTTTCAAGGTTTGACTCGTCCATCCAATCAAAGAGTGAAATCTAATTAATCTGTTTTACATCTTTCCAGATTCTAAAATGAGCCAACAAAAACAGTGTATTGTGTTTGGCATATTTTTCTTTTGTTGCAGCTCCAGTTGTTTTTCCAATGGAGACGAGGTACCGGCCAATTTTGGAGGTAATTATTATGATCCAGCATGAAAAGTTTAAGTTACTTTTTCTTTCATAGTTAAAAGTGAACAGTCCAAAGTATCTCTAATCTTTTCTAGAAAACTTGATTTTCCTCAAGCTAAATGATCCTGCACTGTCCAACTCTGCACTAACGTCCCCTGTGTGCCAGTAGTTGTTAATCATCTGCATCAGGCATGGCCAACCCGCGGCTCTTGAACGCAACACAAAACAGCCCACTCAGCTTGGAGGGAGACAAAACAATTTGTGTCAGGTTCGCTCTGAAAATGGCAGGGAAAAAATGCACAGCAAAACAAAAATATGAAAATGAACACGCTTTTAACAGAGAGTTTATATTTTCTCTTCTGCCTTACATGCCAGGCCTAATTAGTGCATTTCAAGGCTTCAAATCTTCAGCTTCAACTGGCTTGGAACATAGCATGAGCTAAAAAGCCATACAATGAGGGGGAGTTTGTTAAAAAATGCCTCAGTGACATTGTTGAAACCTTATCTCCTGAAAACGACAAACTAAAACGAATGGTATCAGACATCCAACTGTCCCACCACAAGCAAATCGGCCCATACGGAAACTAACTGCAATGGCCACGGATGGAGCACCAGCCGTGATCAGATCTGTGAACAGACTTGTGGGGCTGTGCAAAGCGGACCAAACATTTCCTGAGTTTTGGATTTTCAACTGCATCATTCACAGGGAGCAATTTGTGTCTAAATCACTCAATTTAGACAACATCATGAAGCCTGTGATGGAAATCGTCAACTACATCCGCACACATGTGCTTAACCACAGGCAATTCAAGATGCTCATCGCTGAGCTGGACCAAGGGCTTCCAGGTGACCTGCCACTGCACTGCGCTGTGAGGTGGCTGTCTTGCTTCTTAGAGCTTTTGGATGCCATGAAACTGTTCTTGGAAGAGAAGGACAAGGTGTTGGACCCCAAGTGGATCATGGATCTGGCCTTTTTGGTCGACATGCTCTGTCACTTGGACAGACTGAGGGCTCCTCCATATGGATGAAAATGATCTTTTTTCCCTCTGTCTTCCTCGGCAACGTTTAAAGAATATTTTTGCGTCCATACGGATCCACTGAAAACGGTAGTTCATATTCCAGGCCTATAGGTGGCGCTTGAAATTCAGCAAAAATGAAGAAGAAGAGACAGAGCATGCGCATTAAGCTTGCGCGCTGTAAACAAACAGACAGTAGACAGAGAAACCGAACACAACAAGAAGAGGATGAAAATGGCGAGTGCAAGGAAACCAGAAGCGTTTGTAGGTCGAACTGCTGCTGCAACTCACACTCAACTACAATGCGAGTAAGTTGCAATAAAGGCTCAATATCTTCTGCAGCAAGAGGCAAGAGGTCGAGGAGTGGGGCAATGGCATCATCATTTCGGAAAGTATGTGGATTCGCCGTCCACACAATAATGCGAGGGCTGCGTTTTTGGATTTTTCCACCGAAAAAGTGCATTTTCAGGATCCGTGTGGATGATTGACCAAAACGATGCAAGAAATGTGTGTTTACACAAAAGAGCAGTTCCATGTGGACGGGCTCTGAACCTGACCCTGCAGGGTAAGTTAAAATGCTGCCTGACCTGGTGCAAAGTGTGTTTGCATTTGTCATCAAACTGAAGTTGTTCCAGACGCATATTCAAAAGGGAGATTTAGTGCCTTTCCCGCTCTGCTAAAAGCCAGCGGGCCTGTCACCAGTGCCACCCTGAATAAGCAAACAGCCAGATATGCAACACTGGTTAAAAACTTGCACAATAGCTTTGTGACCCGGTTCCGTGATCTACAACTGAAAGGCCACAGATTACGTTCCTGGTCGACATGTTTAATGCGTAAATGGTTTGGTGTTTAAAAGCCCCACTGGTCACAGATGAGACTGCAGCTAAGTTGGAGATGATCGATCTTTGTGAGGAGGACCAACTGAAACCTGCTTTAAGGGAAGGGACCATTGAGTTCTGGAAAAGTGTGCCAATGGATAAATATCCCAGTGTCAAACTGGCTGCGCTCAAGCTACTGTCAGTGTTTGTGTCAACATACGTCTGCGAGTCTGTGTTTTTCCTACCCTGAACCCTAACACGTGAAATCGAGGCATTGGTCTGTTCTGACTGACACACATGTGAAAGAATTGTTTTGAGTGGCAACAACAGAATACAAGCCAGATTTGAAGAGGATTGTTAAATTCAATGAAAAGCCAGAAGTCCCACGAAGCAACATGCATAGTAAGAGAAAATTGTTATATTTTTGTTCGTGGACTCGGTTAAACTGAGAGAGAGAGAGAGAGAGAGAGAGAGAGAGAGAGAGAGTGTGTGTGTGTGTGTGTGTGTCTGTGTGCCTGTGTGTATGATGTGGCTCTTTGCAGTAACATAGCAAAAAATTTGGCCACCCCTGATCTACATCTAGCTCTGCATAAAAACAACGTTAAACATTTATATAACAATTCTATCAGGTGAATCACTTTTATCTTGTCTTTGTGTACATCTGTGTCTTACATGTTTGTATTGTCACTCCGACAGAAAGCACGTGAGTCACTTGGAGAGATACATAACCCTCACTGCACCTACTTTAAAGAGGAAGTCGACCTCAGATGAAGACCCATCCAAGCAGCATAAACTGTGGGAAACCAAGCTAGAGTCCTACCTGGCCTGCCTGGATGATACCATGGATGTCTTGAAATCTTGACAGTCTGAAAACCAGCTTCTGCTGAGGTTAAATAAAAGATTTTGGGATTCCTGTAGAGTTGGCGTTTTTTTTGTTGTAGACATTTTTATACCCTGTTTGTATGTCACAAAATAAGAATATTTAGAATAAAAGCCTGCCTTAACTGCTCCTACTCTGCATCCAAGTCCTCTTTAAAGCCCAGGCCTGACACTACTACTGTAGTAGACTAGTGGGGTTAAATGTAAAGACTTTTGGGGGGTTTGGGCTCGCAGGCGAGCACCTGGTGGCCGAATCTTTGCCCACGGGACCCGGCCGGGCGCAGCCCGAACGAGCAACGTGGGCCCGCCCTCCCGTGGGCTCACCACTCACAGGAGGGTTCAGAAGGGGCCGGTGCAGGGGGATATGGGTGGCAGTCGTGGGCAGGGGCCCCGGCGGCCCAATCCCCGGATGGTGACTCTAGCCATGGGGACATGGAATGTCACCTCGCTGGGGGGGAAAGAGCCTGAGCTGGTGCGGGAGGTTGAGCGGTACCGGCTAGAAATAGTCGGGTTCACCTCCACGCACAGTCTGGGCTCTGGAACCCAACTCCTTGAGAGAGGCTGGACTCTCTTCTACTCTGGAGTTGCCCGCAGTGAGAGACGACGAGCTGGTGTGGGCTTGCTTGTAGCCCCCCAGCTCAGCCGCCATGTGTTGGGGTTCTCCCCAGTGAATGAGAGGGTCGTTTCCCTGCGCCTTCGGGTCAGGGATAGGACTCTCACCGTTGTCTCGGCTTTTGGGCCGAACAGTGGTGCAGAGTACTCGGCCTTCTTGGAGTCCCTGGGAGGGGTACTGGAGAGTGCTCCAACCGGGGACTCTGTCGTTCTCCTGGGGGACTTCAACACCCACGTGGGCGACGACAGTGTTACCTGGAGGGGTGTGATTGGGAGGAACGGCCTTCCCGATCTGAACCCGAGTGGTGTTTTGTTACTGGACTTCTGTGCTAGTCACAGTTTGTCCATAACAAACACTAGGTCAATCAATGATTGACTTTGTGGTCGTGTCATCTGACCTCCGGCCGTATGTCTTGGACACTCGGATGAAGAGAGGGGCTGAGCTGTCAACTGATCACCACCTGGTGGTGAGTTGGATCCGCTGGCGGGGGAGGAAGCTGGACAGACCTGGCGGACCCAAACGTATCGTGAGGGTCTGCTGGGAACGTCTGGCAGAACCCTCTGCCAGGGAGATCTTTAACTCCCACCTCCGGGAGAGCTTTGACCAGATCCTGAGGGAGGCTGGGGACATTGAGTCCGAATGGACCATGTTCTCCACTTCCATTGTTAACGCTGCTGTCCGGAGCTGTGGCCGTAAGGTCTCCGGTGCCTGTCGCAGCGGCAATCCCCGAACCCGGTGGTGGACCCCGGAAGTAAGGGTTGCTGTCAAGCTGAAGAAGGAGTCCTACCGAGCCTGGCTGGCCCGGGGGACTCCTGAGGCAGCTGACGGGTACCGGCAGGCCAAGCGTGCAGCAGCACGGGCAGTCTCGGAAGCAAAAACTCGGGTCTGGAAAGAGTTCGGGGAGGCCATGGAGGAGGACTACCGGTCGGCCTCGAAGAAATTCTGGCAAACCATCCGCGACCTCAGGAGGGGGAAGCAGTCCTCCACCAACACTGTTTACAGTGGAGGTGGGGAGCTGTTGACCTCGACTGGGGATATTGTCGGGCGGTGGAAGGAATACTTCGAGGATCTCCTCAATCCCACTGACTCAGAGGTGGATTCATTCATTACCCAAGCCGAAGTCACTGAGGTAGTTGGGAAACTCCTCAGTGGCAAAGCACCGGGGGTGGATGAGATTCGCCCTGAGTACCTCAAGTCTCTGGATGTTGTGGGGCTGTCTTGGCTGACACGTCTCTGCAGCATCGCGTGGCAGTCGGGGACAGTGCCCCTGGACTGGCAGACCGGGGTGGTGGTCCCCCTATTTAAAAACAGGGTGCTCGAGGGTTCATGGGAGTTTGCCCAACCAGTCCACATGTGTTTTGTGGACTTGGAGAAGGCATTCGACCGTGTCCCTCATGGTATTCTGTGGGGGGTGCTCCGGGAGTACGGGGTCGGGGGCCCTCTGTTAAGGGCTGTACGGTCCCTGTACGACCAGAGCAGGAGCTTGGTTCACATTGCCGGCAGTAAGTCAGACCTGTTCCCAGTGCATGTTGGACTCTGGCAGGGCTGCCCTTTGTCACCGGTTCTGTTCATTATTTTTATGGACAGAATTTCTAGGCGCAGCCTCGGGCCGGAAGGGATCTGGTTTGGGAGCCACTGAATCTCATCTCTGCTTTTCGCGGATGATGTGGTCTTGTTGGCTCCTTCGAGCCAGGACCTCCAGCATGTCCTGGGGCGGTTTGCAGCCGAGTGTGAAGCGGCTGGGATGAGAATCAGCACCTCCAAATCCGAGGCCATGGTTCTCGACCGGAAAAAGGTGGCTTGCTCCCTCCAGGTGGAAGGAGAGTTCCTGCCTCAAGTGGAGGAGTTTAAGTATCTTGGGGTCTTATTCACGAGTGAGGGAAGGATGGAGCGTGAGATTGACAGGCGGATCGGTGCAGCAGTAATGCGGTCGTTGTATCGGTCTGTCCCGGTGAAGAGAGAGCTGAGCCGAAAGGCGAAGCTCTCGATTTACCAGTCAATCTACGTTCCTACCCTCACCTATGGCCATGAACTTTGGGTCATGACCGAAAGAATAAGATCCTGGATACAAGCGGCCGAAATGAGTTTCCTCCGCAGGGTGGCAGGGCGCTCCCTTAGAGATAAGGTGAAGAGCTCTGTCCTCAGGTGAGGCGCTCAGAGTAGAGCCGCTGCTCCTCCACATCGAGAGGAGCCAGCTGAGGTGGCTTGGGCATCTGTTTCGGATGCCCCCGGGGCGCCTCCCTCGGGAGGTGTTCCTGACATGTCCCGCCGGGAGGAGACCCCGAGGAAGACCCAGGACACGCTGGTGTGACTATGTCACCCAGCTGGCCTGGGAACGCCTTGGGATCCTCCCGGAAGAGCTGGAGGAAGTGTCCGGGGAGAGGGAAGTCTGGGTGTCCCTGCTCAGGCAGCTACCCCCGCGACCCGGCCCCGGATAAGCGGACGAAAATGGATGGATGGATGGATGGACTTTTGGCTAAAGGGTTCAACATGTGAACTTAAAATTTTAGCACTTTACAAATTATGCTGAAATGAATATTACACATTTATCAATGATTGCCAAAAATATGCTGCCTCGCATGGGGCACCATGCATGGTGTTTCATACTTTATAGGGGCTTTTTGGTGACATTTGCGATCAATAATCAGAGATGGACAGAGTACTCGACCCCAGTACTTGAGTAAGAGCACAAATACTACTGGTCAAGATTTACTCCGTTACAAGTAAAAGTAGTTCAGTTGACATGTTGGAGTAAGAGTAGAAAAGTACTTGCTTTTAAAGGTACTTAAGTATCCAAAAGTACATGCTTTTAAATTTACTTTAAGTAAAAGTAAGAGTACATTTCGTATTTTTCACATCAGTGAATTACTATAATTTTTTCTAAATGAATTTAAGGACCTTTTAACTCTTGTTTCTGAGAATTAACTCTTTGAAACCACCTGCACTGATGTGCTTGCTTTTAGAACCACGTTATATAAAGCCTGCAGAAACACCTACAACTAATATTTTTATTTTATTCTATTTTATTTTTTTTGAGAGCGTCTACTTTGGTGGCGTCCTTATGGGGAGGGATGACATATTTCTGCTTTTACATAGATCCCAGTGGAGAGCTGCACTGTGATAGGTTTCCTTCTTTGACCAACACAGCTTGTGTCTAATAGTATGTTAGAAAAAAAAAGAGCAGACCTGAAAGTAACGAGTACTTTTCAGCCTTCCTAGAAATTAACTCGAGTAAAAGTAAAAATATTTGTCTTGGAAATGTATTCAAGTAAGAGTAATAAGTACCAAAGAAATCTAATACTCAAGTAAAGTATAAATCCTCTGGATATGTACTTAAGTACAGTACTCAAGTAAATTCACTCCGTTACTGTCCACCACTGTCAATAATAATAAATGATTATCAGGGGATGATAGTGATCTATCAGTCACCAGGAGGAGCTGTGTTGGTGTATCCAGTGCTCAGTTCCTGAAGTGCAGACTGACTTTATCACTGTTAGGACTTGCCAAAAATGAGGACTCAGTTGCAGACAGGGAACAATTAACGCAGGCTTTTATTCTGAAACTCTAGGTACTCTCTTTAGACAGAGTGATAACTCAATGGCTATAAACTCTAGACTCATCTGTAAAGACGAGGAACAGACAAGCGAAACAAACGTGGCACAAGGCACAAAACAATAAACAGAAAATCGCTCCCGAGGGAGGAAAGGGGAAACAGCAAAATCTACACTGATCTGAAAAACAACAATCTATGAAAAGTTACACAAAAGAAAATCGCTCACGAGGAGGAGAAGACAAAAGGCTATAAACAGAAACTACACTACACAGAGCTGAGAAAACTACAAATCAAACCGCTCCAAGAGGAGGAAAAGGCAGAGCACTAAGAAATAAAACTAGCTTCTCAAAAGGAACAAGCTGACCAAAAACTTTAGCAAAACAAAAATCACTCTTCTTGAGAGGGGTACAAAGAAAACAGAAATTCAAGCAGGGCAATACTTAACAACGACTTTGACAAGACTGTGGAATATGGCTGGAGGTACACGATGAGACGATATACTCTGGCAACAAGACAGGGGAAGACGAGGACTATATACACATGAGGGAGGGTGACACAGGTGGACACAATCAGGGAATCAGGGGAGACATCAGACCGGTGACACAGGAGGAAGGGCAAGTGACCTGAAACGAGAGGAGGATTAGATTTTCAACATAAAACAGGAAGTTCGCCAGACAAAACCCCAAAACAGGACATCCCTCACCGCGGTGTGACAATCACAGTGGTGGAAGAAGTAGCCAATCAAATCCTTTACTTCTGTATCCATAGCAACACGACAGCACAGTGGAATAATGAATGAAATGAGTAAATGCAGACAATGGTGTGTTGTTCATACAGAATGTCTTCAAAGCTCATGAAGAGCCAGAGCTAAGGTTCATTCTTGACTTTGGACAGTTTGACACAAACAGTTCTTGACTCATGTCCTCTTACTGACATCCTGTCGGAGCTTTCAGTCACATTTAGTGGCTGTCATCAGCAGATCGAGCTTTCATGACAGTGAAGAAGAATCATTGATGGATTAATAAAGTCTCAAGGACTTCATATCATAAACTAAATAATGTCCTGTAGCTGAATGAATTAATGTGACTTTCATCATGTTCTCTATGGTCTCACAGCAGCTGTTACTGTTGGCTGCAGGGACAGGTTCTGTTCATGTTGGTGAGAAAGCGTCAGCTGCTGTTTGTCAAAGAGAGTAAAAAAACATCACCACTAGACATTTGAAGGTGGGAATGCCGGCTGCTGCCTGATCAGAAGAACACACGGACATGGAGGCTGCGCCGACACATCAAAGCTTTTTCACAAGAAGGAAGTTAATGAGTGACAGAAGCGGTCGACACTCAGTCCTCCAGCATCCAGAACCACTGCAAAATGTTTCTACATCCACCTGCACGGACAGAAAGTCTCCTCCAGACCCAAAACTGTCATTAACACCATGATCATGATCCTATTTAATATTTAAGGGAATTGTTGGTGGCTTCATGACATGAAGTCTGTTTACAAACCAGATCTGACACATTACTGTGCATTTAAAGGTGCAATATGTAAGAATTAGTCTCCTTAAATTCCTTCTCCCAACAGATAGAGGGCAGCATGACGCCAGAGTCACTGCTAACTGTTGACAGCTGTATATTTTGTATATACCCATGTCTGTAGCTATTGTTAGCTTGTTAGCTCGGTTAGCTGTGCAGCTAACTAAACTTCAAGGGGAGTGTTAGTATTGACACAGCAGAGAGGTTTTCAGGCCCACGGCTAGCTGGTTAGCATGCTAACTTATGTAGATATCTCTTCAACAACAAAACACATGACGTCAAAACTTCTCTCTGAAAATTCTAATAGCTTTTTAAATGCTTTGAACTTAAATTCGTACATATTGCACCTTAAAGGATGATCCTGATGGTGGATGTAGTAACACCAATGTTACTCAGCCAGCAGAACTTTAATGCAGGACATTAAAGTTTAACGATGTCTGACTGTAACTACACAGCAGGGTTGGGGTTGTCTAAAATCCTGGCCTGCCTTCATTACCTGTTTTTTCTCTTGCTTCTGTTGATTTTAATGTATAAATCAAAACTGCATGTCCATGATCAACATGCTGCTCAACAACACAGTGACATGGCTGCATGCACGACATAATCCTTCCCTGCCTCTGTCAACCTACAGGCACAACAGAATAAAGTAACTTTCAGCAAGTTGAAGGATTGTATCAACTCTTCAAGAGACTTTCAGTGGATAGTTCAGATTAAGATGAATGTTTCAAGATTCATCTTAATTCATGTTTTTTTAAATACATTTTTGAAAAGACTCCTGAAGTAAGAACTTATGTGAACTAATGATCAATTAACATAAAGGCGGGCAGCAAGGAGGGGTGTGTGTGTGTGTGTGTGTGTGTGTGTGTCTGTGTGTGTCTGTGTGTGTGTGTGTCTGTGTGTGTGTGAGTGTGTGTGTGTGTTGAGGGGGGGTCGGGTCAGTGTGGTGCTACAGCTCTCTCACTCTCTCTCTCAGCTCGGCTGTCTGCACATGTGTCTGTTTTATCCCCGAGGTAAGAAGAACTTTTATCTGGAAACATTATGTGAATATTGCAGATGTGTGTGTGTGTGTGTGTGTGGTCACATTTTCTAGCTGGACAGTAGAAGTTGTGTCTTTAGATCAGATGGTGTAATAACTGTAATGATGCTGCTGTGATGCATCCTGAGATATGAACCAGGAGAACATGTGTTCAGCATGTGAGATGTAAGAAAGAATCATGTACAAGGATTTTATTGTGACGGACTCTAAACGTGTCCAATACATTTTAAGATTCTGACTGAAGTATTTGTCTTCTGTGGCTAAAAAGTAACATAAGAACATAAAATCCTTTAAGAATGAAAACTATGACAAAATGTTTTACAACAACAAAACAACCAAAAACTGTTGTACTGCAATCAGCAAAGTCGTCTCTGACAACGAGAAGACAAAAGATTTAGACTGAAATGAAGACGTGACAACAAGACAGTTTAAAGGAGCAGCTGCTGACTTGATTTAAAACAGAGAAACAGCCAAAAAGAAAGACTCCAAAACTTTATTCAAACTTTGCGGAATCAGCTGTTAGCACTTTCTGTTAGCAGTGAACCTGTGGATGTGCAGATAACTCTCACTGGATCACTGTGGTGCTGAAGAGAACTTAAAACTTGATGTTTCTAAGGCAGGTTCTGCACATGTGAGGAGAGACCTTTTGAGGGTTTCTAAGCAGATGTCATCATCTCCTTCCTCCATGCTGGTGAAACAGTGAAAACTGGACGTTGAGGGTGCAACTGTTTCGCTGTGAAGCTCCAGAACTTTTCTGAACTTCCAAACTTCACCTGACCTTCCTCAGCACAGAGGGAGGAGATGATGACTGAGCTTGACATATTTGGTTGAACTGTTCTTTAACATCTGCCTCCAAAATGTGGCACGTTGTTCCAGACGGACCGATCAGCAGCCTGAACGCTGACAGTTCACTGTTCCTGATGTTCAGTGGCACACGGGGAAGTTGTGCTGTGATGTTCATGCTGTTTGACCAGAAACAGAACCATGAAAAGTGTTTTCGGAGCCCAGCGGGGGGTCGACGGGCGGACACATCTGCCGGCTGCAGACGACGAGGTCGACACCGCTTTGAAGACGACAGCGAGCGCTGAGGCCTTTTGGGGTGCAGCTCAGCAGAACCAAATCACATTGTCTTTATTTTTCTGTTTTCCGTGGCGGGACAATAGAGCGGCTGAGGGGGTCCATGTTCAGTGTCCACTGTCCTCTAATTGATGCTTTGTCCGTCCACGTCTCGCCTCGTTAGAGCACCTCAGAGCTCGCAGGCCGGAACAAATCCAACCTGGCATCTGGGTCTGCAGGTCTGTGTCGGGCTGCAGCGCTCAAACAAGTGTCACATGTTCAGACAAAGTTTTCTGGTTATGCTTTGCAAAAAGGTACACAAAGATATGAGTAGTTAGTGAGGAGCGAATAAGGAACGATGAATGTAAAGTTGATGAGTTAGTGGAGAACAGACTGAAACATTAGCTGCTGTTCAATAACTGATGATTAAAGAGTCATCAGGAACAATTCAGCATGTTGATTCTCCACTGAATCATGATCAACTATACAGCTCTGGAATCAGTTGTTGAGGACATACTCCTCAAGTCCTTCCTGATTGGCTCCTCAGTACCTGCCAGTGTTGGGACGTGTTAAAAAAAGTTAATTTCATTCTCAAACCTTAAATATTATTTAGATGTCTGTGACTGAAGGTGAAAAGATGTCTAACATTACAGTATAGGGCTTTAATGTTGAACCCTGTAAAGACGCCGCGTGGACGTTGAAAGACGTCTAGAAAACTTTCATTCAGACTCCAGTGGATGTCTTCTTAAAGGCGTCTTTTGAATTAGATTTTTCTCAGAGCGTGACAACAGTCTCTGTGTTCCTCGAGAAGGAACAAAGTGAGACAAATCAAACTTCTGGTTGTTTTCTGGAGATTCAGTGATGATGTCAGCTGATCAGCTCAGGTGGAGAGAGACGCTCTGTTCTGTGTTCAAAGAACAACATTAACTTCTTCTGCTGGATGTGACCGTCTGTCTGTTTGTAGTCGTGTGTTCTGCTCAGTGTGTGCTTGAAGTTCTGACCCTGATATCTGGACCTTCTCCACTCTCCTCCAGACTTCCTCCCTTCATCGTCACCCACGTCCTCAGAGCGCAGCGCCCTCTGCAGGCAGTCACCATGTCTTCAGCTCCTCAGGTCGGGTCGGGTCGGGTCGGGTCGACTTGTTAATCTCTGCAGGCAACTGTGACGTCACGCGTCTCCTCACAATCACCTGCAGAGATGATCCAGTCGCTCTGCTGCCGTCGGTGTTGATCACTGACAGAATCACTGCTGCAAGCGCTGAAAGTAACTAAGTACTTTGTCTACTCAAGTACTGTAGTGAACAGGTGTTTTCAGATTCTTGCACTTTTTCCATTTTCTGCCTCCTCGTTCCTTTGTTTCACAGCTGTGTGTAGTTTTATAGAAGAAGTTTAATCTCGAACTGTGTCCTTCAGTGAAGGAAGAAACTGTCTGAATCCAGAAAGGTGTTTATCTCATTATTCAGACTTCCTGTCTGGTTCTTGAATGTGTCTGTTGGTGTTCTGCTGGTCCGACTGCAGATGTGTTAGCGAAGCAGACTAGAACAAGTTTTCTAAATGGACCAGAACCTGAAGTCACCCGTCTGAAGTGGAGGAGCTGTAGCTGGAGGCGGCCGGAGGCATCGTCCACACCTCCAGACATCCTGCTGTCAGCAGGTTGATCAATAAAGGGACAGCAGAGCTGATCAGCAGCAGCACGGTGACTCAGAAGACGCTGCGTCCACAGGAAACAGCTGCGGCACAGTTTAATCTCAGCTGGCAACTGTGAGCTGTGATTGCCTCACAGAGTCGGCTGAGGTTCACCTGAACGCAGCACGTCACTTCCTGTCAGGGGCCGGACCGCTTCAGGTGGGCCAGACCGCCTCAGGGGGGGCTGGACTGCCTCAGGGGGGCACTGCTGAGACATCCTTAACATATGACGTATAGTAGAAGAGTTCAGAGTTCCTTTTGACCAATCTCATAAAACAAAGCACATATTTCCTATCATAACTCAGCTCTGTGTAAAATGTGACTTTTATATGAAAATGGTGGAAGTTATGAATGTTGCTGTTAATCTGACAGATGCTAACATGCTAACACCATCATGGAGTGGAGAGCCTGGCCCTGTAAAAACTCATCCAACATGCCGCTGGAATATCAGATGCTGCTCCCGTTAATCAACCTGCACATTAACACCTTTAAAGAAACCTGTTAGCTGCTCTTGTTAGCAGCTCCTGTTAGCTGCTCCTATTAGCTGCTCTTGTTAGCAGCTCCTGTTAGCTGCTCTTGTTAGCAGCTCCTGTTAGCTGCTCCTATTAGCTGCTCTTGTTAGCAGCTCCTGTTAGCTGCTGCTGTTAGCAGTGTCCCAGGGATGAACAGACAGCGATCACTGTGAGACTGAATAACAGTTTGTACCTGTGAGAGACGGACTGATGTTGAAGATACTGCATCAGGAACTGATTGGAGAGCGACGCGAGGCCGTCAGTCCCTGATGCTCTGCCTTCAGCATTAAAAGACGCTCTACGCAGTCACGACCTCATCACCAACCAGCCAACGTTAGCATTTAGCTCCAAACACTGCCGTGCTGACGTCACTACCTGACCTGAGCCGGCCATGTGCCAGAGATGATTGTCAGGCTGATTAAGAGAAGGTGAGCGTGTGAGGATCAGTGTGATGAAGACAGAACATAGATCAATAAACGAGTGAGGACGTTATGTGATGTCATCGTGAGCAGATGTAACTGAGTTTAAATGTGAGGAATGATGCAGGACCAGGCAGGTGGAGTCTGTGGTGCTGAACGGTCAGTTTCAGGCTGCAGGAGTTCATGTGGACCATGTGCTGAAGAACCGGACTAAACCGGAACACACTGGCAGCGTCTGTACCCGTCCACACATGGACCCTGTGGTCAGAAGTTTGAGTCCTTCAGTGTGTGAGGCTGAAACATGAGGATGTCTCCACCTGCTGGATCCTCACCGTCATCACTGCCTCCATCCTTTTCTTCATCAGCTCAGTGATTCTTCGCTTCACAAAGACAGAACAACTGCAGATGAACCACTTTGCTGATGAACGAAACAAACACCGTCAATGTGATCGTGACCCATAAACAGCAGAAACATAAACTTCAGATCTTAAGAGATCAGAGGCTAGAGGGTTTGACAAAGATTGGTTATTCACGTGATGTTTCACTTTGTTAATAAAAAGAAAGTCCAAACTGCTGAACCTTTAATTAACTGGCTGTTTGTTGTAAAGTGTCAACAGACGTTTAGTAGACAGTTGATAGTTAACCTGTAAACTTTATACTGAAATTATAACACCTGATGTTATCAACCTTGTCTTAGAAAAATGGTTTGTAAAACATTTTACTGCTTGTTACCAGTGAAGCAACTATGAACTGAAGTTTGATTACCTATAAATGAACTCTTTATGAACGATGGTTATTAAACAGTAGTGTGTCGGTGTGAGAGACAGACAGTTGGTGAGGACGTTTCACACAGCGAGCTGCAGCTGAACAGGTGTGCCGCTGCTGTGGTCACCTGACCTCCATGCAGAGGAAACAGCTGCAGAGACGAGTCCTCCTCTCATCGTTGTCTCCTGACACACGGTGTGATGTCTCTCCCTCCTCCCTGCCACAGAGCTCCATCCATGAAACACTCACCATAGCACCAGGCGTAGATTAATCCGGCGCTGAAAATAGTCCCCAACCAAAAAAAAGAAACCGCTACTTCCTGTTTGTTTAATGAAAGCTCCAGTGAGCAGCTGTTTGAGGAAATTGTTGAACCTTTCTGAACATGAAACTAAATATTTGTGAGGTAAAGGTTTCACGTCTTCAGTAGGAACCAATGAGCTCAGAGCTGAGAGGCACTGACAGGAAGTGAGACAGGATTGAGAGACGGACTGACATGCTGTTGATTTGAGTCAGAACATGAGATGAGTTGACAGTCAGAGAAATGGAGAATAAAACCAGACACATGATGAACCTGGATTATACGTCCACCAGTCTCTTCAGTCTAACAGTAACACAGTGATGGCTGTCTGTTCATCCCTGGTACACTGCTAACAGGAGCAGCTAACAGGAGCAGCTAACAGGAGCAGCTAACAGGAGCGGCTAACAGCTAGTATAACATACCTTTAAAGGTGCTAAAAGGTTAAATAAACAGCGATTAAAGGAGCAGCAACCGCATGTTCGATGAGTTGTTACAGGGTCCGGCTCTCATCTAAGCGGCTTCTTCAGTTCTAACTAGCTGGAGGGGAGATGCATGGTTTCAAACCATGTGTGGGAGTGTCCTTACAGAGTCGTTAGGGCCACTTGTGAGAGGTTGACTCAACTGGCCTTCATGTGGGTTGGGTTGGGTCAACAGCTCCAACGTGACCTTAACAACTCTGTAAGGACACTCTAACCCTGCGATTCCACCAGATACGTGTCTGTCACATTACGGCTTCACCACGGCAGCAGAGCTGATGGTTTCACTCTCGTCTCTGTGTTAACTTCAACCAGGTCTGCTGCGCTGCGTATCTACTCTGTCCAGCTCCGGCAGTCCAGAGTCCTCTGGCACAAATACACAGGACTTCTATTTCAGGCGGATGCCGGAGCACGACACAGCAATTCTGCTGAATTTAGCACCGCGCAGAAAGGAAGTCACGCATCGAAACAACAATATAACCAGCACTTAAATCTCAAAAAAGAGACAAACACAAGCTCTTCTACTAATCCTTCGGTTTTAGAAGACCGGAACCGTAACGCAACGTACACGTATCTGGTGGAATCGCAGGGTACACTCTGTAAGGACACTCTCATACTCTGTAAGGACACTCCCATACTCTGTTAGGGCACTCCCACACTATGTAAGGACGCTCCCACACTCAGTAAGGACACTCCCACACTGTGTAAGGACACTTCTACACTCTGTAAGGACTCTCCCACACTCAGTAAGGACACTCCCACACTATGTAAGGACACTCCCACACTCAGTAAGGACACTCCCACATAGTTTCAAACCCTGCCTCTCCCCTCCAGTCAGTTAGAACTGAAGAAGCCTCTTGGATGACAGTGTAACTGAAACAAGTCCAGATGCCTATAATACAACACTCAGAGAACCTTCATCAACATCTACATGATACTGTTAGCATGTTAGCATCTATCAGATTAGCAACAGCATTTTACACTGACGTCGCATTTTACACAGAGCTGAGTTATAATGGAGCTCAAGTTTAAAACTGTATTTTGTTTTATGAGATTATGAGATGACAAAAAATCCATCACTCATCTTTACTCTGTACAAACATGTTACTTTTATTGGTATCATTAACATGAATACACCTGATTACATTGTTGTTATTGATAATAGTGGTAAATAAAGGTGATTATTGACATTGTGGCAGAGTGAGACCTCCGTGTTTTTTACGATCTTTGGGGAGAGAGAGAGAGAGAGAGAGAGAGAGAGAGAGAGAGAGAGAGAGAGAGAGAGAGTCTGTCGTCTCTTCCTCCGTTTTACCGAAGATCTTCATCCGCCAATTCACCTCCTGCGATGGAGGAGACAGAAGACAGAGGAGGACCAGGAGGAGGAGGAGGAGGAGGAGGAGGTTACCACCGGGCAGCCAAGAGGCTCCGGACGGAGGAGGAGGCCGGCGGAGAGGAGCTGGAGGACGGGGAGGAGGAGGAGGACTCTGCCGGAGAGGAGGCTGCGGGGAGCCGCAGCACCGAGGACAGGAGCCGGAGGAGCGGAGGGAAGGTGAGGAGGAGCTGCAGCCGTCAGCACCGTCAGTGTGGGTCGGGACTGACACGTGTAGATGACAGATCATCAGAACCATCAGAACCAGCTGCTCACAGCTCTGATCCTGGAACAACCAGCCAGCACAGGCTGTAGATTAAAGGAGCAGTCTGTAAAATAAAGGAGCAGTCTGTACATTAAAAGAGCAGTCTGTAAATTAAAGGAGCAGTCTGTAGATTAAAGTAACATTCTGTAAATTAAAGGAGCAGTCTGTAGATTAAAGGAGCAGTCTGTAGATTAAAGTAACATTCTGTAAATTAAAGGAGCAGTCTGTAGATTAAAGGAGCAGTCTGTAAAATAAAGGAGCAGTCTGTAGTTTAAAGGTTCAGTCTGTAGATTAAAGGTTCAGTCTGTAGATTAAAGGTTCAGTCTGTAGATTAAAGGAGCAGTCTGTAAAATAAAGGAGCAGTCTGTAGATTAAAGGAGCAGTCTGTAGATTAAAGGAGCAGTCTGTAAAATAAAGGAGCAGTCTGTAAATTAAAGGAGCAGTCTGTAGATTAAAGGAGCAGTCTGAGAAAAATTTAGTTTAAAACATTAAAAACTGAACAGAGTTGTCTCTGTTCTGTGATGCAGAACTTCTACTGAAGTTAGCATGCTAACAGCTAGCCTCCTCACAGCCCTCTGTAGCTCAGAGGTGACAGTCTGACAGCCTGTAGTTTCAGTTCAATACTAATAAGTCAACAACATAGACTCATAAATGTGAAGAAAGGAAATATTTTGACAGGAAAAATCCAAACGTTCACCGTCTGAGCTCTAGTTTCTGTCTCTGACTGACCAGTTTAATCTGCTCAGTAACTCGTTGTCAGACTCATTCAGACTGGACACAAACTGAACCAGAGGCACCAGAACCAGTTACTCAGTTCACAGTAACACGTGAAGATATTCTGTCTCTACACACTGATAATGTCCAACTCTCTCTCTCTGTCTTCTCGTCCCCGGAGTCACAGTCCTGGTCAGAGCGGCTGTAAATCACCTCTGTACTGTAAATCACCTCTGTACTGTAAATCACCTCTGTACTGTGTCCTCTGTCCTCACACTGATCTCTGTCACTCTTGTGCTCACTGGAGGCTGCTGAGCCGGGTCACCTGTGGTGCCTGTGGTGCCGGCCACCATGGCTAACTGAGCTACTGGCTAACAGCACAGTGAGCAGCAGCTAGCTGTTATGCTGCTCCCAGTAGACTGGAGCTACGTTTGGTTTCTGGCCATTTCTTTACAGCTTCCAAGAGATGTTTCAGCCGGACTGTCATGTGGCTCCCAGATATGTGGCGATATTTTTGTATTTCCTCACAGATTGTTGAAGGATTTTAATCTTTCATGTCATCTGGCTCAGATCCTCTGCTCGGAGAGACAATATGGCCTCTCTGGGAGGTTCTGGCTGTGACAGGAAGTGCCTGCACTCAGCAGGAAGTGAAGCCATCTGTCGACCTCGATGAAAGAACCTGTTAGACTGAATCCTGCTCAGGATTAATGTTTTAATACTCATCGAAATGTGAGGTTTACATTTTTGTGACATTTTTCATTTTTTATATAGATTTCTCAAGGTTTGACCTCATACGTATTACAGCACATTACTACACGAGTCTCGCTCCAGTGAACAACGTGGTTCTGTTGCTCAGTAACAGGTTACAGTGGTCCTTCAAGTCCAACAGGTTCTCCTGGGAGCGTAAAGAAAATGAGTCCTGGAGGATGTTTGAGTGTTTAAAGGAAGTTTGATCGGCTCTTTCAGAGAGTTTACAATCGATCAGGTCTGATTTAAATTTAGAGAGCGGTCCTTAGAGGTTTGTCCTGTAGCAGGTTCTGGTGGTTCTGTAAGTGGTTGTAAAGACCCTCTAGTTGATTCCGGAGGTCCGTCTGTAGATGGTAGCAGTTTCTAGATGTATTTGGACGCTCAGGTGGTTTGAAGTACGCAGATGAATTGGAAGATGTCCTTCAGAATTTTAAATTCTCTGTGAAATGTTTTAGGAGTTTCATGGTGTTCTTTTTAAGAGATAAGCGACCTTTTATGATGTTTGGGTCTGATGATTTAACAGGACGCTTCACACAGTCAGTAGATATATGTGGAATACAGCGTTTGAATCCTGATTTGAACGACTTCAGACAGACATAAGCTTTAGTTCTCCTCTCTGAGTGAAGTGCTCTCAAACAGAGCGGACAGAACGGGATTAAATATTAAAATAATTAAATCACTAATTAAACGTCGGTCAAATCAAACGCAGGTCTTATTGCACCGCCAGTTTCTCCTCCTCATGATTTGCATGTTCTGAATGTGCAGCAGTGGATTATATTCAGAGGTGAAAGTCTCTCCAGGCTTCAGCTGACAGCAGAGCACCTTTGATCTCACGGATCAAACAGAAGCATCAGTGGAGCGAGTCTGACCCCAGTCCTTCAGTGTTGGACAGAACCAGTCCTTCAGTGTTGGACAGAATCAGTCCTTCAGTGTTGGACAGAATCAGTCCTTCAGTGTTGGACAGAACCAGTCCTTCAGTGTTGGACAGAACCAGTCCTTCAGTGTTGGACAGAACCAGTCCTTCAGTGTTGGACAGAACCAGTCCTTCAAATGTTTTAAACCGTGAAATGAAAGTTGAACAAAGTTCCCTTCATTTGTTCAGATTACTGCTCCATCCATCATCCATCCAACCAACCAGTTCTTAGTAAACTCATGCTCCCCACAGGATGAACACAGGTTCTTCTGGTGCGTTGAGACCAAACATGAAGAGAATGGGTCGGGTGGCACGACACCGAGCTTGGTGACTTTCAGTGTCTGGTGCTGCGTCTTGATGAGTGCAGCTTCCAGCTCTGCCTGAGGCGGATCTCAGCAGTGAGTGGACGTAGACTGAATGAATCTGTCTCACCACGTCAGTATGAACCGAGAGCAAAGAGGTTTCTCTGTGATCGGACTCAATAAACGGATCGGAAGATGCTGAAATAACAACATCCTGATGTAAAAAGTCTGAACTCATGCTGCGTCAGGTTTGTCGACCAGCAAACTACTTTTAAATGTTTGTTCCCTCAATGGAGTTCAGGTCGATCAGAGCTCTGCTGTGCTGAGACGTATTTCCAGGACTTACCAGACAGTCTGACTTCCTCACTTCCCTCCACAGCAGTCTCAGAACAGTAGCTGTGTTATCGTACAGCTCTGTGTGTCTGCAAACAGCCACGATTACAGATTATTATCCCGTCTTCCACCGATGTTCATGAATGTCTGGATATCAGCAACATTAACATGATGATGTCAGTGTGAATGTCAGCACTGATTGGCCTACACAACACTGCGTCACGCCAAATCCTCATTAGAGTTCAATATTTTCAGCTCATCCCAGTTCATGCCGCGTCATTCGTGCTGCCACGTACGGATAATATTTGAACATTTTTGCCTTTTTGTGTTTTTTCATTGACTCTGTTTGTAATCTAGATGTGTGAACAACTCACCTCACATTTCAGTCTGAACGCACCATCAGAGTGTTAAACCTCGTCATACATCACACAGCCCGACGTTTACAGGAGCTGCACAGGGACAAACTGTCAGTCTGTCACACACACACACACACACACACACACACACACACACACACACACACACACACACTCTATCTCCCCCTCATGCAGTGAATCCAGGCCGTGGCTGATGGCGCTGATAAATGATGAATCATCCTGCCTCGTTAGCTGCGTTAAAAGCTCGTTGACTCTGCGGCTGACACAGCTAATTACAGAGAAGCTTCAGGGAGGAAGAGGAGGAGGTGATGAAGACAGGGCAGCTGGAGGGATGAAGATGGGGCAGGAGGAGGAGGAGGAGGAGGAGGAGGAGGAGGGTTCAGGCCACAGAGTCAGACAGAGCTGTAATGATACAGAGGCCTGACAGGAAGGAAGCAACATGACACTGAACGAGCCACACACACACACACACACACACACACACACACACATTTACCAAAATATGCAGAGGCTCAGTCACCATGGCGACCGGGCCGTGCGAGCTGCACCTCCTTTGTACTCCTGCAGAGAAGAAACACGGGGAGGAAGCTCAAAACTTAAAATGGTCTCAGAAAAAAACACCTAGAGTTTCGGCCGCAGGAGCCAAAGCAGGACGGTGACGCTGCAGCCTCCACGTCTCTTCACCCTGCGTCCACCTGTGGCGCTTGTGCTGCAGTCATTATATTTGTCTGAATGTCTCTAAACGACTTCCTCTGACTGTCCTGTTAACCTTCAGAGCAACAGGCTGCCACTCCTCACACACAACAACCTGTGATTCTCCTCAGAGATTCACGTTTGCCTCCCACCAGAGTCACAGCAGAGCCGTGTGGGCATCATGTGTGTCTGTAGCTAGCTGCAGTTAGCATCTCTCTGGTTCCTCTGTGGGATCAGTGAACTGGGTTCTGATCCGTCCAGGTTCTGTTGATCCAGATAATCTCCACAGATGAACTCCACTCTGTGATGTGTGAAGCTAAATGAACTGTGTAG
>CAEMYA010000521.1:472325-482784 GCA_903131615.1 Diplodus sargus | reverse complement strand
ACTTCTGCCTGCAGCTCACAACCTTCATCTCACTGTCAGGTCGTGTTCTCTGGAGACAACATGGCGCCTCCACAAACTGCACGGACTCAGTGTGAGTAACTAAACTGACCAGCCGGTAAGATCTTAATGAAACCTGACGTCACCGGCCTCCTTACTGCGGAAGATAATGTCAGCTGATGTTAGGCAGCCGCGTTAGCTAGCTAGCAAGCTAACCCTGTGGCTTCTGTCAGTCCGCCTGCCGGCAGGAGTCAAAATAAAATAGGTGGCTGTTTTAAAACATGATTTGAATGTCAGTCTAGAAACCCAGTGAAAATTTAACCATACTTTATTTTTTTTAGCAGGAAATGTGCGTCCTCAGGTGTTACAGTCAGGAATGAGAGGGAGGCGTGTAGAAATCAGTTACTGAGTCTGAGTTTGTTGAATGTGTCTTCAGTTAAATGTGGGAAATAATGTGTGTTGTTACAACAGGTTGAACATATTGACACGTTTTGTTCTACCAGTTAAAACACATTAAATGTCCCACAATTTAATTATTGAGCTCCTTCTTGTGTTAAAACCAGTTAGCGGATGCTAACAAGTGTCTGAATGAGACAGCAGTCTGGTTAAGTTACCAGCAGGAGTAGCAATAGCACAGGTGGATATATCAAATCAAAATCATGTTTGTTTGCAGATGAGAAGAAAAACTGAACACATGTAAATTAAAGACTTTAGCATTTTTTTAAATCAGTTTTAATTACAGTTTGAAAGGTTTATAAGAGAAAAACATATAATCATAAAATTACAAATTAATCAATCTGTATATCAAGAAATTACCATTTTGAATAATCTACTTCTGAGTACTTCAAAGATGCAGGATGAAGAAATTTAAAAGAGATTGACTGAATATTTTAGTTCAGTAACTCTAATAGCTGTTGGCAGCTGTACTAATGCACAGAAGTAAAAAAAAAATTATTAAGGAACTATTGATTCCTTTTTAAAAACGGTACTCTTACTCTTTACTCAAGAATATTTTAGTGCCAGTGATTTAATTTTTACTTCGCACGACCATTACATGATGACAGAAGACGACAGTTACATGATGTCATGCTCGCTGTGACACGAGATCTCCACTTCTAAAAACGCCTCTTGCAGCCTCTCCAAGCACAATGAAGTAAGTTGCATGACTTGTAGAATACGTAGTTAGCTAGCTGACATGATGATCATGACTCATCTTATAGCTAGAAGTCTGTGTGGCTTTAGATTGGTTTGCTATAGAAAGCAGTTAACTGTTGTGCAATTTACATTAACATTACATTAACATTTTAGAATATTAAAGTTGACTTGTACTGTGAGTAAGTTATTACTCTTTGCTTTATCTGATGAGGCTCCTCATGGTAATTATATTTTAACTTTTAAATTATTTGGGGTTGGGAGTAGTTGGACTTTAAGTTGAATATAGATTTTCAGTACTCTACCGACCTCTGGTGTTCGTATTCAGGTAGTAAAAACATACCAGACAGACATTTTCCCCAATTCAGCAGTGGGTTTAATGCTTCTATCTGATTGGTCAGTCCATCAGCCAAACATCATCCAGATCTATTTCTGTGTAGGAACAAGCTCATCGATGTCTCGGCCGTCCTCCAGCCTCTTCTCCATGGCGATGAGCAGTTTAACCCCGTCTACCACCAGCTGGGTCAGACCCACCTCGCTCACGCCGAAGGTCGCCATGTTGCTCACATGGTACAGCACCGGGGACTCTGGGAAGTGAGAAGGCAAGTACAGTTGTATCAGCCCAGTATCTTAAATCACAAATTACTTTTGTACAAAAGAACACTTAAAACAGTGACAGATAAAGAGCGACACTAAGTTTACATTAACCAGAAATCAGACAGATGGAAATAAGCACCAATAAAAGAACCACCAATTTAAAAAACACTTAGCAAATGGTTTCATGGTTCAAAAAGCAGCAGAGACTCTTAAAGAGTAAAGACTCTGACCTGCAGTTCTACGGACACAGCTCAGCAGGTTACCTCTGAAACACCAGGTCTGCCTTCCGTACCTGTTTTGTCCATGCGGATCCTCAGTCTCTTCAGGATGTCCTGGAGGCGTTTATGTTGGGGGAGGTGTTGCAGTCTGAGGTGGACTCTGATCCTCAGACCCGTCCCCACGTCAGCCGGAGAGCTCGTGACCCACCCCAGCTGCTGCTTCCAGATGAACGGGTGTCTGAGCTCTCTGTAGAAGTCCTCCAGCTGCAGACACAGAGAGGATGATCACATTTGGTTTTAGCATCCGTTCTGAGTGATCCGATCGCAAGTGGACGGTTTAAGCTCGTCAGTTCACACCTGCAGTGTGTGACTTCTTGTGAACGTGTCTCACTTCCACACCATACAAATACAAACCTACATCACTGGAACAATGTATTTTACACAAAGAAGGAAAGAATGTTTGCTGAATTAACAAGAAAGCCCAAATAGTCAATGGAGTCTGAATGTGGTCTGCGTGATCGGATCTACATGTGTCCTCACCTGTACTTGGAGCTGTCCACCTGTGATCGGATCACTCAGGATGAATGGTGATGTCAAATGTGAACAGGACCAGAGAGAGGAACAAACACTTGAAGACTTGAAGCCTCTGAAGCTCAAAGACCATCAGACACTTTTCCACTGCAGGAACTTTATCAAGAACTTAGATACTCTGGATGATTCAATATATTTGAGAACACCAACAGCCACAGAGAAGGAGGAAGGATTTTTAACCCAAACCCTGAAACAATTTACCTGTTGATATTAATCTTAATTTAAGCAAACAATTTTGAAATGGAGCCGTAGATTTTTTTGGTGAAGAAAGTCAACAGTGTGACATTTTACAGCATTTTATCTACATCATTTGTCACATTTACTGTGATAATGATTAATTAAATTTTTATATTTGAATGCACTGATTAATTACAGACTGGCCTGTTGCCTGTAATTGGAGAACATTAGATTTTTGAGTTGATAATGTTTGAAATGTAGTATGTGTGATCTGGCTTGAGTATAAACATCTGGAGGACATGAGCAGATGTGAACTTCCAACTTTCTAATAACAAGTTTTGTAACTTATCACCTGTAGACAAGCTCTTATCAGAGGTAGAGAAGTGATGTGAACGGGTGCAGATAAAAAGCTGCAGACATTTGTTGCTAAACATTTTACAGGTGAGAATATATCAACTTGTACTGAGTGTGATTTTAATAAAAAATCAAAATCATCACCGACCTTCTGCAGGTTGATGCAGATGCATTTAAAGGCCTCTGCGATGTTGGCATCGTCTCTTGTGGACACAAGTCTGAGGTGGTCCTCCATGTTGACCCAGACCACCAGGCTGCCATCTTTACTCACCCTGAAACAAGGAGTCATGGGAGAAACTTAGATTTCACTCATATTCTCTTTGTAACATCACAGTCTGAAAGTAGCTCTTTGGAAGTTGGTGACATTTTGGGAGGATTTGAATCTCCCAGTTTTCAGTTACCGATCTTAATGTGTTATGGTCGTACATTACTTTCAATTAGGGCTGGGCAATATGGCCTAAAAATTGAATCTCCGATTTTTTTCACACCAAACACGATTTACGATTTTAGTTGATGTTTTTTTCTTCTCAAAAACAAACTTAGAATGACAAATAAATTATTAAAGGCATTGTATTTATTTTTATGCATTTATTTTAAACAAATTTGCCATTGTAAACAGTACAGCTTCAAACTCACTTGAAAAAATAAATAAAAGTGCAAGAATGCGTCCCTTTTAAATAAAATGCTTTTGTAAACATAAATATAACATGTCAGATTGTAGGTTTTTATAAAAACAGACCAGTTTCCATGTTGGTATTGATAAAGTGTTAACATAACTTTATTAAATACTTTATTTTGCAAAGGTGCCTTTAGTTTACAAAACAGATTTTATATCCCATATGTGAACTGAATTAAATATCTGCATGAATTTCATAGTAAACATCACATGTTGGTAGACGTACAGGACACGAGGTGTGTGCTGGCTGTCTATCTTACACATTTTTGGTCAGGAACACGAGCCTGTCTACTTCCTCTGCCTGGAGGACCCGTTGTGGCTTCGTAGTACAAACCTGGGGTCGAACATTTTTAGCATGTAGATGAACCTCCGGCTTTTCCACTGTATGTATGGGCACCATATCTTTAGCAATATGCAACGTGACTGCATCCGTAAGAGCTGTCCACCGAGAGCCTTTCTTCTCATACAGGACACAATGATTAAATTATTCGCTAATGTTGGCTGCTTTATAGGGGGTGTTTGTGAGCTTCTGTGGTGCTTCTAGTAGTGAAGTGTCCCACTGTGACACATGTGTCTGATTGAGAGGCTGAAATAAATGTGTTGTGGTTTGTTCGAGGTCTGACGCTAGAGAACCAAACTACTGACGCGACTGTGCCTTTTAAGGAGCAAACTCTTGGCTTGCTGCCATGGTGTTGTGTTTGTTTCTTTCTGGAAAGTCAATGCGGGGGAGGGCAGAGCCCACTGTGAACTACGGGAGCCCATGACGAGCGGCGGCAGAGCAAGAGAAAATCGATTTTTATTTTTGTAATTCGTCCTAAACCACAAACTCGAATTTATTGATTTTAATGATTTATCGCCCAGCCCTACTTTCAATACTTACATCTGGGGCATCATTTTTTCCCCACACACCTCCAATCTGGAGCAGTTTGGGGATCACTAATTGCTAACGGACATTTTCATGTATGGACTAAGGATCAAACCTGCAATCTTACAATAAACTGAGCTGCTCCACCTCCTGATCCCTTCTCTAGTCAGACATGTTAACAGGACAAAAAAAGACCTGTGAAGAAACCATGCTGTTACAGACTGACCAGACCGCCCTGGAGTCGGGCCAATCCCGGGCCACGCCGATTCGGAGCTGAGAGGAAGACGGAGGGTTCAGGTTCAGCTCCCTCTTCTGCTCCGGGTTCAACTCCTCCAGTAAGAAGAGTTGACCCGGCAGCTCGTCCTCGTTCAGCCGCTGCAGAGCTGAGAGCAGAGAGGAGATCAGAAACTGGTTAACTGACCCCTGCTCACTTTTTACTTACTGCCTCATCAGAACCACTCCAGCTTTGAACAACTCATTTGCATGGATGCCAACTGAGTAACAGTTTTTTTTATGAGAAAGGCTTTCGGATTTGGACAAAACTCAGTGAACTCTGACTGTTCTGCATCCATGTTGCTGTGTTGTATCAGAGAAAATTTGAGGCTGTGCCTGCCTGAACCTGCAGTGTTGGTTATATTTAGAATCACACCGTGTTAGCATGAATACGGACGTGCAGTACCTCTCCTGGCCAGTGAGAGGAGGTGTCTGCGCTCTCCTCGGCTGCAGTGTGTCGGGAAACAGAAGTCATCAACACCTCGAACAACACTCGCCTCACAGCGTACAGCGTATGACTTGTCTAGGTCACCTCCCCCCTGCACACACACACACACACACACACACACACACACACACATCAGTGTTTATGAGGGAGGTGAGGACAGCTACAACGGTCGCGTGTTTTGAGTTGTTGCTCTGTGACCTCTGTGATCTGTGACTGTAGACCTGACAAGCTCAACCCTCGGTTGAACACAATTGATTGAGTGAGGCTGCAGTCTCAACCTCATCAGAAACAGACTGAAGAATGTATGAGGACATTTGACATAAGGCATCTGGATGCATGAACGTCTTCACATGTGTTTATAGTTGCTGTGTACCCTTCACAGGGTATTGTGGATGGTCTTCAGGGACCAGGGCTGGTAACGTATCATGGCCCTGCTGAAATGGAAAGAACCTATAATTTGAGATAAACTGATTATCTGTCTACCTCATTTTTGATTTTGTTGTACATTTTTTGTGACACCACAGTGAACATTTTCTGGGCTTTGTTATTGTAATAATGACTCTGTAATAGGGCTGGGCGATAAAACAATAACGATATCATCGCAATAGACACGTGATCAATATCAATAGAAAATACGTTTGATAGAAGGTTCAATAATTTCACTGAACTCTGTTAGAAACAGGTGATCTTGCGAGCGGCGAAATACAGTGCGAGGCCCAGTTGCTGGACGAGAGGTTTATGCATGCAACTCTGTTTACTTTCGATCAAAACGAAACTTAACTTCAGACACAGACACAGACCGAAGAACCTCCTCCATATCCCTACGCATTAGCGCTACTTGGCCGTTGCACTAATGCGTAGGGATACAGAGGTTCTATGGTTGAGAAAATGTAGTGCCAAAAGAAATGGCGGTCTGACGGCGATATATTCTCTACATAACGTACACTTGCAATATTATAGATTTTTTTTTAGGTGGGCCTCGTTTTAGGTAGTTAAAATCCGCTTTGCATCTGGACCTCGTTCACTATAGTACAAAGCTGAGCGTCTGGCTGGAGGCTCTCTGCTCCTCCAAACTGAGGCTGCGCTGATCGGTGATTACGGCAGGAAACAGACCGACTATAGATATGTACTTTATATGACCCCACTTCTAAAAACCCGAACTGTCTTGTAAACATAGTGAATTGAATTAAATTTCTTTATTGTCATTGTAACAAGTACAACGAAATTAAGTGCAGTCATTTCAGTGCAAATAGAGATATTGTCAAGCAGCAATGTCGGCTTCTACACTATTTTGTCTCATGTCTTAGATTCTGATTCTGAAATCTTGAAAATGATTATTATCATTATTATTATTTTTTTAAATCTCACCTGTAGTCACCATTTAAAGGGTTATTTTTCAAATGTTTCTTATTTCAAATGGGTAAAAAAAATCAATAATTATCAATATCGACTGATATGAAACACTTGTATTGCGATACATTTTTCAGCCATATCGCCCAGCCCTACTCTGTAATCAAATCAACATGAGTCAATACCAAGCGGTCTGACCGACTACCTTTAGGTTGTCGTAGTTGAAGTCACTCTCTGGCGTCTGGCTGGTGATCTTGTGTTCATGATGCGCCTCAATAACTCGGTCGAAGAAGTCGCAGAACAGGATGTAAGACTGGGCGTCGCCCGCGACACAGCCCACAGATACAGGACCGGACCTATCACCTTCATATACAGGATGATAGATATGGTTACAGACTAACATTTACAATCTTCCCTAACCTAAGGAAAAGATTCACACTTTGTCTTTTCTCATTCACTCAAATCAGTTTTCAGCAGCCGTGAGATGAACTGCAGGTTGAAGCTTCAGAAACAGAAACAAGCTATGGCTGAAATCTTCACAAAGTATTTTCTTTATATGCACCAGCTACCTTAATGTCACATCTACCATTCTGGTAGTGTTTAACTTTGTTTACATAATGGTTGCTTTACTACCAAAATGTGAAACAGAATGAGGTGGCAGCAGGTATATTAATAAAGAGAATAATACACAACAACAACTGACCCGAGAAACAAAATGAAAATGAAGTTTTTTCGTAATTTCAACATATTTGAATCAGTCTGTAATTTCTTTGACAGCCAGCCAAACTATGACATCGTGCTGACATCACCTGGTTCCTCAAGGCCCGGGCGGATGACATCATCAAAGATGACTCCGCTGTGGGTGCAGCGGTGGAACTGTCGGCGGTACATGGCCGGTGTGAGAATTCGTCCCATCCAGGTAGAGTTCCTGCACAGGTCAGGAAACTCCTCGTCAGGAGAACCTCTCTTCAGGTGGAACTGGGACATGGGGTCAGGAGGAACCAAACTCTGAATGCACAGGGAGTTGTCGTAGAAGAGACAGGTAAGGCTTCAGTCTGAAGTATGGACCTACATCTGTTTTGGTTGTTATTATAAAATCACGTGGAGTTTGTTGGGCAGAGTTAGATAAAGCAGGCTCCCTTAGCTTGGGAAATATCAAGTTTTCTAAAACAGATTAGAGATACTTTGGACTGTTTAGCAATTAAGCTTCACTTTTAACTATGAAGGAAACAGTGACTCAAACTTTTCTTGCTGGACCATAATAATTACCTCCAAAATTGGCCGGTACCTCGTCTCCATTGGAAAAACAACTGGAGCTGCAACAAAAGAGAAATATGCCAAACACAATACACAGTTTTTGTTGGCATGTTTTAAAATCTGGAAAGATGTAAAACAGATGAACAAGATTTCCTTCTTTGATTGGATGGACAAGTCAGACCTTGAAAGATGAAGACAAAAGTATGTCGAAAAGTACTTGTGATGAATACATGGAAGAAACAAAACAATAATCACCTGGAAAAAATAGTTATCTAGCTGTGAAAACTGGTCGTTCCCTCCTGGGAAATTATATAAATATATGTAACAATATCTTCCTTCAACTTTCAGCCTACACATCTGGTCACACCTACTGTATGGATTAAACACTGATTATTCATATTCAATGTTGATGATTATGAGATTAAATTCCATATCTAATAGAAAGCTTCTATGTGTCAAAAATTCACATGTACAGAATTTGGGTATCAGAAGGAAACAACAGTGAACACATTGATCTTACTGCACAGAACATTCAGTCGTGTACACTTCATCACGGTTCCTGTTTAAAAAAACCCACTAATCACACAGATGAGTTAGTTTACTGAGTGAAAAACACAGAGGCATGCCATGAAAACACTCACGTTTGACCTTCCACATGTCGTCAGTGTGATGGCAGACCGCCGTCAGCACAACAAAAGGTCTAAGAATAGTCATGGTGGTCCTGAGCAGCTCATCGTGCCACCCGCAGGGGTCCAGTTACAGTCCAAACAACGATAGCCTTTTTATAACTGCACACAGAACAGCCCTGCCATCTGTGCTGCTGTGGATGTACATGGTCTCATCCATCAGGAGAGGACGTCCGACATGTACTAACACTCTACTATATATAGTGGCAATTAGGGGTGTCACGATTCTCCAAATCCTCGATTCGATTACATTTTCGATTCAAGGTCGCGATTCGATTCTCAATTTTTACATTTATTTTTTTAAAGCACAGGTTGCTCTGCCATTTTTACACTAGACTTTTATGCAATATAATTTCTGACCTTTGTTCACAATGTACCACACCAGATTGTCAAGTTTAAAACATTTCTTAACAACATAATGTAACACTTAGTATCTTAATATCTTCAGTCAATTAGAGACTTAAACAAAATAACCTGACACCTAGTTTCTGCAGAGCTTCCAAGCTGTGGCTTTTTTGTCGACAACGCAAATGTTGTCAACATAACTCACTGGAAATCCAAAATACTTCCACACCTGCGACTTCAGTGAAAGAGGAGGGGGTTCAAGTTCTGTCGATGGGTCTCCTGCAGCTGCAGCTGCTGTTGTTGTAGGACTGGCGTAGCCCCTTTCAGGAATAGGGCGGTGCATCAGGTGTGTGTGCGTCAGGTGCGTAAGGTGTGAGTGGGCGAGCGAGAGTGAGGGAGCGTGTGTACGTGCGGGCAGTGAATGAATGAGAGGAAGGAGGAGCAGGAGTAGCGACAGCAATAAAGTGTACAATAGTCTGCAGTTTGGCTGTGAATAAAGGCGACGGCCAGATACAGCAAAGCTCCCTGGTATTATTTCCCGACCAGCTGAAAGAGGTTCACTCCGAAGGTAAACACAAACTTTGGCAGCCGAGCAGGAATGGTGTAACACAGTGATTCTCAAACTGTGGGGCGCGCCCCCCTGGTGGGGCGTGGTGAGGTGTCAGGGGGGCGTGAGAGGCAGGGCGCGACACAAAGGTCTATTTCCACTGGATACGTGTCCGCTGCGTTACGTCCGCCACCCCAGCGGAGCTGATAGGTTTCACTTTCACTTTAAAAGTCTGTGTTAACTTCCAGCAAGTCCGCTGCGCTGTGTATCTGTATCTGTATCTGTCCCAGCTCCGGTGGTCCGGAGCCCTCCAGAACATATCTGGCGGATGCCGGAGCACGACGGAGCAATTCAGCAGAATTTTGCACCGAGCAGACAAGAAGTCAAGCACCGAAATAACAATATAACATCCGGTTACTTTTCAAAATAAAACTTTCCTTGTTGACACCAGCACACAAATCTCAAAAACGAGACAAACACAAGCTCTTCTGCTAATCCTTCGGTCGGGAACTATTGAGCAGGAAATATGACGATGCTTACATAGCCCTTGGGTTTACCATGAATACAGGTACAGCATGAAACCATTTTGATAATCAGGTGATTGTATGCAGAATGCTGCAACTCATACAGTGGTTTATACAGATAAATAAATAAATATTATAAGATTCTCATTAGTATTTCAATTCAGTGGGGTGTGAAAAAATTTCTGTCCTCTTGGTGGGGCATGACAAAAATTAATTGAGAACCACTGGTGTAACATTATGCTATCGTTTGGTTGGATGAAAACTCAACCACACACTGAAAACACAACCACACACAGAAACCACACGCAGAAAACACAATCAGATACAGAAAACACAACCACACACAGAAAACACAACCAGATACAGAAAACACAACCACACACAGAAAACACAACCAGATAC